>JAMZEH010000020.1:15227500-15607500 GCA_024699665.1 Ostrea denselamellosa
TCACAAAGCCGATTGAGTATATACTCGACTAGTTTCTTCAATTCTTCAGGAGTATACTGAGTATATACTCAATCGGCTTTGTGATATTTTTATTATACTACTACTTGTGTGGATTTCCTATTCTTATTTCTGGATTTTATATATATATATATATATAGAGAGAGAGAGAGAGGGGGGGGGGTGTATAGATGCATGCATTCTCTTTATTATAAATGAGTATATACATCCTCGCTAGCCAAGGGTTTACGATCCGCTCCACTTCTCTACAAGTGAAGCGAAGCGGATCCGTAAACCCTTGGCTAGCGAAGATGTAGTATATAATTCAAAGCTAATCTCATTGAAGTTAACGAAGTCTGTTCATGGTTTGTCACTATAATTAGTTTATAGCATTGTTATTCATAAAACATGACATGGCTATAGCAAGAGAAAAGGTAAAATGCACCTACTCAGTATATCTCGTGGGAAATCGCATGTACCATCAGTGTCTAATGATTGATTGATTGATTACATGTTGTTTAACGTCCCGTTCGAGAATTTTTCTCTCATATGGAGATGTCACCATTGCAGGTGAAGGGCTGCAAAATTTAGGCCTATGCTCGGCGCTCAGGGCCTTTGAGCAGGAAGGGATCTTTATCGTGCCACACCTGCTGTGATACGGGGTCTCGATTTTTGCGGTCCAGAGGACCGCCCTATTTAGTCGCCTCTTACGACAAGCAAGGTTTACTGAGGATCTATTCTAACCCGGATCCCCACGGGATTCAGTGTCTAATGCAAAGTATACATGCCTATGTGATGTAATAATTCAAATAAATATATTTATTGGTGAGTAGAATTTCATTGGTTAAGATAAAACAATGTTATGCCATTTTTTGCAGTTGCAGCGATGGGAGGCTGGTTTGCCTATGAAAAGGATTTTGAAAAAGCAGAGAGGAGCGACAAACGTGGTGCCATTTACACGTTGTACTATGAGAGTATGAAAAAGGTATACAATCCTTAATTATGACCCTGAAAGGCAATATATGATAATTATATTCTTCTCAAGTACTCCAGTGGCGGCACCCTAGCTGCAATCCGTTCAATTTTTTTCTTTTTTTCCATCTCTAGAATCCAAAAGAAGAAATCAAAAGACTTGCGAAATTTTTAGACGTTGATTTAAAGAACGAAGTTCTTGCTGAAGTAGTCGATAAATGTAACTTCAATAAACTCAAAACCAGAAACGCACAGAAAGATTACTCAGATTTACCCAAAGGTCTGGCAGAAATGGTATCCAGGGTGTATCGGAAAGGTAAGACACACAAACGACAAGTACTGTCGACAGTAAAATACACATTTAAAGTGATCTCAGTTTGGAAGTATTTACCCCCTAAAGCAACAAGATTTATCCACACTAACGTGTAAGTCTAGTTTCAATAGGACGTAGTAAGCCAAAGTTTATTTTTAGTTAGTCATCAAGTTCTTACTGCGTGTAACAAATGATGCTACTTCAAAAAGAAATCACAACACTTTCTGATCTTATGACATATCACGTAAGTTGTTTGTTTGGGGATTTTTCACTCCACCTATTTGTTTATAGAGTAAACAGGCACAGTAAATGTGTACATGAAATCAGTTAACAGTAACCAAACCGAATATGAGAACTGTGTATAACGTTAAATTCTTCTAGCAGCTACATCTAGAGCATTAGAATCGAACCCTTACGGTGTTTTCCCAAAAGTCAAAAGTATACATCCACTGGAAATATACCTTAAAAACAAATTTCTATACATTCTGAGTTAAATTTGCCAAGTTCAAAATGGTAAATCAGGATCTCAAACTGCAACTGAATATCGACTCTGATATTAGGGCAAAGGGGTCAATAGAAGGAGGGGAGAGAGAGAGAGAGATACCAAAGTATCTGGAGAAATCACGTGTTCTAGAGGGTGAGTACCATCATACTCTGCCGACCACTGTTGATCACTAGGATCGAACTCAGCGGTGAAAAGCGAGTTTGTTAGTCAATGTGTTGCCTAGTCAACCGTCTAGCAGGACATCACGCTGTAGTTACTTTCACACATTCACGGATCAAGAGCCGGTTGACATCGAATGCAAAATTTTAGCCATCCGAGATGATCCGGCATTGTTGAGCTTTGTGATGTGGTAATGGCGATATCAACACGGTCTTATCACGATGCAGACACATCGTTTTCGTATAAAACACCAAGTTTGAAGCAAGTGAGGCAGAGGACGTGAAAAGAGTCGCATGCCTTCTCTTCTTATAAAGGGGGCCTCCGTGGCCGAGTGGTTAGAGCATCGGGCTCAAAATCACAAAGCCTCTCACCTCTATCGGCGCGTGTTCGAATCTCTGCCGCGGCGTTATGTGAGCAAGTTTGCCAGTTTACTTGCGGAAGGTCGGTGGTCTCTTCCCAGGTACATTGTATCTGGATTCTCTCCTCCACCAACAAAAACTGGACGCCACCAGATAACTGAAAAAATGTTGAGTGTGGCGGAAAGCAATAAATAATCAATCAATCAATCAATCTCTTCTTATAATCACTGGTAAATTTTACTAATACGAGAGAAGACGAAAAATAACGTATTTGGATGATCTTTAATGCATACTTGCAAAATATAAGTAGAAAAAAAATTAGTGTGTCTATCTAAGATAAAAAGGAAAAACATAGAGTGATAAGGTTGGGTATGGGGGTTGAATGATCATGATCCATGCCCCAAGTACGTTTTTTTTCCAGTTCACCGAAATCGACATATGAATTAAAAATGCTACACGATCGATTTCAGCGGTTTGTACAACCAATATCAAAGAGCCCATTTAGAGACTTTATGAAAAACCAAGAAATGATAAACAATCTTCAAATTAATTATGCAATATGATATGCCCCCCTTTCTTTTTTTTTCTTTTTTTTTTTAAAAAGAGGGGGTATATTGTTTTTCACATGTCGGTTGGTCTGTCTGTCGGTCGGTCCTTCGGTCTGTAAATCAAGTCTTGACCTCTCGATATCTTTAGAACCCTTTGCTTGACAGTCATTAAACCTCGTACACTGGTACATCGTAGAGTAGATGACCTCTGTTGATTTTGAGATCATATGGTAAAAGGTCAAGGGTCAATTCAATCTGGGCATAGGAAGATATTGTCCGCCTATCATCTTGAGAACCCTTTCCGAGACAGACATCAAAATTGGTGCATCGTAAAGAGTAGGAACCCTATTGATTTGATTCACATATCAAAGGTCAAGGGTCAAAGTGGACACAGTGATATAATATTTCCTCTAAATTTTAAGAATCAGAACCTTTCGCTTGGGAGACATCAAACTTGTACACTGGTACATCTTAAAGAGTAGATGACCCATATTGATTTTGAGGTCACGTGATCAAAGATCAAACTTGGTACACTGATACATCATAATGAGTAGATATTATGTAGCAAATTGTCAAAATCCTGTAGGAACCTTATTCACCAATATAAAACTTATATTTCCTTAAGGAATTATTTCCCCGATTCATTTTTAAATCCGATAGATGTTTTTCTCTCTCCAGGAAATTCATTTTCCTATCAATAGAAGAAATGTTTCAGAAACATGTATGCCCCCGTGGTGCAAAATTAAAAAGGATTATACAAATGTATCATTTAATTGATAATAGTGCCGAAACAATTCAAGACACTGAGCGGTCATTATCTTCCTATGTCCAGAGCGGATTGATTGAGGGGTTAGGATGTAACAGTGTACCAGGCCAAGCTCGGTGTTAATCAAGCAAATGATTCTTAAGGTATAGGGGAGACAATATATTACTCTGTCCAGTATGACCCATTACTTTTCACCTGCATATGAACCAAAATAAATGGGAAATTCAGCGTCTAATCTAAGACATTTTACGTTTTCAGGAGAAGTAAAGGAGTAACGGCTCCGAATTGCCACTTATGGCTCTCTCTGTTGGGTTTTTCTTAAATTTATAATCTGATATTTCCTCTTGTCACCTATATAAAGCTTAGATAAAGTGCAACAAGCTACATTTCTCTGTTTCTCACACCGTAAAAACAATGACCTAAAATACTTTGTATGTTTCTGTGTTATTTGATCTCATTTTCATTTCTCTTGAAGGAGAGATTGGTGATTGGAAGAACCATTTTACAGTGGCAATGAATGAAGAATTTGATGAAATATTCCAGGAAGAAATGAAAAATTCGGAAATTAAAATACAGTTTGAATGAGTATCTTCCCAAAACGTGGGTTCCATGGTACTCTCGACGTTATTTAGTGGAAATCAACAATTTGAATCAGGCCTTATCACATAATATAAAGTAGGAAATTGAGCCATTATATCCAATCATAGCATTAATCATGTGTTTATTTTAGATAGATAGATAGATAGATAGATAGATAGATAGATACTTTTCACAACGATCGGTAAAAGTAAAACGATAAAAAAGAAACACGAAGCCGTAAACTATAGTTTTAGCGCTTTCATTTCAAATCTTCAGAAACTTCTGAAGATTTCAAATGAAAGCACTAAATCTTTTTTTTAATTTGTTTTTTATATATATATATATATATATATATATATATATATATATATATATATATAACCCAGCAGAAGTGTAGAAAGTCTACATAGTATAATAAAAATATCACAAAGCCGACTAAGTATATACTCGACTAGTTTCTTAAGGACTGTACCGAATATATTCAGTATACTCCTGAAGAATTGAAGAAAATATATACTCAATTGGATTTGTGATATATATATATATATATATATATATATATATATATATATATGTTCACTTAGCTTACACGAATATTACAAAGAAAGGGAGTGTGTATTAGAATTCAATTTCTTCATGAAATTATAAATTAGTATCTACACCATCATGAAAACTTTTCTGAGGCACTAGCCATACTGGCTACTAAATTCGACAGATTTACTTACCATGAACTTTTTTCTACCCATGATACTTAAGTTAACGATCGGTAGCGTCTGTTACCTTGCTTTTTATTCCGAATGACTTATTTACATATACATGTACTAATTAAAGAAGAACACATTTTCCTGCAAAAATTTTTTTTATTGGTTTTTAAAAGATCGTCACCTATGACCTTGAAGTAAAATATACATATAAACCTTGAAGGTATGATTCTACAGGGTGAAATTTAAAAAATATGAAGATGCTTTAAAAGAATTGTAGACAAACACAAGTCAGACTCAGATTAAAGTTTGTCGTAGATTTTTCAATTCAAGCAACTTATTGATCCAAGATTTTTTTATTAGCCAAACAGGCTTTTAATGAAGATTGCTACATTGTACACATGTTTATTGTGAACGCATGTCTTTCGTTTTCTCAAAATTCCTTCGATATACTTGTTCTAGTGACTAAAGTAGACCGGAAACTTGAATGAAAATCACAAGATCTGATGATAGTTTGGTATGTGTTTAAATCATTAATACACGTACTGTTACTTTCTACTCAATGGGCAGATATATGAATCGCACTTGAAATCCCAAACCCTATATTTATAACATGCAAGTAGTTTTTCTTCAAATAATGTGTATATGCTCTTAAAACTTTTAAATTGCATGAAAGCATTCACATGTTTGAATATTTCATACAATTATAAAATATTTCATATTACAATTTTCTGTGTGTTTCCTTGGAAATAACTTTACAAAAATTTACAATTTTTATCTTGTATATATTTATAATCATTTACATTATAATTATAAAATTAATATCAAGCATTTAATAAGAGAGGGATTAATATAGACCTATTGACTATCCCCCACTTATTTTTATAATCTTGAATGTGTACATGTATAAAGAATAAAATATTGTTTAATTTATGTACAGCTAGTAGAACGGTGCAGTCACTCTTGGAAGATTCATCTATATTTTGTTTACCTGTAAGGCTTAAAACCTCGAATCAATGTAGAAATTATTATTTTCAATTGAACGAGGTAATTATCGACGGCCGGTGATTATAGATTGAACACCCTTGTTCAAACCATGCACAGAAATTTATGAAAATGATTTTGGAATCTGCACAAAATTTATGAAACTTGGATGCCATAGGATTCTGGGAGAATATTTTAAAATGCATTGTGTGAATTGTACAATGTGAATTATATTGTATAGTATGAATTATGAATCAAGAACAAACGGAGATGCGTATACAATGGGTTTTTTTATATAACGGATTGCATCGGGTTATAGCAATTATTCATTCCAGTAATTAATAATTGAATTATGGCATTATAAATGATTATTTTAAGATAGCAAAACACGTGTGAGCATGCTAATCGCGCGAATGGATACTTCGTATCAACTTTTTGATCTATCATAAAGATCAGTTATAAAATGGAATACAATTATCAAAATCCACTCTATGAATAGCGGTCAGTCATCCCTTCAGCACTGCGAGTGTGAGCGGTGTCCAGTCAGTAGTATTTAAGGTTGACCATGGTTGCAATCAGATATATTTCTGATAAACCATGTTGACAGACTTAACCTGTGTAACCTAGACCGGTGACCAGCAGAAGGTGATGAAGACGATGTATAAGGCTGTCCTCTTCGTCTCTGCGTTTGCAGAACAGCGTGCATGTGCTGATGAATCGGATATTATTTTTTACTCACACATTTTGTATTCATAGAGATAGTGCATATTGTTATGGTGGTCAATGTTTTGTTTTGTAATGATTGTTTTGACGTCGTGATACGTATTCACAAAATATGAATTAAAACACCATTTTGAATAACGGACTCGGTTGAACGTTTAGTGCCTTATAAGAATTTGCCATTTGAATCTGCCATGTGTGAAACAGAACGTCTAGAGTAAGAAATAGAAATATACTATTTAATAGAAAATATCCATTTTGTTAGAATGAAATTTGGGTGACTTGTAGAGCAAGTGTCAGATTTGTGATGGTTGTCAGGAATTAATCCTGGAGAGGTATTTCGACGCGTGCTGGATATATCCGGCTTTCCTTCTCGTCAGTGATGCGTGCTGGATATCTCCGGCTTTCCTTCTCGTCAGTGACGCGTGCTGGATATCTCCGGCTTTCCTTCTTAGTGATGCGTGCTGGATATCTCCGGTTTTCCTTCTCGTCAGTGACGCGTGCTGGATATCTCCGGCTTTCCTTCTCGTCAGTGACGCGTGCTGGATATCTCCCGCTTTCCTTCTCGTCAGTGACGCGTGCTGGATATCTCCGGCTTTCCTTCTCGTCAGTGACGCGTGCTGGATATCTCCGGCTTTCCTTCTCGTCAGTGATACGTGCTGGATATCCCGGCTTTCCTTCTTGTCAGTGACGCGTGCTGGATATCTCCGGCTTTCCTTCTTAGTGATGCGTGCTGGATATCTCCGGTTTTCCTTCTCGTCAGTGACGCGTGCTGGATATCTCCGGCTTTCCTTCTCGTCAGTGACGCGTGCTGGATATCTCCCGCTTTCCTTCTCGTCAGTGACGCGTGCTGGATATCTCCGGCTTTCCTTCTCGTCAGTGACGCGTGCTGGATATCTCCGGCTTTCCTTCTCGTCAGTGACGCGTGCTGGATATCTCCGGCTTTCCTTCTCGTCTTTGACACGTGCTGGACATCTCTGGCTTTCCTTCTTAGTGATGCGTGCTGGATATCCCTATTTTTCTTCTCGTCAGTGACGCGTGCTGGATATCTCCGGCTTTCCTTCTCGTCAGTGACGCGTGTTGGATATCTCCGGCTTTCCTTCTCTTCAGTGACGCGTGCTGGATATCCGGCTTTCCTTCTCGTCAATGACTCGTGCTGGATATCTCCGGCTTTCCTTCTTAGTGATGCGTGCTGGATATCCCAGCTTTCCTTCTCGTCAGTGACGCGTGCTGGATATCCGGCTTTCCTTCTCGTCTTTGACACGTGCTGGACATCTCCGGCTTTCCTTCTTAGTGATGCGTGCTGGATATCCCTATTTTTCTTCTCGTCAGTGACGCGTGCTGGATATCTCCGGCTTTCCTTCTCGTCAGTGACGCGTGTTGGATATCTCCGGCTTTCCTTCTCTTCAGTGACGCGTGCTGGATATCCGGCTTTCCTTCTCGTCAATGACTCGTGCTGGATATCTCCGGCTTTCCTTCTTAGTGATGCGTGCTGGATATCCCAATTTTTCTTCTCGTCAGTGACGCGTGCTGGATATCTCCGGCTTTCCTTCTCGTCAGTGACGCGTGCTGGATATCTCCGGCTTTCCTTCTTGTCAGTGATGCGTGCTGGATATCCCGGTTTTCCTTCTCGTCAGTGACGCGTGCTGGATATCTCCGGCTTTCCTTCTCGTCAGTGACGCGTGCTGGATATCCCGGTTTTCCTTCTCGTCAGTGACGCGTGCTGGATATCCCGGTTTTCCTTCTCGTCAGTGACGCGTGCTGGATATCTCCGGCTTTCCTTCTCGTCAATGACTCGTGCTGGATATCTCCGGCTTTCCTTCTTAGTGATGCGTGCTGGATATCCCGGTTTTTCTTCTCGTCAGTGACACGTGATGGATGCAGACTGTACTCGGTGTTTTGTCTGCTGCTCTCCTCTTCTCCAAAAAAAAAACCTGTTTTCTCAAAACGGAAAAGATTTACTGCAAGCAAACGTGGTCCCTCCCCCCTCCCAAATGTAGTAAATTTGGAACTAAGTGCTCAAAATGCAGTCGGAGGATCCAGGCATCAGACTGTACGAGGAGCGTCCTGGACAAAGTGTATCACCTTGCCAGTTTTGCATGCGACGCCTGTCATCAACAGCTTTCAACGGGAAATAATTCGTATTGACTGGGGACCAAGTACTGTTTATACGACATTACAGCCTAGAGGGCGACACAGTATAATGCGATATTGAAAGAAGGTAACACAATATAATGCAATATTGAAAGTCGGTGACAAGTATAATGCGATATTGAAAGTCGGTGACAAGTATAATGCGATATTGAAAGTCGGTGACAAGTATAATGCGATATTGAAAGAGGGTGACAAGTATAATGCGATATTGAAAGAGGGTGACACAGTATAATGTGATATTGAAAGAGGGCGACACAGTATAATGTGATAATGGATAACTAATCGATACTTTTAGATTCTGAAGTGAGCTGTAAGCAAAAAAATCAAATGGGTTCGATCTTCTTTTAGGGGGGAGCAGCTTCAAATACTTCAAACCAACTTTTTCATTGATAGCAACTCAGACAGCCAAGCGTTACTTACGGCAGGAATCAGTAAGCGTCTAGCACCTAGCACCAGACCCTGTTGTCAGACGAAAGAAACACCAGTTGTATAGCATCCCGATATTTCAACAAAGCTCTAAGTGTCGTGATTGTCAATGAAGTTAATATTGGTACGAAAATGATGCATGAAGTACCACCGCCCAAAACCTATAGATCAAAAATATCTTAAATGTAACTGGCATTTTTAAAATTTGATCTGTGTTTAAAATGCCCCAGTTGGTCTTTCTACTCAATTTAGTCCTATATGTATTTATTAATATTTATGTAATGTCAAATTTAATATGTGTTTAAAATGTCCAGGTGGTCTTTCTACTTATTTAAGCCTTTTCTATATGTATTTATCAATTTATTATGTAATTTTAATGCAGTAATGTTTTTTTTTTCAATCTATTTTGCCCCACGTCATGTGGTTTTATGTACACATTTATGCGGCCTGCCTGATTTATTGTTGTTTAACGTCCCGCTCGAGAATATTTCACTCACATGGAGACGTCACCATTGCCGGTGAAGGGCTGCAAAATTTAGGTCTATGCTCGGTGCTTATGGCCTTTGAGCAAGAAGGGATCTTTAACGTGCCACACCTGCTGTGACAAGGGGCCTCGGATTTTGCGGTCTCGTCCGAAGGACCGCCCCATTTAGTCGCCTTTTTCGACAAGCAAGGGATACTGAGGATCTATTCTAACCCGGATCCCCACGGGATGCCTGTCTAATTGAAGACATACAGGTAATTAAAGACTTACGGAAGACCTACAAAAATGCAGGGTATATTCATCAAAACTAATATGATTTTCAGATAAAGCATGTTTTAAATTTTTAATAAATACTAGAAGTTTAATGAATTAAGTTTTAGGGTGTATTTTTAAAATTTCGATATGGGAAACTTTTTTTCGCTCTTAGGACCTAGCTTAAGAACGATAACTTGCAAAATCAGCTGATTACAATCTAATATACATACAATTTTAAAACTTTTCTTCCCTGCTCTTGTTACAAAGGAAAAAAAATAAAATAAATGATTGTCACTTGAACAGCTGATTTGTGTGGATGGCATATCTATGTGAGTCATCACTCTTGTGCTTAGTCTTTAAGTGAAAAAAGTTCATACCGAGCTTTAAAAATACACTTTAAAACTTACTTTTTCAAACTTTTGTGTGTGTGTGTTTATTAGATACTTTAAACATGCTTAATTAGAAAGTCATATTAGTTTTCATGTATATTGCCCATAATTTTGCTGGTCTTCCGTATGTCTTCAATTACTTGTAGGTCTTGCCGCCCGCGTGGCGCAGTGGTTAGAGCGTCGGGCTCAAAGATCTGATGATCCTTGAGTCGGGGGTTCGAATCCCACTGTGGGACGTGGGTGCCGTTCTTTCGGATGAGACCGTATAAACCGAGGTCCCGTGTCGCAGTAGGTGTGGCACGATAAAGACCCCTCCCTGCTCAAAGGCCCTGAGTGCCGAGCATAGGCCTAAATTTGCAGCCCTGTCACCGGTAATGGTGACAGCCGCCGGATAGCTGAAAAATTGCTCAGGCGGCTATAAACAAACAAACAAACAAACAAACTTGTAGGTCTTTAATTAGGTATGACCATTTATGTCTGTCATTTTACGTTGATAAGCGCCTTCAGGTAATTTGTTCAATTTGGCGCGATACAAATCTCTGTATGGTATGGTATAGTATGGTAAGTTACCAGTTCATGTGTTTTTATTAATTTCTGTGATTAATGGTCAAGCGGATCAGAGGCCCAGTTCAGCGACTCTACGCCAGAATAGTGTCAGTTACAAAGGTTTGCTTGGATGCCGTAATTTCGTTGATCGTTTCTATACAGCAAGACTGTGTTACTTTTGTTAAATTCCTTAAAATTTGTGTCATTTTCTTGAATTGACCTCATTAAAAACTACAGTAAATAGTAAAAATGCCTACTTAGGAGACGTATTTCAAGCCCTAAAAAATCTAAAAATATCGAGGAGCTAACCCCCCCCCCCTTCCCTCGACCTTCTGCCTCACGATGTTGCGTCCCCTCTAACTTCAGTTCCTGGATCCGCCCTTTGGTTCTCCTTACCAAGTCCTGTTTTATTGTTTGTAGATGGTAGTAGATTTTATGCTTGATATAATTCACCATTATATAGCTTATTTTTAAAAGGTTCACTTTGTACAGGTCTAGATGTAGCTCGTTCCCGTTCTAGTTTTCGAAAATTTCAGTATTCGATATTCATTTTTGACTCCCGTTACACTCCCTTACCTTTCCTTACATATTTTTCTTATATCATTGAGCACTTTTTGTTAATTTACTCAATTCATACTCAAAACTTACGATATTCAAATTTTTTATCTATTTATTTTGTTGTTGTTGATTTATTTCAATTTGATACTGCTTTAGACTTTGTTATTTTTCTATGTAACATGTTATTTAGTTAGAAAATAATCCTGTATCTTTAATAAATTATAAACTTTTTATTGGTGTTTTCATTCCGATGTGTTGACCATCGTTCAGGAATCCCCTTACTTGGATTAAACTTTTTACTATAGAAAGTGTACATATAATTTTTTTTTGTTCGGCATTCGATCATTTGATTTATTACCCTGTTATACTAATTCCGGTTACAATTCTTTTGATTTTTTCTTAAGAAAATAAATGATCAAATAAACTTCAATTAGTTCGGATCAGGTATTTAACTGGGCTAGTTATTTTGACGTCTGTCTGTATGTATGTATACAGCTTCTTTGAAGGCGCTAAACAAATTATAACCTTTTTTTCGTTCGAATCTTTGGACATGGTGACAGAATTTGTGAATTTGATTGCTCCCGCCCTATGGAGCTAGGGTGAGACCAATCGGATGATCACTTGGAGCCATGATAAGCTGCAACTAAAAAGCACAGATTATATAATGTTATGGCCGCATAAACCTAAAATATAAACATAGGTAGTGACTGCTCCTTCGCCAAACACTCGGCATTTAGAAGTGAGAATCACGGGTCTTTCGGATATGACCTTAAAAACGGAGGTCCCGTGTCACGGTAGGCGTTGGCACGTTAATGAACTCTCACAGCTACGGTCGTAAGCGCTATGCATATTTACTTCATCAATAGCTGGTGACGTCTCAATATTGGTGGAAAAAACTCTCGTTGGAGCGTAACAAACAACCAGCATAAAGCATGCTTCTTCTCCTTGTATTACCGGGTCTGACAACTTTACATGCCTATTACTTGATTTCTTGATAGCGATCATAAAACATGCTGAAGAAAAAAAGGTACGTGCTTTCCTGTTTCACGACCAGAGCTCTCACGTGACCACAAACTTCAGAATGTGCTTGGTTGATTTTCTTTTAAATGATTGGCGTCTTCATAATCACGTGAGAATGTACTCAAAATTAGGAGGGAAACAGTTATTCAAAATGTGAAGAGTGTGTTTTGCGGAATATATAACTTTCTTTGAGGGTAAGTCATTCATTCTCTTTATTGTGAACATTTTCATGATAATAAGTAAGCTAATTAAATTGTAGGTCTTTCAATAATATTGATAGAATGAATATCTAATCTGCGTGACTGAATTATCCAAAGGTGATGGTGCATGTGTATACATTATCGAGAAAATGAAAATTATGATATTTTATTTGAATTTTTTTTAATCTTAAGAGCAAAGTGTGTGTGTGTGTGTGTGTGTGTGTGTGTGTGTATTAATTCAATGCCAGAGAAATGAAAGCGGCGTAAGCAAGTGGTTGGACGTAATCCTTACTACATTTAATGACATTCGTGAAAATTACACTATTAGAAGATTTTCAGAGGACGACAGGGCTACATGATATATCACGTCCTTTGCTGAATGTCAAGCTGCATGTTCACAAATAATCTGCATTTCTCACGTGTTTTGTACATGTGTTAATGACACCTCTGCATACCATTGCACAAGTTGTAAGTATATTTCACGCAATTGTCTAAATAGACATGTTAAAGCCCACCTCAGGAGTTGCTACTCATCACACCAGGAAATGCAACACATTATGCCACTTTTTTCAAAATGTCAAACAGGAGGGGGAAACTGACTGGTATATGAGGGCTGTTCTATATGTAATGTGTATTGTACCACACCGTGATAACGCTTCGCGCGATTTCGTGTATGATGATACGTTTGAATAGCTCTATTCAATACCTTTCCATTGGTATAAACATGAGCCTTCAGCTCCACATAGTTTTAAACTTGTAGTCATTTCAATAGAGCCAGTCGTTGACCGTTGTTATGCCCCGTGGAAATCCGGTTAGAATAGATCCCCAGTACCCCTTTGCTTGTTGTGCGAGGCGACTAACTGGGGCGGTCCTTCGGATGAAACCGCGAAACCCGAGGCCAAGTGTCACTGCAGGTGTGACACGATAAAGATCCCTCCTGCTCAAAGGCTCTAAGCGCAAAGCATAGGTCTAAAGTTTGCAGCCCTTCACCGACAACGGTGGCGTTTTCACATGAATGAAAAATTCTCAAACGGGACGTAAAACAATATACAATCAATCAACTGAACACTGTTGTAAAAATGGTTGGGAAACGGGTTGAGAATATTGAAGAAATTAGAGTTTATATAAAATTCGCACAAAAATCGGCCATTCGGTAATGCAGATTTTTACTGAATTGGGGGAAGTTTATATCTTTTGAGACGGTTCGTAGGTGGAGAAAGTAATTTCTGACTGGCACAGGGTCCGTCAAAGATGCAGCAAAATCTGGTCGACCTTTGAGTGTAACAGGCAAGACAAATGTCTCAATAGTCAGGGAAATAATTGAAAGTGATGGCAGGTACACGATACGTGATATTGCCCAAGATGTTGGCATATCGTTGTCGCGGGTGCATTTTATTTTAAGAGTAAGAAAGATTTCTGCCAGATGTATACTGCATAAATTGAAAGATGGCCAAAAACGGGTACGAGTACTAACTGGTAAGCAATTGCTCAAAATGTTTCCCCAAATCCAATCAAAGACAACTTGCAAACATTGTTACTGGTGACGAAACATAGGTTCAAAAAAAATTATTGATCGATTGATTGTTTTCCGTCACACTCAACAATTTTTCAGTTAGCTGGTGGCGTCCAGGTTTTATTGGTGGAGGAGAGAACCCTGATACAATGTACCCGGGAAGAGACCACCGACCTCCCGAAAGTAAACTGGCAAACTTTCTCACATGTATCGGCGCGAGCGACTAGAGGTGATAGGCCTTGGGTTTTTTTTGGTTTTTTTTTTTTAGCGCGATGCTCTAACCACTCGGCCACGGAGGCCCCTCAAACCAGTAAGAAAAATTGGAAACCAAGTATGGCTAACTAAACACGGTAGATGGCCTGTAGTTGCCTAAAGAACCTTAAGCACAAAGAAGTTTCTTTATTGCATATTCTTCTCATGTGAAGGTATAGCCGTACAAATTCCGGTGCCGTAGGGAAAAGAGTTGCAGTTTTGTATTACCGAGATGTTATACTAGAAAAGTTCAAGAAATATTACCATAAACGAAGCCCTGTGCCAGGATTTAGGCATGTTAGTCTAATTCTTGATAATGCTCCATCACATACATCTGAGCTTGTGAAGCAAGTTTTGAAGTCGGAGAAAGTTTCCATCTTGCCAAACCCACCATACTATCCAGACCTAGCCCCATGCGACTTTTTCCTTTTTCCAAAACTTAAAACTTTCGTATCTGGTCGTCGTTACAAGTCCCTACGAGCCCTTGGCGCAGCCATCAGTCAGTGTTTCAGAGGTCTACCAAAATCAGAGTAACGTGACGCATTTCAGAAATGGACTCAGAGATTGAAGTTATGTATTTCAAACCGCGGTGAATACTTTGAAGAGATGTAATGTTCATTTCACTATTTGAGTCGAATGCTTTTGATGGATGGATGGATGTAAATTGTTTAACGCCCCACTTGAGAATCTTTCACTCATATGAAGAGCTGCAAAATTTAGGCCTATGCTCGGCCTTTGAGCAGGGAGGGATCTCTATCGTGCCTCACCTGCTGTTACACGGGACCTTGGTTTTTGCGGTCTCACCCTTCTGAAGGACCGCCCCATTTAGTCGCCTCTTACTACAGGCAAGGAGTACTGAGGATCTATTCTAACCCGGATCTTCACGGGGCCGAATGCTTTTGAGATATCGTGCAGTACATATTACATATCGAAAACCCCTCGTATGTAAATTACACAACATGCAACGTATAAAAATACCCAACCAGGCAAACACTCAAAATAATAAAATGGGTTGACAAACGCTACATTATGCGTTAATTTGGTTTAAAAAGTACAAAATTAAGTCTTTTGTATTTTACCAAAAATACTGGGACTACGAAAACTAGAAAATTGAGACCCTTCAATAGAAAAAAAATGGTATGGGGCGTTATCTTCCTTGCTCTCATGGTATATTACCAAACAAGAAGAAAATTTATGCACATTGGAGAAGGGGTGGATGGTGAAATGTCCACAAAGAATAGATCGCAAATAATAAAACATGAACATGCACAATCTTGACGTGCCAGTGAAGTTCAAATTAGCCACACACAAGGCAACACCCATAAATTGCTTAAGCACATGTGAGCATATACAGATGTGTACCTTCCGCAGAGTAAGTGCAGATCTGCTTACAGGGGTTTTTTCCCCCCAGACAATTGTTGTTTGATGTCGTTTGTTTGTTTGTTTGTTTGTTTTATTTATAGTCGCCTGAGCAATTTTCAGCTATCTGGCGACTGTTACCATTACCGGTGACGGGGCTGCAAATTTAGACCTATGCTTAGCACTAATGGCTTTTAGCAGTGAGGGTTCTTTTACGTGCCAAACCTGCTGCGACACGGGACCTCCGTTTATAAGGTCCCATCTGAAAGACCCGTGACTCTCACTTCGTAATGCCGAGCTCTTGGCGAAGGAGCAATCACTACCTATTTTAACGTCTTAGGTTTGACGCGGCCGGCCCGGTTTGATGTCGTCATCTGCACTAGTATCAGATATTTTGTGTAATGATAAAATAAAATAACGACTATACCAGCATGCACGTAGTATCGTTTTTCAAAGAAAGGCAGTCGGAGAAGTTGAATTCTAAAATTGTCTGAAAATTCTTGGCAGACTTAAACAAACTAAAAAATATTGTTTCCCCGAACTTCATGGGGATGTAGTAGCGCACACTTCCTATAGTATAAGTAGTCCCTTGTTTACGAACTAGTTTGACTAATTTACGCCAAAACGTTAAGAAATGACGGCATCTCAAAAGAAAAAGGGCATGGGTTTTCCGTGTAATCTGATACCAATTTGCGCATGCCAAGTGACATACATGTACGATTTACACTGAAATCAAGAGGAAACTTCTTGATGTCGAAACAATCCACAACTGATTTGTAACACTTATACAATTAGTAATGAAAGGAAAACTTATTAAATAAGAAAATTCTAACAAGCTTATGAGAAGATAATTTGTAATAAGTGGCTATGTATAATACAAGTGGTTGTGGAGAGAGAGCGATTAATTCACTGGGTTTGTTAACCAGTGGGAGTTTTATTGCAAGGGTGCTCAATACACACACTATCTGAGCTCAATAAATTTACTTTGTGCTTATCTGAATTTAAGAACTGTAAACATATAATAATAAACAGAAAGCAGTGAAAGCCCTGGGTAGCGAGAGGTACAATGTCTTTCTAAAGAATTCTGTAGTAACCGTCGCCATATCTGAAAATAAAAATTTGTACGTCAGTATTTCATAAAATGTGTCTTAAACTTATGAATAATTTTAACCACTTTCTATAGATTTACCCGCTCTCCTAACCACGATGATTTCGAATAAAATACTGGAGTATCTGTATGATTATACTCCAGAAGAATTCGTTATCATTGTCATTTGCTGCCAGTTGGCGTGCGGTGTTGAGCAGTGTTTCTAGCTGTTGTTTTGAAATGCCTTTCTGCTGGTGTTGTTTACCGTGGTGTTGACCACCTCCTTTCCCATGATCTACAGATATTTGATACGGTGGATTTTATTATGATACATTACTTGTACTTACATACATTCTAACAAGATTGTAATGTTAATCTTGATTTTACCTTTGCCTCCCCCGCCACCGCCTTTGTGATCAGAAGCCATTTGTGCGAAGCGTTATGATAATTGGCAAAAAAAAACACCCCAAAAACCAAGTAGTGATCCCATTGGCAGATGCTACTTATATATATCTAGAATTTTTCCGGACGCTGTTTGTTTTTTTTTTGTGAAATTGTTTCCTCTAACAAGAACTACATCCCTGACGTCATTCGTTTCTAACTTAGATATAAACTACCCGTATTCTTTGTAATGCGCAGTGTTCTGCCATGTGCAGAGCCTGCCACTTCCGGAAAAGTGTTCGACATTGTCACAGTGTGAACATGATGAGATCATCTGACTGCAAGGGCTGTGTTGTTTCTGAAGTCGGTAATGGTGGTGTACCTAGGGTTATTAGACCGAGTTCATGAATTTGCTGTGGTATTGTGTTGTTTCTGAAGTCGGTAATGGTGGTGTAGCTAGGGTTGTTAGACCGAGTTCATGAATTTGCTGTGGTTTTGTGTTGTTTCTGAAGTCGGTAATGGTGGTGTAGCTAGGGTTGTTGGATGTATTTCACAGGAAGTGACAGTCTAGCACTTACAAGTTTGTAGATTTCCTGTTATTTTCCTGTATGAACAGAGGTAGATTACAAAACGTATAATGCCGAATCAGCATTTAAAATAACAAACATCCTGTGAGAAAAAAAAAAGTTGTTCAATCTGTAAACAATAATGAAATTCATTATACGTGGACATGGTACTTGATAATAAGTAAATTGAGGTTAATTGTCATTTAATGTCAGAGTACGCTTTTTTGTTTTACTGCTATCATTCAGACCGTGATGTTTGTGTCAATTTTACTATTTTAGTATTCTTTTGGAAGCAGTATCTTATAATTTCTTTTCATTTGTGTTAAAATGCATAATACTTGCATTTGATTGTTGTAACTGTAACGAAACAATTGTAATTAATGATTGCTGAAATTTGTACGATATACAAACATTCTATTCGACAAAGAATATTCATACCGAACATCAGCGATACATTTAATTCATAGTACTTTAAAAAATTCATATTTCTAAAATCAGTAAGTAGGATAATGAGACAATAAAGGGTGATGTGTAGTTATTTGATGAAAAGCAATGGAAAGGAATTGCAGTACTTCTATAAAGGTTTTAAACACATAGTTCCGTCTATTAAAGAAGATGGGCTCCTATCACGTGTCGGAAAGACACATCCAAGGTGAAAACATTAATTCATTCCTCATGGTGGACATTGTCCGTTTGGTCTACAAATGAATCAATGAATAACAATTTGATACATTTCCCAAGCTATTGCTTACATTAGTCATTTCCGGTTCAGGGCTTTGACCAGAGAGCTACAGACCCACCTCTTATAAAACCTTCCACTTACAACGCATCATTATTTTTCTCCTGTCCAAAATGCAAAGAGGCTGGCGAAGATTTCTTTGATCAGTTTTAAGACTAGATAAAATCCATATTGTAGTAGCGGGCAGTATACGGGGAAATTATACTGCCTCGCGAGTGAGTTAGCGTTTTCTAGTGATGTAGTAGCGTTTCTCTGTTGATAACGCAAAGTAAGTAACAGCGAGTGTGATCAGAATTAAGATGGGTGAACGCTGTACTTTAAATTTTTAATAATTAGGTTTTTAAAGGGCGACAATTCATTGCTTGTAGAGGAAAACTATTTTGTATTGCACAAATATATATATAGACATCTGATAGATGCAACTGGATCTGGGTAAGAATAGGTCCTTAGTACCCATTTGTCGTAAGAGGCGACTAAAGGGGCGGTTCTTCGGATGCCCCATGTCAGAGCAGGTGTGGCATGATAAAGATCCCTCCCTGTTCAAAGGATAAAAACGCCGATCATAGGCCTAATTTTACAACCCTTTACCGGCTATGGTGACTTCACCACATGAGTGAAAGATTCTCGAGAGGGACATTAAACAATATACTACCAACCTACCATTTAAATTGAAAATACACTTCAGCAGAAAATAATAAATACGTATGATATATTGTAATGTTTAAAAATTAGGGTGAGTCGGTGATTCATAATCGTCTGTATATATGTGTCAATTGGGAGAAGGCAAAATGGCAAAGCAAGTCCTCAGAGCCGCTGTTTATTTCCACTGTATACCAAACATGTTCATATCTCAGGTTTGAATCTATATTCAGAATAAAACTAAGATATGGAATCTCAAAAAAAAAAAATTCTTTTTAAATGCATAGCTTTCTTTTCAGCTCGTACAAATACCACGCATCACAGGAAATAACAGCCGGGTTCTGAGAAGCTTGTAGATTTCCTGTTATTTTTTCTTGTATGTATAGAATTATATTACAAAACATATATCTCCATTTCTGCATCATTTACTTTCATGTTAATATTTTACAGACACTCGGTAGGTGACTTTTTAGTGTGATATAATTCATTACCTGTTGATGTTTGTATTTGATGAAATAAATCACGTAAAATGTGAAATGTGTAGATAAAGGTAGAGGTTGATGTTTGAAGAGTACGAAGATAATTTCTGAAATAAATCAGAAATAATTTCCTATTCCTGCATTTTACAGGTGTATTCGTCTGTCTTACTCTTTTAAAGTATTGATTACTTAATGAAAATAGAAACGTGAATACGTGACATTCTTGAAATAACCTACGATGCATACACCATTATGATTCGCGTATTTATATTGATTGGTTGATTGTTTTGTGTCACGTCGGGAATTTTTCACTCCTATTGAGACGTCAACAGCTGTAGGTGAAGTACTACAAATTCAGACCTGTGCTTAGCGCTCAGGGCCGTAGCAGTGAGGGTTCTTTAACGTGCCAACTGCACCTCTATTTTTAAGGATATATCCGAATGAACCGTGACTTTTCACTGCTTAATATCGAGCGTTTGGCGAAGGAGCAATCACTACCTATGTTTACGTCTTAGGTTTGATGCGGCCATGGCAATTCACGATCTCCCGGTTGCGAAACCACTGAGCTATCTTACTAACGATTGTATATAATTATTTTTAAATAGTTTATTTTGTTTTAAAGTGCTCTTTATATTCAGATGTAAGATTACTGGTTCAGACCCTCATCTTTCAAACTTAAGGAATATTACTAAGCACCAATAATGTGAAAGATTTACGAAATACGCAAGGCAAACAGGCAAACAGGGTAACCAGAATCAGAATTTTTTAAAACAAATTTTCTAATCATGAGTCTGATAAAACCATACTACCTGACAAACATCAACATGGTAATCTCGATCATATATCATATAATAAATCAATTAATTTAAATTAGAAAATTTACTATAATTAGGTAATGCCTGGTATAAAATTTTAAAATTTTTGAAAATAAATTTTTCATTCATCTTTTATGAATATGTGAACGGAGGCGATAGGCGTGGTTTGCAACGATGGCTCAACTTGCACACGACACTACATGTAGCTAAAGTGTGTATATACGTAAGATGTCTGGCAAGTGGACATAAATAAACAAGATCTGTGACTGCAAAAATGTACTTGATAAACAGATATGAATATGGCATCAGTTACCGATAACCTGCATTAGAACATCTCTATGCTGATATCTTCATCTCGTTCAAGGTTATAATAGCATTATCTCTTCAGTCCACCTCATAAAGAATGGGTAAACATGTATTTCACAGGAAGTGACAGTCTAGCACTTACAAGTTTGTAGATTTCCTGTTATTTTCCTGTATGAACAGAGGCAGATTACAGAACGCAGTTAGATCTTGCGGTCACTCCCTGTACCCCATGAGGAGTCCCAGTTTTTTGCAATATCTTTAATTAAATTTGTCCTTGATAAAAGTATAATCTTTCGTAAGAATTGTACTCACTGGTTACAGTAAAGAATTTGGTAAACTATTTGATACTGAAAAAGAACATCGGTACAAGTATTTTGATGTTGCTAAGTAGACGCTCGGAGAAAGAAAAAACAGAGTTGGATCATCTCGGACCTACACTGAGTATTGTGTAATGCAGTCCAAATCATGTGGAATAGCTTTATTTCCAAATTACAGCCCTCTCAGGTATCGCATACAACATTCAGACATTCCAATCTACAACAGATTTATAAAAGCACGAAAAGTATGAAACAATATGAACTAAATAGTCAATATTTTTTCATAGTGATTGTAACCTCCAGATATGTTTGCATATTAATCATGTGCAACAGTTATCTATGATACGATGTTGTAGTGCCAAATAAAAAATTGTTTAGGGAAAAAAAGAGTACCAATTCATTTCCCATAGGCCTCAATACTAGCATTTGGTCTTCTCATTAATTATCGAAATTAATTTTAGATAAATGACCGCCAAGATTTCAAAGCTCATTCCAAGTGCTAAAAAAAACGACAAAAGTCATATAGGGTCCCGATGCTTTCATATTTGTTCTTTTCTACAATGCATAGCAATCTGTAGTAAATTACATCTTTCATATCAAACTCACCCCTACCATGGAAATTCTCTCCGTCATTTCTCGATTTTGTGTGATAATATTTCATCCCGACAATTAATTTAAATTTCTATATTATTTCTCTCAATTTCAAGTAATTTCACTCTACACCTAAACATTTATACCTTCGCTCAATCTGCGTCAGGATTACGCATACGGGGGGTTGGTACTCTCATTCCTTTAGTGGTGTAAGATATACTGTGTGCACCATTTTGAAAATTGCAAAGTGAAAAGAAGTTTCTCTTTGTAGGTGAAGCTGAAGAAGCAGTCATCAAACTTGGAATTCACAATGAAACCAGTAGACGGGTTAATCCCAAAGTTGTATTTAAACTGAGCAAAGTAGTTGTAGAAAACAAAGCAAAGGCTGAACTTAGACATACTGGGATTGGTCGGAAAGACGTGGATACTCGGGATCGACATGTTGTTTTGTTGAACTGTCACATTACATGCCGGTGACATGGGTAACAATTCCTCTTCAGGTTTCTATAGTTTCCACCTGTGTGAGGACTTGGAAGAACATGGCTGGACTTGCGTGTAACATTTGGAGTCATGTGCTTGATTGCTGTGTTTAAAATGCAACAAACCTCGACTTCATTTGAATATTTTTTTTACACGTAGTTCAATACGCATCGATGGTTTCAGTTAGTCAGCAAAGTAATCGATTAAAATATTGCATGAAACAGTCATATAGTCTGATGTATCCATAACAGTGTACTTGATAGAAATATTGATAATTTGTCACAGGTTTGTATTTTTAAGGATTTCCAACATGCCTTATATCAGTACAACTGTTTTATCCTGAATTATTTCAATTCAAATCGGTGTTCACATGTACAGAGATGTACATGTCACCCGGCCATCTGTAATATATATTCACGTGACAGTCACATGATCATTTCAGAAATCGCATTTTCTCTTTCTTGTTTGTATGCTTTACTACATGCACAATGTATTTCCATCGAAAAGGTGCGCATGCGCAAAAGCATCATCAACAAATGTATTTAAGGTGTTACAGTTACATGCTTCAGTTTTAAACACATTTAGTATCCCAATCAACGTATACATGTATTCATATCTATTCAACTATCTTGCAGTTTCTATCCTGAAAGTGTGTCATATAAACTAAAGTTAGACTAATTAAATATATACTGTTAAGACTTCTAGATACACCAGTCTGTGTCAACAACGGTATTTCATTACAGAATACACCCTGTATATTTCATTAACTTACATCCATTAAAGTCACAATCATCGATAACTTGAAAACTTTCAATGAATGAAGCTTTAACACACTTGATTCATAAATAATTTCATAAGTCTGTACTAGTTGTGTGTATCTATATACTGAAGTAATCCAGAAAAATTTATTACTAAATGATATCAACTAAACTTGCACCAAACCACATCAAAACAAAAGTGCGTGTCATCTATTCTTCTGTGTTTAGTAAACTAGCAGTGATAAAAGAGTTAGATAGGTTACTTGAGGAATATGTTTGCTAACAGTGGACAAAGCTTGTAACAACATTGTCTTTATAAGGCTCATTATTACAACTGTATTTAAACACATTTAATATCACGCTCAGTGGGACGAATGGATATGAGTTACCGTAACTATACTGGATTCCTAAACTTCACATAAACCGATACATTACTGGAACTAGTAAATGTTCTACCAAGTCCCTAACTTTGTTCCTCACGGAAATATTAACTGCTGTGAAGGAGAAACGTCAAACGTACCGTGTCACTACATATGTCATAAGTGATGTAATCAAATGTAGGTCGCGGTAGCTCAGTGGTTAGAGCGTTCGCTTCGTAACCGGGAGGTCGTGAGTTCGAGCCCCGCTCGTGCCATGGCCGCGTCAAACCTAAGACGAAAAAAAGGTAGTGATTGCTCCTTCGCCAAACGCTCGGCATTTAGAAGTGAGAATCACGGGTCTTTCGGATATGACCTTAAAAACGGAGGTTCCGTGTCACGGTAGGCATTGGCACATTAAAGAACCCTCACTGCTACGGCCTTGAGTGCTAAGCATAGGTCTAAATTTGTGGAACTTCACCTACACCTGGTGACGTCTCAATATGAGTGAAAAAGTCTCGACGGGACGTAAAACAAACAAACAAACAATCAAATGTGGATTCTAAAACATTCCAAAGAACTTTCAATAAAGAAATCACAAAACTTTCCTCAAATCAACAACTTTTCAACACGACTCATGATAAATTAAAGCTCAAACATTTTTGGCAATACAGAAAATTGCTTCTTCTATAAAAATGAAAGGAAAATTCATATCTTGTGATCAGTCATTCAAAAAATTAATTTGTTAAATACCACTCTGATTTTACGCATACGCACTGTGAATCAGATATTGAAAACATGTTGGAGTTAATCAATGGCAAAATCTCGGCAGTCTTTGATGATCAGGTATTCCAACAGTCTGTTGGAATTCCCACGGCACGAACTGTTCTCTTTTATTAGCTAACCTTTTTTTTATTCGTACGAGGGAGAATATATTCCAAAGCTTCTACATGAAAAAAAAGAGAGAATCTCTTGCTATGGCCTTCAACGCGACATTTAGGTATGTCGACAACGTTTTATCTATTAACAATAATTATTTTCATTCATAGAAAAGTAGAATCTTCCAAATCTGCTTCATACTTGGCTGCATTTCAAACATTTTATGGTCGTTATAACAGACTTATTTACCAATACAACTTGTCAATGGGTAAAATGCCATCTGACGTTTCACACCAATTGAGGCCGTTCTTTAAACACTGATTTTGACTACGGATTACTCCGTTTACCCGATCGAGATATAGGGCTAATGGTGGGTGTGACCAGTCAACAGGGAATGCTTACACCTTCTAGACACCTGATCCCACCTCTGGCATGCCCAGGGGTCCGTTTTTGCCCTACTCTGAATTTTGTATTCTTTATAGGAGTTATGAGATTGATCGCTGTTCGTTATCTTCAACTTCTCATCCAAAAGTCATACTTATGATCATTATTTTGTACTGTGGTCATTATTTTGTACTATGTACTTTCATATATTGTGGAATCCTTAATGTTCGTGGTGGGTTATGTTCGCGGCTACAGCGTGTCCTCCAAATTACAGTTTAACGAATTATATATGTATCTTGTAAAACCAATCGCTTGGAAACTTCAAGTTTACAACCTATAAATGACAACATATTTACTTGAAAATTATGTCCACGTGTTTGTTTTTATTTTGGCGGGGTCTTCGTTTTTGCACTGAAAACGATTTTGTACGGATCAGTTGTCAATGTATAGTGATCACACCAAACTAGTACTAAGGCGTATGTATATATATAAAGAATGTATAGCTAGAATTCAATAATCATGAATTAGCAGTATAAGTCGGAAGATTAAAAAAACAGATAAGGGTAGTTTCAGTAGTTAGATTATTTTGCAATGTCCACTTTATAATAATTTGAGAAAAAGATTTCAGCCCGTATTATTGTAAGAAATATTCAGTATTTAAGTTATTACAATTATATTCTGTACAAAACATTAAATGAATATGTAACCAAGTCAATTTATACACCAAGCTTTTAAGATCAGGGATAAGTGTAACTGTATTCTCTATTTCCTCTGTTTTGTTCTGTTGTGTCTGTACGTGTATATATGTGTTTCTTGAACTCATAAGTTGTAAGACTTAGTGATTAAAGAATGAATAGGATTTACTATCCATAAAACCGCTACAACACACCTTCCATACACAGGTACCTTAGTGAAGTGTATACCCTTTAATAACTCCAGAATGCATAAAACAGTGAAGAATATCAAAACGTCAAATTTTTACGATCTAATTTTGGGGGGGGGGGGGGGGGGTAGAACTACTGGGTCATTTTCAACTAAACTTGCAAAGGATTATTTGGTTTAGCTACAGAAATGTACCTCTTTTAGGAAGAAGTTTGAGAGCTGCAGATCCAACCCTATACAAATCGACGATTTACGGTGCAGCTTTTTCTGTGCACGAATGAGGTCTTCTATCTCTGTATTCTTGCATCGCCACCTTAAAATCTTAATAATCATTTTTTTTTCAGAAAGACATTTTACTGTCACATCTG
Source organism: Ostrea denselamellosa (assembly GCA_024699665.1). NCBI lineage: Eukaryota > Metazoa > Mollusca > Bivalvia > Ostreida > Ostreidae > Ostrea > Ostrea denselamellosa. The sequence goes on from JAMZEH010000020.1 coordinate 15,253,287, forward strand.
TGTCGAGACATACCTTCAAGCACTAATCAAATCCCGATTCAAGCTGAAAACTTGCAACTTTAAAAAAATTCAATCGTTTAACCATATAGGGTGCCATTCAAATCGAACTCGCTTATTATTGTATTTATCTAAAATTTCTACCGTATTCAGTTTTCAAGTTATCACATTGGTATTCCATAAATATGTATACATGTGACTCTGAAAAACTTGAAGTCCGAGGGACCACAGAAAAATCTCAAGAGATCTCGAGATTGACTAGTAGAGTTTGGAAATTGACACTTCAGCTAGTTATAACTTTTACATTAACCAGATATACAACCCTGTTTCAATTGTGTAGGAATGATGTGTTTATAATTTCATTTTCCCAGGTAATATAATCAATTTTAAAACTTTCATCTGAATTATACTTAAAGATACTAAATCTTATTTGTATTTATTTCTTCTGTATTTGTAGCAGCAAAATGATTGATTGATTGTTGTTTTCCGCCACACTCAATCATTTTTCAGTTATCTGGTGGCGTCCAGTTTTTGTTGGTGGAGGATAGAGCCCAGATACAATGTACCCGGGAAGAGACCACCCACCTTCCGAAAGTTAACTGGCAAACTTTCTCACATTTTATGTCACGAGCGAGACTCGAACCCGCGCCGACTAGCGGTGAGAGGCCTTGTGAATTTGAGCGCAATGCTCTAACCACTCGGGCACGTAGGTAGCACCAAAAAAAATTGCTTTACATACTTTGGACTACCTGCGAAAATGTAGCCCTCTGGCAAATATTAGGATATACCATAGAACTATAGATTCCACCCCTTATAAAAACGGACGATTTACGGATTTTTTCTGTACATGACTATGGTCTTATATCTTTGTATTCTTGCATTGTCACCTCAAAAGTTTAATACATGCAATGTATTAACAAATTCCTAACATATTTTCTCGCTATACTTTTGTCAAGACATATTTTTGAATTTCCTTAAAAAGCTCCAAGCAAAACAAAAACTCACAGCGTAAAAAAATATTTGTTTGTTGATACAGCCATGCTAATTGCCAGTCTATTATTAGATCCTCAGTTGATAACATCATGGCATTACTATGCTTTTAATAGAACCATCGAATATCAACAACCAGTCAACTTCATTTATTTTTTTTTTTCTTGGCAACACCAATAATTTATTCCAAATGTTACAGAAAATTCTCGAAAATATTCATGTGAACTGCCATTATTTGGTTTCGTAATCGACCGGTTTTCAATATGGTCAGTGTACTCGAATTCGTTTACTTCCGGCAGCGAAAACCAATCTGAAAAATTGTTTACAAAAAAAGAAATTATTCTTCAATTGTTAGTTATTGTATATATGCAAGCTAGATACTGAATCTGCACCCGTACCTGTAAGCAAGAGTCGCTACCAGCGCCCCCGCTGCTGGCCCCACCCAGTAAACGTAGTGATATTTCCACACGTTGATATCAAGGTATTTGGAATAGCACACAGCCGGACCCAAACTTCTGGCCGGGTTCATGGATCCGCCCGTTACAAAGTATCTGACGTAAGATAACTATTGTAATTCTTTTCAAAGATACAGACAGCAATGAAATTGTGCTTTGTTATAAATACATATAAAATGTATATTTTGATATCCATGAAGATCGCAAATCACTTCATTATAAGCAGAATTTTATGACAAGGATGTTAGTTGTAACCGTAATTTGTGGTCTAATTGATTTGTTTTTAGGTTTGACGCCGTTTTTGACAACATTTTGAACAGCCATTTTATGGTGGTTAAGTAACTAAAATATGGTGGATTTTGACCTTTTTTTTTTTTTTGGCGGCTGCCAGTGAGGTTACTACTTTAATATCGAAAATCAGGGAAACGATCTTTTACGTGCTAAGAGGGTTGTGATCCTTGATACTGGGAATCTTTTAACGTCCCATCCGACGTACATAAAAGTTAGATATGTCAATAAATGGTGATATAAAGACCAAGTTTTACCCTGCTGAAGAACTGACAGCAACAGAGAAACCGACAGAAAGAGGAGCCAGCTGGCAATTCTTTTGGTCAACGACAGTCAACAAAACCGTCAACACAACAACGAATGTTAAAATGGCCTCTGTAATCACTCCCCAAACAGGCTCAACATCCTGCACCAAAACCGTGGATCCACCGAGACATCGTATGTATCTTTCTGTTGGGGAGACAGCCTATACCAGATAAAGCAATGTTTTAGCTCTTTAGAATTGTAAACAAGATACTAAGATCAAGATATACAGTGTATAACAATGTTGGCATCATAGAGTAAATGATCTTGTATTCCAATAATTTAAGAAAAAGGGGGGATACATATGCAACCTGTCATTGTGTCAAATACTGTCTGACATGTTTCATACCAACTGTTAGGCCAAACTTTACACACTGATTTTGACTAAAGATTACTCCGTTTATCTGATCAAGGTAAAGGGCTCTTGGTGAGAGGGATGCTTATCCTTTAGCTCCCAACTCTGGTATATCCAGTAGTCTGTGCTTGTCCAACACTCTTAATTCTGTATTCCTTATAGAAGTTATGAGATTGATCACTGTTTATTGTCTTCACCTTTTCATGAATGTAATTCTTAACCCCTCCCCCCAAACTGACTGAAGCTTACGTACCAGAACGAAGGCTGCTCCTAACATCCCGCCTAATAACTGAGCAAAGCAGTAGAAGACTCCGAGAGGGATGGGTAGGGTTCCCGTCAAAGTGTAGCCAAGCGTGATGGCTGGGTTGAAATGGCCTCCACTGTAAAGAACAAATTTTTAAACTATGTAATTCAAATTGGATCCTTTGCAGCCGCATTTGGGGTAGTCTCAGATAGACCTTTTACATTAACCTTAACCAATCAGCGATTCACCTTGCAAACCGTCAGTGTGATGTTATATTTTCGGAACTATTGAACCTTGTCAAGACGTCCGATCAAATTTAGTTGCTGTCATATCGGCAACACCACTCGGGAAATGTAGTTTAACCAATATTTGTCGTCATCGTCGCAAACCACGCCTACTGTCTCCTTCACACTACGTCATAGTGTGTCTGTGATTTTATTGGTTGATATTTTCGACTAAATGATTAATTGAGATGACTCTTCATGTGAAGTTCGCGGAATGTAAATGATCTAATTTAATTAGACGGAATGTATGATTTCATATACTGACCGTTAGCGCGAACTCAGCTACATATACACGCAGGATCGAGAAATTTTACCCAGAAAAGGTGGTTGGATCCTATGCAATTTTTCCAGGATGTCCAACCTATACTAGGAACTAAAACTTCGTATTTTAGAACTGAAAATGCATAAAAATAGGCAAATATATCCATTCTATTTTCTACCAAACTTAGGAACGGGACGGACTCTCGGTCTACCTTCTGTATGAGCATATGTTCATGTTCTACAACAGAATCCAAATGTTTAAGAAAATGTTCATTTTTTCAACATTCGCATATAGTAAATAAATGTATACGTAGACTATATATTAAGACCAGGCCCACTTTCCCCCTCTTCTTGTGCTAACGATATTGAGATTCAGTCAAAAGCTTAGAAATAATCAAACTCATCATGATCATTTGATGTAAAGTTTACACATACATATTTTTGTATATAATCTCTGTCATAGTACCTAAAGTGGCATGGATAATTTTTACTTTGTGTGTGCATCCTAAATATTAATCCAAAGGCCATGATGGGGTGGGGGCTATTTTGGAAACATACGTTACATTCATTTGGACAAATAAAAAAACACATAATTACAGTTGTTGCCTTGCTCTCCACTACTACTCATTCCATTCACACATCTCTCACTCATGATGTCACAAGCAAGCGGCCGGAGAAGGTAATCAGAGATTCGTCATCAAATTTTGTGCATATGACGTATCGCTGAAAATTTTTACATACATAAATGTTCACGTTACTCCTATGTCATAGCGAACAACTACATATTTCATGTATAAAAGTTTATTTGAACAAGTAAAAAACATAATTACATTTGTTGCCTTAATACCGATAACAACATAATCACGAAACAACAAGATCGGTCGTGGTAGCTCAGTGGTAGAGAATTTGCTTCGTAACCGGGAATTCGTGAGTTAGAGAGTCATTTGTACCTTGGCTGCGTCAAACATAAGACGTAAACATAGGTAGTAATTGCTCCTTTGCCAACGCTCGGCATGTAGAAGTGAGAATCACGGATCTTTCAAATATGACCTTAAATACGGAGGTCCCGCGCCGTGGTAGGCGTTTGCACATCACAGAATCCTCACTGCTACGGCCCTGAGCGCTAAGGATAGGTCTTTTGTGGTACTTCGCCTACAGATTGTGACGTCTCAATATGAGAAAAATTCTCGACAGGACACAAAACAAAGAAATAAAACAATCACAGGAAAAAATGATAATTTGTACAAAGAAAGGAATCGACGTATTCAGTATGTGTCTGACAAAGTACACAGCGAGAGGGGAAAGAAAACACTTCATGGATTTTCATCTACCAACCTTGCTGACAATGTCAGGATTAATATTTTGCGCGTAATAGAAGTTCTCGTCCCTGTTGGACAAAATATTTTGTTGTGAATTCTTTAGTTGATAGTCCAATAGTTCAAACCAATAGCCTCCTCAAGTATCCTAGATATGGTCGAGGAATCAACTGCGTTGTACATTTGAAAGAAATGAATACAGGACCATTCTCCCTCCGTGTTCTTTCTATGTACTTTCATACGATCTTTTTCAAATACAAGATTTTTTGAAGTGAAGATTTATTTGCGCTTATTACCTAAGGTTTTGTCAAAAAGTAGACTGTCAACCCGTCGATAGGTCGACCTGTCAACCCGTTGACATGTTGACCTGTCAACCCGTCTATCTGACCTCCCGTTGATGTTTCTTTTCTACAACATAACGCATTCTTCGCATTAACTTTCCTAGCAATAAGTAAAGCATTTTTATTATTGCGCATTAATCCATGGAGTATGAAAGTAATACGCCAGAACTACTTATCCGTATACCCTAGTTGATCCGTTCGACGCGATATCTATAATAATAATAATAATAATAATAATATCCTTTATTTAGACAGGATGCCACAAAGCACACAGCTAGTTTTCTGGAGGTCATAGATTTAATGTCAGTGATAAAAGAATAATTACCTTCAGCAATAAATCTTTGGTACTACGATTTCCGTTTTCCAACCATAAAAATCTCATAAAATTGTTTTAACTGGAGTTACTTTTGACCTCATCACAGTGCAGACCATACCGCTTTCGATAAGCGCCGTTATAAAACGCTTAACTGACTCATCTTTTACAATATTCTCCAGGCATTTAGTTTTGGAAAGATGTCGAACAGCACCAGTTGCAGTGACTGGCTGTGGTCGTTGTGACTTACCAGGTATAGCATATAAGAAATTGGCCAGTCTTGCTGACTTCATTGGCGAAAGATCGAAATAATACTGAAGACAGAAATCAGACGGTTGAAGAGGGATTTTGTAGGAGCGCGACGTACCAAAAGGTCTTGTGTTAGTGATATCATTTATAAAGCGCACAATTTTACAATAAAATGCAATTAAAGGCGCCCATATATTATATTTGGTGCCGTTGACCACCCCTGAATTACGTCACCTATCATTGGTTCTCTTAAATATGTGAACCATTAGAGTACGTTTATAACGTCTTCTTTTATGAATCAGCTGCAGTTGACACGTGTTTCACGGAACACCCCGGTGATATCATTAATTTGATTTCAATTCATCTCGAAAAAAAAAAAAGTAAATGAAATTATGATTTAGCTTCTTAATGTCATATTTCTTTAAAACAGTATACCTGATCTGCCCGAGTCCTACCATAAGGAATGTCATAGCGAAGCCTTGGGTCAGCCCATATCCTGAAGAATCATAGTAACATACAGGATTGAATAGACAAGCAACAAATACCAAGATGGTTGTCCCCACGAACTCGGCAAGTACTGGGCGAATTTTCTTTTCGAAAAGTGAGTCGTCTGCTTCGTTTGGCTGTACATGAGAGTCCGTTTCCGACATTTTTAACTCCTGCATTGTGCATATGACCGGAAGGCAGAGTGCCCTCTAGTATGGAAAGACAACGGGATCACAATTCTATTCCTGTAACTGTGTATTTGTAACTACGCAATGCATCATTCATTCAATGTAAATGTAGACATGTTAAATGTAACTTGACGATTACAGTACTACTAGTGGGTTGGAATGACTGTGTAAAATGTTGTTAGGAAATGCATCATCCGTTCAATGTTTAGATAGAAATGCGTATTCGAAACTTTTAAGTTATCATTGTGTACTTCGTTCTTTGATACATGTAAATATAAATGAAAAAAATGTTTTGAGGTCTAGGCAAATACATCATTTACTCTATGAACCTTTGGAATTGAATCGTTCTTGTTTGTAAAGGGGCCTCCGTGGCCGAGTGATTAGAGCATCGAGCTCAAAATCACAAGGCCTCTCACCGCTAGTCGGCGCGGGTTCGATTTTTGCTCGCGCCGATATATATGAGAAAATTATCCAGTTTACTTTCGGAAAGTCGGTGGTCTCTTCCCAGGTACATAGTATCTGGGTTCTCTCTTCCACCAATAAAAATTAGACGCCACCAGATAACTGAAAAATTGTTGAACGTGGTGGAAAACAACAATCAATCTATTGTTTGTAATCAGGATTTTGTACAGTCTCGTCGAAAGTCAGCATTTCGCAAATTCTATGGTCGTTATAACGATCTAATTTGCCAGTACAACCTTCCATTAGGCCAAATGCTGTTTTGCGTGCTTCGTGTCAAATGTTCTTGGTACACTGATTCTGACTGCGATGTACTCCGTTTAATTGATCCAGATATAGGGCTCACGACGGGTGTGACCGGTCGACAGGGGATGTTTACTCCTCCTAGGTACCTGTTTGCAGCTCTGGTATGTCCGGGGGTCCGTATTTGCCCTTCTCTCTGATTTGTATTTTTTATAAGAAATACGAGATTGAGTACTGTTCGTTATATTAGCCTTTTTCTTTACACAACTCAAAAAGTGCTGCGTGTACCACTTCAATTCATCCTTCGTTCAACGTACATTCAACAAACTGTAGTGCTTCATTATGACGATAGAGGGCGTATAACTATCAGAAACGTACTATAACCATGCAGAGCACCTCTAGACTCGAATCGAAGCATACGCTTGTGTAATTGCCATTCTGCAGGTCTGACATACATACTGCAGTAGCATTTAACATCTACTGTCTTCGGACACCTTTATCCCCATAAGATTCTGTGGATAAAGAATTTCAGTTTTGGGGGCTTAGAAAAAAAATGAGGCCATCTTTAGGCCTACAGCTGGCCCAGGACTATATTTGTATTCTGATAATGAAATCTGGCGTATCTATAAAAATCCAAACTAATAGTACTTTTAATACACATGTTACAGTCTACTATGTGAATAAACAATGTATTTTTATCTTCACCCAATCATATCTAGTAAGGCTGCTGGCTACCAGTTTTTAGTGCAAACAATCCCCATGCATATAACAAGGTGTAAGTCAACGTCTCTTATAACAGCCTGCCCCTTGAAAAACGATGTTGCGTGTCTGAATTGTTGAAAATAATTTAGGGTACTGTCATTATTTAAATGTCGCCTCTACGCGCCCTCTGTCGTCATATTGAGGCACTATACAGCTTACGAATGTTGATTTACATTAAACGAATGATGAATGGGCGTGTTACGTGCAACGCTTTTCGAATTCTGTAAACATTGATTACAAACAAGGATAATGCAATTTCCACAATCATTACATCCCGATGGACTGACATTGCACCAATATAATATGTACTGCAAATGTCAGCTACATTTAACATTTTTACATTTGATATTTCTAATTTACATTTATTGGCGTAGCTGCCATTGACGCAAAAACGCCCGGGCATACACATCAATTTGACAACAACAACAACAACAACAAAAATGTTAATTTTTCATTTTATTGTGGATGATTTTATAGCTAGAAAAACCCATAAATGTAACCTAAAAAGCTTCAAAACCCTTGAGCTTCCGGGGGCTTCGCTCCCTGGGCCCTCACACTGCCCCCAGACCCCAACTTATCCTGGATTTATCACTGTGCGTACACGTCACTTCAAGGCTAGCTACGCCACTGACATTGAACATTTCTAGATTTACAATGTACGAATGGTGCATTGCATAGTCACAAATACAAAGTTACAGGGATAGAATTTTGACTTCCTAGGCTTTCCATACTCTCGAGAATTATAATTGGAAAATGCTTTCATGTAGTTTGTGTCATTCACTTCACTTTTACGCATACCAAATTCTCGGTTGTGTTTATTTTAAGCTTTCGGCTCTCTAGTTTTACAAGAACGCTTATTTTCCATATTATAAATTTATTTTTATGAATGATTTATGTACATGTAGGCGATACCAGTCATACGATGTAGATTGTGGTAGTATAAATGTATTTTTTCTGTTATTTGCATACTTACTATAACATTCCTTAAAATTTACTTGGTCAGAGAGATCGATCGATCGATCGATCGATCGAGAGAGAGAGAGAGAGAGAGAGATCAGCGACCGATGTCACATATTCCTTATTTCGGTATTATGAAACGACACCAGCCTTGCAACAATTAATCGTAAAACCAACCACTATAAGCAATAACCTTTCTGAAATACATACCGAAAAAAAACTGAAACAAGGAAAACCCAGTTCTAATCTTAGTTGATGATTTTGTTTATCTTAAAAGGATACACTTTATTATGCAGACACTTAAGGGGGTATAAGACGGAAATATATAGGGCCCTTGAACAAATAGATCCATATTGGCGCAACGTAAGTCCAATGTGGGTTTTTTTTCAAGGATCCCATATATTTCCTTATTACCCCTCTAAGTTTCTACATAACGAATTTATCCTGTCGATGATTTTTACGTATACATTAATAGATCATTTTCGACTTACCATATTCCGGTATGATTCTAACACTAACATTTACTTTGCTCTCGATGCGGGCACTTCAATATCCGGTTTTCAACATCAATTTCAAATGTTTAAACCAGAATTAAAGCGGTTTTTCAGGATCAAGGAGTTACATGCCACTTTTATAGAATTGATAATATGTTAAAACTATGTAAACTTGCAGCAGAGTTGAATTTAGGTGTATCACGGAACGGTGTGTCTTCAGTTTTGATGGCGTCATCATCTTTAGTTTGGTTCTGCTAATTGATTAATCATTTCTCGATAGATGATGTTCCCCATGTTCCCTGCAATAAATTGTAGTTGTTATGCCGTCAAATCTCGGCTAAGGATGATGCGGTGTTGGTTCACCATCTACAAAATGTCCTGAGCATAATCTGTCGTGACGTGAGCGTTTGTAGTCGCGACGCCTTTACAGTTCAAGCCATTTTCTGCGGAATTTGGGCTATTTAGATGTGGGAAATGGAAAAAAAAATCACATCTGCCATAAACCCACATCTCCCTTTCTTCCTTGTATCTGACGTTTATCCTTCCGCAACACAACAGCGCTTGGTCATTTCACAGCAGATGAACTCGTTTCTAACACAAACAATTTTACCGAAAGTGATGCGCCCCTCAATTTTGCAAAAATCACGAGACACAAGTACAAACGTTAGAATAATGCCGAATACGGTAACTCGAAAATGGACTATTTCAAGACATATTGACATTATTCATTCTTGATGCTTTATTAAATGTACAACAATAAATGGCTGCAACGTGTGTATTCTCGAGATACTTTATCAAATGTACAATAATGAAAAAAATGGCTACAACATTTAAACCAACAAAGGAATAAAACAATTTTTTTTTAAACAAACTTTAAATCAAAAATAAATTCATTCATTAATTTCAAATGTTTTAACCTATGACGTCATAAATAGGCGCTGACTAATTTTAGTGACGGAGTACAAGTATTTTCATGACGTCGTAGTTCCATGTGAGGTCAGCAAACCTCGCGGAAAGGGGGTATTAGCAGTATTGGGTTAGTAAGAGGCATGATATCGGTGTATATAGTATTGGTTTCAGGCAATGAAATTTCAAATTTTTTTATCTTAGGCAGGAAAGATCAGCATTTATGACATAATAATTTCGTTTATTGCATGCAATATATTCAAATGGACCTCCTCATCTAATGCAATATTGACCGCTGTGTCTAATTCAAAACAGATGTACACCACCGCACTTGCGGGTACTACTGCTCTTCTTCTGGGTACAAGTTTACATGACAGAGGGTTTTGCTTGTTATTGTCGTAGTACAGTCCAGTGATGACCTCAATACAGCTGGTAATGTAGAACTCTACGAATCCGTTTTTTCGCTGTCCAATATATTAACGGGTTCATAAACTTTTAATAAGTAATATAGTCGTGATCCAGGTCATCCGCATACACGGCTAGAACATGTCCCTTGGACACAGGTTCGGACAAGGATTCTTCTTTGATGTGCGGTACGCACATTTTTCACACAAGCAAGACAATTTTCTCGTGATGATTTGTGAAGATGGGTTGTCATAGACAACTTAGCGAACAGACCTGATATTTGAAACAAGTTTAATTGTAGGTTAAATTCTCGCTTAAATTGTAAGTTAAATTGTCGTAGGATGGAGTCGAGAAAACGAAATATTTGTTCTCGACAAACAGATATGGTCTTCGTCAAATTCACACACGACCTGTCCATGTTTTACCGGTTGTATGGACTTGTCCGCGCAGAATCTTCTCGTCTTTGGAGGAGCCCTCCAGCAGCATCTTGTGATCCTTTAATACAAACATAGAAATCAATACGTGTAATGTAAAGGGTTCTATAAAACAATTATTAGATCTACTTGTAATTTGAATTTAATCAAACATTTTTATGGTATATTATTAGCAAAGTATATTTGTATGTGGTATGGAATGATTATTTGATTGAAAAGAGGTAATAAAGAATTAAAACCCTCTAATAATAACTTATTCCTAACAAATTATAGCACAGGAAACTACTTAACCTTTGGCATGTGCAGTCTCAAACATTTCGGGTGAATTACTTGTAACCGAAATCTTGACACGAGTTGCTGATGTTCCCAAAGTAATGGCGACTTTCATTTTGTGTTGCACATCCATCTGTAAACTCGTGCATGATTTCAACAAGATAGGAAATGAATGACAAGATTCCCTACCTTCATGAACAAAACACTCATCGTGCCGTTGATCGTTGCTTATTACCAAGAAGTGCTCAGAAATAAACTTCGGATTCTCTTCGGAACTTGCAACGTATAAAAATACCCAACCAGGCAAACACTCAAAATGATAAAATGGGTTGACAAACGCTACATTATGCGTTAATTTGGTTAAAAAAGTACAAAATTAAGTCTTTTGTATTTTACCAAAAATACTGGGACTACGAAAACTAGAAAATTGAGACCCTTCAATAGAAAAAAAATGGTATGGGCCGTTATCTTCCTTGCTCTCATGGTATATTACCAAACAAGAAGAAAATTTATGCACATTGGAGAAGGGGTGGATGGTGAAATGTCCACAAAGAATAGATCGCAAATAATAAAACATGAGCATGCACAATTTTGACGTGCCAGTGAAGTTCAAATTAGCCACACACAAGGCAACACCCATAAATTGCTTAAGCACATGTGAGCATATACAGATGTGTACCTTCCGCAGAGTAAGTGCAGATCTGCTTACAGGGGTTTTTTTCCCCAGACAATTGTTGTTTGATGTCGTTTGTTTGTTTGTTTGTTTTATTTATAGTCGCCTGAGCAATTTTCAGCTATCTGGCGACTGTTACCATTACCGGTGACGGGGCTGCAAATTTAGACCTATGCTTAGCACTAATGGCTTTTAGCAGTGAGGGTTCTTTTACGTGCCACACCTGCTGCGACACGGGACCTCCGTTTATAAGGTCCCATCCGAAAGACCCGTGACTCTCACTTCGTAATGCCGAGCTCTTGGCGAAGGAGCAATCACTACCTATTTTAACGTCTTAGGTTTGACGCGGCCGGCCCGGTTTGATGTCGTCATCTGCACTAGTATCAGATATTTTGTGTAATGATAAAATAAAATAACGACTATACAAGCATGCACGTAGTATCGTTTTTCAAAGAAAGGCAGTCGGAGAAGTTGACTTCTAAAATTGTCTGAAAATTCTTGGCAGACTTAAACAAACTAAAAAATATTGTTTCCCCGAACTTCATGGGGATGTAGTAGCGCACACTTCCTATAGTATAAGTAGTCCCTTGTTTACGAACTAGTTTGACTAATTTACGCCAAAACGTTAAGAAATGACGGCATCTCAAAAGAAAAAGGGCATGGGTTTTCCGTGTAATCTGATACCAATTCGCGCATGCCAAGTGACATACATGTACGATTTACACTGAAATCAAGAGGAAACTTCTTGATGTCGAAACAATCCACAACTGATTTGTAACACTTATACAATTAGTAATGAAAGGAAAACTTATTAAATAAGAAAATTCTAACAAGCTTATGAGAAGATAATTTGTAATAAGTGGCTATGTATAATACAAGTGGTTGTGGAGAGAGAGAGAGAGAGCGATTAATTCACCATGATACTCACTGGGTTTGTTAACCAGTGGGAGTTTTATTGCAAGGGTGCTCAATACACACACTATCTGAGCTCAATAAATTTACTTTGTGCTTATCTGAATTTAAGAACTGTAAACATATAATAATAAACAGAAAACAGTGAAAGCCCTGGGTAGCGAGAGGTACAATGTCTTTCTAAAGAATTCTGTAGTAACCGTCGCCATATCTGAAAATAAAAATTTGTACGTCAGTATTTCATAAAATGTGTCTTAAACGTATGAATAATTTTAACCACTTTCTATAGATTTACCCGCTCTCCTAACCACGATGATTTCGAATAAAATACTGGAGTATCTGTATGATTATACTCCAGAAGAATTCGTTATCATTGTCATTTGCTGCCAGTTGGCGTGCGGTGTTGAGCAGTGTTTCTAGCTGTTGTTTTGAAATGCCTTTCTGCTGGTGTTGTTTACCGTGGTGTTGACCACCTCCTTTCCCATGATCTACAGATATTTGATACGGTGGATTTTATTATGATACATTACTTGTACTTACAAACATTCTAACAAGATTGTAATGTTAATCTTGATTTTACCTTTGCCTCCCCCGCCACCGCCTTTGTGATCAGAAGCCATTTGTGCGAAGCGTTATGATAATTGGTAAAAAAAAAACACCCCAAAAACCAAGTAGTGATCCCATTGGCAGATGCTACTTATATATATCTAGAATTTTTCCGGACGCTGTTTGTTTTTTTTGTGAAATTGTTTCCTCTAACAACAACTACATCCCTGACGTCATTCGTTTCTAACTTAGATATAAACTACCCGTATTCTTTGTAATGCGCAGTGTTCTGCCATGTGCAGAGCCTGCCACTTCCGGAAAAGTGTTCGACATTGTCACAGTGTGAACATGATGAGATCATCTGACTGCAAGGGCTGTGTTGTTTCTGAAGTCGGTAATGGTGGTGTACCTAGGGTTGTTAGACCGAGTTCATGAATTTGCTGTGGTTTTGTGTTGTTTCTGAAGTCGGTAATGGTGGTGTACCTAGGGTTGTTAGACCGAGTTCATGAATTTGCTGTGGTGTACCTAGGGTTGTTAGACCGGGATGTTCATGAATTTGCTGTGGTTTTGTGTGTTGTTTCTGAGGTCGGTAATGGTGGTGTAGCTAGGGTTGTTGGATGTATTTCACAGGAAGTGACAGTCTAGCACTCACTAGTTTGTAGATTTCCTGTTATTTTCCTGTATGAACAGAGGCAGATTACAAAACGTATAATGCCGAATCAGCATTTAAAATAAACATCCTGTGAGAAAAAGAAAAGTTGTTCAATCTGTAAACAATAATGAAATTCATTATACGTGGACATGGTACTTGATAATAAGTAAATTGAGGTTAATTGTCATTTAATGTCAGAGTACGCTTTTTTGTTTTACTGCTATCATTCAGACCGTGATGTTTGTGTCAATTTTACTATTTTAGTATTCTTTTGGAAGCAGTATCTTATAATTTCTTTTCATTTGTGTTAAAATGCATAATACTTGCATTTGATTGTTGTAACTGTAACGAAACAATTGTAATTAATGATTGCTGAAATTTGTACGATATACAAACATTCTATTCGACAAAGAATATTCATACCGAACATCAGCGATACATTTAATTCATAGTACTTTAAAAAATTCATATTTCTAAAATCAGTAAGTAGGATAATGAGACAATAAAGGGTGATGTGTAGTTATTTGATGAAAAGCAATGGAAAGGAATTGCAGTACTTCTATAAAGGTTTTAAACACATAGTTCCGTCTATTAAAGAAGATGGGCTCCTATCACGTGTCGGAAAGACACATCCAAGGTGAAAACATTAATTCATTCCTCATGGTGGACATTGTCCGTTTGGTCTACAAATGAATCAATGAATAACAATTTGATACATTTCCCAAGCTATTGCTTACATTAGTCATTTCCGGTTCAGGGCTTTGACCAGAGAGCTACAGACCCACCTCTTATAAAACCTTCCACTTACAACGCATCATTATTTTTCTCCTGTCCAAAATGCAAAGAGGCTGGCGAAGATTTCTTTGATCAGTTTTAAGACTAGATAAAATCCATATTGTAGTAGCGGGCAGTATACGAGGAAATTATACTGCCTCGCGAGTGAGTTAGCGTTTTCTAGTGATGTAGTAGCGTTTCTCTGTTGATAACGCAAAGTAAGTAACAGCGAGTGTGATCAGAATTAAGATGGGTGAACGCTGTACTTTAAATTTTTAATAATTAGGTTTTTAAAGGGCGACAATTCATTGCTTGTAGAGGAAAACAACTATTTTGTATTGCACAAATATATATATAGACATCTGATAGATGCAACTGGATCTGGGTAAGAATAGGTCCTTAGTACCCATTTGTCGTAAGAGGCAACTAAAGGGGCGGTTCTTCGGATGCCCCATGTCAGAGCAGGTGTGGCATGATAAAGATCCCTCCCTGTTCAAAGGATAAAAACGCCGATCATAGGCCTAATTTTACAACCCTTTACCGGCTATGGTGACTTCACCACATGAGTGAAAGATTCTCGAGAGGGACATTAAACAATATACTACCAACCTACCATTTAAATTGAAAATACACTTCAGCAGAAAATAATAAATACGTATGATATATTGTAATGTTTAAAAATTAGGGTGAGTCGATGATTCATAATGTCTGTATATATGTGTCAATTGGGAGAAGGCAAAATGGCAAAGCAAGTCCTCAGAGCCGCTGTTTATTTCCACTGTATACCAAACATGTTCATATCTCAGGTTTGAATCTATATTCAGAATAAAACAAAGATATGGAATCTCAAAAAAAAAATTCTTTTTAAATGCATAGCTTTCTTTTCAGCTCGTACAAATACCACGCATCACAGGAAATAACAGCCGGGTGCTGAGAAGCTTGTAGATTTCCTGTTATTTTTTTCTTGTATGTATAGAATTATATTACAAAACATATATCTCCATTTCTGCATCATTTACTTTCATGTTAATATTTTACAGACACTCGGTAGGTGACTTTTTAGTGTGATATAATTCATTACCTGTTGATGTTTGTATTTGATGAAATAAATCACGTAAAATGTGAAATGTGTAGATAAAGGTAGAGGTTGATGTTTGAAGAGTACGAAGATAATTTCTGAAATAAATCAGAAATAATTTCCTATTCCTGCATTTTACAGGTGTATTCGTCTGTCTTACTCTTTTAAAGTATTGATTACTTAATGAAAATAGAAACGTGAATACGTGACATTCTTGAAATAACCTACGATGCATACACCATTATGATTCGCGTATTTATATTGATTGGTTAATTGTTTGTTTTGTGTCACGTCGGGAATTTTTCACTCCTATTGAGACGTCAACAGCTGTAGGTGAAGTACTACAAATTCAGACCTGTGCTTAGCGCTCAGGGCCGTAGCAGTGAGGGTTCTTTAACGTGCCAACTGCACCTCTATTTTTAAGGATATATCCGAATGAACCGTGACTTTTCACTGCTTAATATCGAGCGTTTGGCGAAGGAGCAATCACTACCTATGTTTACGTCTTAGGTTTGATGCGGCCATGGCAATTCACGATCTCCCGGTTGCGAAGCGAACGCTCTAACCACTGAGCTATCTTACTAACGATTGTATATAATTATTTTTAAATAGTTTATTTTGTTTTAAAGTGCTCTTTATATTCAGATGTAAGATTACTGGTTCAGACCCTCATCTTTCAAACTTAAGGAATATTACTAAGCACCAATAATGTGAAAGATTTACGAAATACGCAAGGCAAACAGGCAAACAGGGTAACCAGAATCAGAATTTTTTAAAACAAATTTTCTAATCATGAGTCTGATAAAACCATACTACCTGACAAACATCAACATGGTAATCTCGATCATATATCATATAATAAATCAATTAATTTAAATTAGAAAATTTACTATAATTAGGTAATGCCTGGTATAAAATTTTAAAATTTTTGAAAATAAATTTTTCATTCATCTTTTATGAATATGTGAACGGAGGCGATAGGCGTGGTTTGCAACGATGGCTCAACTTGCACACGACACTACATGTAGCTAAAGTGTGTATATACGTAAGATGTCTGGCAAGTGGACATAAATAAACAAGATCTGTGACTGCAAAAATGTACTTGATAAACAGATATGAATATGGCATCAGTTACCGATAACCTGCATTAGAACATCTCTATGCTGATATCTTCATCTCGTTCAAGGTTATAATAGCATTATCTCTTCAGTCCACCTCATAAACATGTATTTCACAGGAAGTGACAGTCTAGCACTTACAAGTTTGTAGATTTCCTGTTATTTTCCTGTATAAACAGAGTTAGATTACAAAACGTAGTTAGATCTTGCGGTCACTCCCTGTACCCCATGAGGAGTCCCAGTGTTTTGCAATATCTTTAATTAAATTTGTCCTTGATAAAAGTATAATCTTTCGTAAGAATTGTACTCACTGGTTACAGTAAAGAATTTGGTAAACTATTTGATACTGAAAAAGAACATCGGTACAAGTATTTTGATGTTGCTAAGTAGACGCTCGGAGAAAGAAAAAACAGAGTTGGATCATCTCGGACCTACACTGAGTATTGTGTAATGCAGTCCAAATCATGTGGAATAGCTTTATTTCCAAATTACAGCCCTCTCAGGTATCGCATACAACATTCAGACATTCCAATCTACAACAGATTTATAAAAGCACGAAAAGTATGAAACAATATGAACTAAATAGTCAATATTTTTTCATAGTGATTGTAACCTCCAGATATGTTTGCATATTAATCATGTGCAACAGTTATCTATGATACGATGTTGTAGTGCCAAATAAAAAATTGTTTAGGGAAAAAAAGAGTACCAATTCATTTCCCATAGGCCTCAATACTAGCATTTGGTCTTCTCATTAATTATCGAAATTAATTTTAGATAAATGACCGCCAAGATTT
Source organism: Ostrea denselamellosa (assembly GCA_024699665.1). Classification (NCBI taxonomy): domain Eukaryota; kingdom Metazoa; phylum Mollusca; class Bivalvia; order Ostreida; family Ostreidae; genus Ostrea; species Ostrea denselamellosa. Next base: position 15,270,840 of record JAMZEH010000020.1, read on the forward strand.
CAAAGCTCATTCCAAGTGCTAAAAAAAACGACAAAAGTCATATAGGGTCCCGATGCTTTCATATTTGTTCTTTTCTACAATGCATAGCAATCTGTAGTAAATTACATCTTTCATATCAAACTCACCCCTACCATGGAAATTCTCTCCGTCATTTCTCGATTTTGTGTGATAATATTTCATCCCGACAATTAATTTAAATTTCTATATTATTTCTCTCAATTTCAAGTAATTTCACTCTACACCTAAACATTTATACCTTCGCTCAATCTGCGTCAGGATTACGCATACGGGGGGTTGGTACTCTCATTCCTTTAGTGGTGTAAGATATACTGTGTGCACCATTTTGAAAATTGCAAAGTGAAAAGAAGTTTCTCTTTGTAGGTGAAGCTGAAGAAGCAGTCATCAAACTTGGAATTCACAATGAAACCAGTAGACGGGTTAATCCCAAAGTTGTATTTAAACTGAGCAAAGTAGTTGTAGAAAACAAAGCAAAGGCTGAACTTAGACATACTGGGATTGGTCGGAAAGACGTGGATACTCGGGATCGACATGTTGTTTTGTTGAACTGTCACATTACATGCCGGTGACATGGGTAACAATTCCTCTTCAGGTTTCTATAGTTTCCACCTGTGTGAGGACTTGGAAGAACATGGCTGGACTTGCGTGTAACATTTGGAGTCATGTGCTTGATTGCTGTGTTTAAAATGCAACAAACCTCGACTTCATTTGAATATTTTTTTTACACGTAGTTCAATACGCATCGATGGTTTCAGTTAGTCAGCAAAGTAATCGATTAAAATATTGCATGAAACAGTCATATAGTCTGATGTATCCATAACAGTGTACTTGATAGAAATATTGATAATTTGTCACAGGTTTGTATTTTTAAGGATTTCCAACATGCCTTATATCAGTACAACTGTTTTATCCTGAATTATTTCAATTCAAATCGGTGTTCACATGTACAGAGATGTACATGTCACCCGGCCATCTGTAATATATATTCACGTGACAGTCACATGATCATTTCAGAAATCGCATTTTCTCTTTCTTGTTTGTATGCTTTACTACATGCACAATGTATTTCCATCGAAAAGGTGCGCATGCGCAAAAGCATCATCAACAAATGTATTTAAGGTGTTACAGTTACATGCTTCAGTTTTAAACACATTTAGTATCCCAATCAACGTATACATGTATTCATATCTATTCAACTATCTTGCAGTTTCTATCCTGAAAGTGTGTCATATAAACTAAAGTTAGACTAATTAAATATATACTGTTAAGACTTCTAGATACACCAGTCTGTGTCAACAACGGTATTTCATTACAGAATACACCCTGTATATTTCATTAACTTACATCCATTAAAGTCACAATCATCGATAACTTGAAAACTTTCAATGAATGAAGCTTTAACACACTTGATTCATAAATAATTTCATAAGTCTGTACTAGTTGTGTGTATCTATATACTGAAGTAATCCAGAAAAATTTATTACTAAATGATATCAACTAAACTTGCACCAAACCACATCAAAACAAAAGTGCGTGTCATCTATTCTTCTGTGTTTAGTAAACTAGCAGTGATAAAAGAGTTAGATAGGTTACTTGAGGAATATGTTTGCTAACAGTGGACAAAGCTTGTAACAACATTGTCTTTATAAGGCTCATTATTACAACTGTATTTAAACACATTTAATATCACGCTCAGTGGGACGAATGGATATGAGTTACCGTAACTATACTGGATTCCTAAACTTCACATAAACCGATACATTACTGGAACTAGTAAATGTTCTACCAAGTCCCTAACTTTGTTCCTCACGGAAATATTAACTGCTGTGAAGGAGAAACGTCAAACGTACCGTGTCACTACATATGTCATAAGTGATGTAATCAAATGTAGGTCGCGGTAGCTCAGTGGTTAGAGCGTTCGCTTCGTAACCGGGAGGTCGTGAGTTCGAGCCCCGCTCGTGCCATGGCCGCGTCAAACCTAAGACGAAAAAAAGGTAGTGATTGCTCCTTCGCCAAACGCTCGGCATTTAGAAGTGAGAATCACGGGTCTTTCGGATATGACCTTAAAAACGGAGGTTCCGTGTCACGGTAGGCATTGGCACATTAAAGAACCCTCACTGCTACGGCCTTGAGTGCTAAGCATAGGTCTAAATTTGTGGAACTTCACCTACACCTGGTGACGTCTCAATATGAGTGAAAAAGTCTCGACGGGACGTAAAACAAACAAACAAACAATCAAATGTGGATTCTAAAACATTCCAAAGAACTTTCAATAAAGAAATCACAAAACTTTCCTCAAATCAACAACTTTTCAACACGACTCATGATAAATTAAAGCTCAAACATTTTTGGCAATACAGAAAATTGCTTCTTCTATAAAAATGAAAGGAAAATTCATATCTTGTGATCAGTCATTCAAAAAATTAATTTGTTAAATACCACTCTGATTTTACGCATACGCACTGTGAATCAGATATTGAAAACATGTTGGAGTTAATCAATGGCAAAATCTCGGCAGTCTTTGATGATCAGGTATTCCAACAGTCTGTTGGAATTCCCACGGCACGAACTGTTCTCTTTTATTAGCTAACCTTTTTTTTATTCGTACGAGGGAGAATATATTCCAAAGCTTCTACATGAAAAAAAAGAGAGAATCTCTTGCTATGGCCTTCAACGCGACATTTAGGTATGTCGACAACGTTTTATCTATTAACAATAATTATTTTCATTCATAGAAAAGTAGAATCTTCCAAATCTGCTTCATACTTGGCTGCATTTCAAACATTTTATGGTCGTTATAACAGACTTATTTACCAATACAACTTGTCAATGGGTAAAATGCCATCTGACGTTTCACACCAATTGAGGCCGTTCTTTAAACACTGATTTTGACTACGGATTACTCCGTTTACCCGATCGAGATATAGGGCTAATGGTGGGTGTGACCAGTCAACAGGGAATGCTTACACCTTCTAGACACCTGATCCCACCTCTGGCATGCCCAGGGGTCCGTTTTTGCCCTACTCTGAATTTTGTATTCTTTATAGGAGTTATGAGATTGATCGCTGTTCGTTATCTTCAACTTCTCATCCAAAAGTCATACTTATGATCATTATTTTGTACTGTGGTCATTATTTTGTACTATGTACTTTCATATATTGTGGAATCCTTAATGTTCGTGGTGGGTTATGTTCGCGGCTACAGCGTGTCCTCCAAATTACAGTTTAACGAATTATATATGTATCTTGTAAAACCAATCGCTTGGAAACTTCAAGTTTACAACCTATAAATGACAACATATTTACTTGAAAATTATGTCCACGTGTTTGTTTTTATTTTGGCGGGGTCTTCGTTTTTGCACTGAAAACGATTTTGTACGGATCAGTTGTCAATGTATAGTGATCACACCAAACTAGTACTAAGGCGTATGTATATATATAAAGAATGTATAGCTAGAATTCAATAATCATGAATTAGCAGTATAAGTCGGAAGATTAAAAAAACAGATAAGGGTAGTTTCAGTAGTTAGATTATTTTGCAATGTCCACTTTATAATAATTTGAGAAAAAGATTTCAGCCCGTATTATTGTAAGAAATATTCAGTATTTAAGTTATTACAATTATATTCTGTACAAAACATTAAATGAATATGTAACCAAGTCAATTTATACACCAAGCTTTTAAGATCAGGGATAAGTGTAACTGTATTCTCTATTTCCTCTGTTTTGTTCTGTTGTGTCTGTACGTGTATATATGTGTTTCTTGAACTCATAAGTTGTAAGACTTAGTGATTAAAGAATGAATAGGATTTACTATCCATAAAACCGCTACAACACACCTTCCATACACAGGTACCTTAGTGAAGTGTATACCCTTTAATAACTCCAGAATGCATAAAACAGTGAAGAATATCAAAACGTCAAATTTTTACGATCTAATTTTGGGGGGGGGGGGGGGGTAGAACTACTGGGTCATTTTCAACTAAACTTGCAAAGGATTATTTGGTTTAGCTACAGAAATGTACCTCTTTTAGGAAGAAGTTTGAGAGCTGCAGATCCAACCCTATACAAATCGACGATTTACGGTGCAGCTTTTTCTGTGCACGAATGAGGTCTTCTATCTCTGTATTCTTGCATCGCCACCTTAAAATCTTAATAATCATTTTTTTTTCAGAAAGACATTTTACTGTCACATCTGTGTCGAGACATACCTTCAAGCACTAATCAAATCCCGATTCAAGCTGAAAACTTGCAACTTTAAAAAAATTCAATCGTTTAACCATATAGGGTGCCATTCAAATCGAACTCGCTTATTATTGTATTTATCTAAAATTTCTACCGTATTCAGTTTTCAAGTTATCACATTGGTATTCCATAAATATGTATACATGTGACTCTGAAAAACTTGAAGTCCGAGGGACCACAGAAAAATCTCAAGAGATCTCGAGATTGACTAGTAGAGTTTGGAAATTGACACTTCAGCTAGTTATAACTTTTACATTAACCAGATATACAACCCTGTTTCAATTGTGTAGGAATGATGTGTTTATAATTTCATTTTCCCAGGTAATATAATCAATTTTAAAACTTTCATCTGAATTATACTTAAAGATACTAAATCTTATTTGTATTTATTTCTTCTGTATTTGTAGCAGCAAAATGATTGATTGATTGTTGTTTTCCGCCACACTCAATCATTTTTCAGTTATCTGGTGGCGTCCAGTTTTTGTTGGTGGAGGATAGAGCCCAGATACAATGTACCCGGGAAGAGACCACCCACCTTCCGAAAGTTAACTGGCAAACTTTCTCACATTTTATGTCACGAGCGAGACTCGAACCCGCGCCGACTAGCGGTGAGAGGCCTTGTGAATTTGAGCGCAATGCTCTAACCACTCGGGCACGTAGGTAGCACCAAAAAAAATTGCTTTACATACTTTGGACTACCTGCGAAAATGTAGCCCTCTGGCAAATATTAGGATATACCATAGAACTATAGATTCCACCCCTTATAAAAACGGACGATTTACGGATTTTTTCTGTACATGACTATGGTCTTATATCTTTGTATTCTTGCATTGTCACCTCAAAAGTTTAATACATGCAATGTATTAACAAATTCCTAACATATTTTCTCGCTATACTTTTGTCAAGACATATTTTTGAATTTCCTTAAAAAGCTCCAAGCAAAACAAAAACTCACAGCGTAAAAAAATATTTGTTTGTTGATACAGCCATGCTAATTGCCAGTCTATTATTAGATCCTCAGTTGATAACATCATGGCATTACTATGCTTTTAATAGAACCATCGAATATCAACAACCAGTCAACTTCATTTATTTTTTTTTTCTTGGCAACACCAATAATTTATTCCAAATGTTACAGAAAATTCTCGAAAATATTCATGTGAACTGCCATTATTTGGTTTCGTAATCGACCGGTTTTCAATATGGTCAGTGTACTCGAATTCGTTTACTTCCGGCAGCGAAAACCAATCTGAAAAATTGTTTACAAAAAAAGAAATTATTCTTCAATTGTTAGTTATTGTATATATGCAAGCTAGATACTGAATCTGCACCCGTACCTGTAAGCAAGAGTCGCTACCAGCGCCCCCGCTGCTGGCCCCACCCAGTAAACGTAGTGATATTTCCACACGTTGATATCAAGGTATTTGGAATAGCACACAGCCGGACCCAAACTTCTGGCCGGGTTCATGGATCCGCCCGTTACAAAGTATCTGACGTAAGATAACTATTGTAATTCTTTTCAAAGATACAGACAGCAATGAAATTGTGCTTTGTTATAAATACATATAAAATGTATATTTTGATATCCATGAAGATCGCAAATCACTTCATTATAAGCAGAATTTTATGACAAGGATGTTAGTTGTAACCGTAATTTGTGGTCTAATTGATTTGTTTTTAGGTTTGACGCCGTTTTTGACAACATTTTGAACAGCCATTTTATGGTGGTTAAGTAACTAAAATATGGTGGATTTTGACCTTTTTTTTTTTTTTGGCGGCTGCCAGTGAGGTTACTACTTTAATATCGAAAATCAGGGAAACGATCTTTTACGTGCTAAGAGGGTTGTGATCCTTGATACTGGGAATCTTTTAACGTCCCATCCGACGTACATAAAAGTTAGATATGTCAATAAATGGTGATATAAAGACCAAGTTTTACCCTGCTGAAGAACTGACAGCAACAGAGAAACCGACAGAAAGAGGAGCCAGCTGGCAATTCTTTTGGTCAACGACAGTCAACAAAACCGTCAACACAACAACGAATGTTAAAATGGCCTCTGTAATCACTCCCCAAACAGGCTCAACATCCTGCACCAAAACCGTGGATCCACCGAGACATCGTATGTATCTTTCTGTTGGGGAGACAGCCTATACCAGATAAAGCAATGTTTTAGCTCTTTAGAATTGTAAACAAGATACTAAGATCAAGATATACAGTGTATAACAATGTTGGCATCATAGAGTAAATGATCTTGTATTCCAATAATTTAAGAAAAAGGGGGGATACATATGCAACCTGTCATTGTGTCAAATACTGTCTGACATGTTTCATACCAACTGTTAGGCCAAACTTTACACACTGATTTTGACTAAAGATTACTCCGTTTATCTGATCAAGGTAAAGGGCTCTTGGCGAGAGGGATGCTTATCCTTTAGCTCCCAACTCTGGTATATCCAGTAGTTTGTGCTTGTCCAACACTCTTAATTCTGTATTCCTTATAGAAGTTATGAGATTGATCACTGTTTATTGTCTTCACCTTTTCATGAATGTAATTCTGAACCCCCACCCCTCCCCCCCAAACTGACTGAAGCTTACGTACCAGAACGAAGGCTGCTCCTAACATCCCGCCTAATAACTGAGCAAAGCAGTAGAAGACTCCGAGAGGGATGGGTAGGGTTCCCGTCAAAGTGTAGCCAAGCGTGATGGCTGGGTTGAAATGGCCTCCACTGTAAAGAACAAATTTTTAAACTATGTAATTCAAATTGGATCCTTTGCAGCCGCATTAAACCTTAACCAATCAGCGATTCACCTTGCAAACCGTCAGTGTGATGTTATATTTTCGGAACTATTGAACCTTGTCAAGACGTCCGATCAAATTTAGTTGCTGTCATATCGGCAACACCACTCGGGAAATGTAGTTTAACCAATATTTGTCGTCATTGTCGCAAACCACGCCTACTGTCTCCTTCACACTACGTCATAGTGTGTCTGTGATTTTATTGGTTGATATTTTCGACTAAATGATTAATTGAGATGACTCTTCATGTGAAGTTCGCGGAATGTAAATAATCTAATTTAATTAGACGGAATGTATGATTTCATATACTGACCGTTAGCGCGAACTCAGCTACATATACACGCAGGATCGAGAAATTTTACCCAGAAAAGGTGGTTGGATCCTATGCAATTTTTCCAGGATGTCCAACCTATACTAGGAACTAAAACTTCGTATTTTAGAACTGAAAATGCATAAAAATAGGCAAATATATCCATTCTATTTTCTACCAAACTTAGGAACGGGACGGACTCTCGGTCTACCTTCTGTATGAGCATATGTTCATGTTCTACAACAGAATCCAAATGTTTAAGAAAATGTTCATTTTTTCAACATTCGCATATAGTAAATAAATGTATACGTAGACTATATATTAAGACCAGGCCCACTTTCCCCCTCTTCTTGTGCTAACGATATTGAGATTCAGTCAAAAGCTTAGAAATAATCAAACTCATCATGATCATTTGATGTAAAGTTTACACATACATATTTTTGTATATAATCTCTGTCATAGTACCTAAAGTGGCATGGATGATTTTTACTTTGTGTGCGCATCCTAAATATTAATCCAAAGGCCATGATGGGGTGGGGGCTATTTTGGAAACATACGTTACATTCATTTGGACAAATAAAACAACACATAATTACAGTTGTTGCCTTGCTCTCCACTACTACTCATTCCATTCACACATCTCTCACTCATGATGTCACAAGCAAGCGGCCGGAGAAGGTAATCAGAGATTCGTCATCAAATTTTGTGCATATGACGTATCGCTGAAAATTTTTACATACATAAATGTTCACGTTACTCCTATGTCATAGTGAACAACTACATATTTCATGTATAAAAGTTTATTTGAACAAGTAAAAAACATAATTACATTTGTTGCCTTAATACCGATAACAACATAATCACGAAACAAGAAGATCGGTCGTGGTAGCTCAGTGGTAGAGAATTTGCTTCGTAACCGGGAATTCGTGAGTTAGAGAGTCATTTGTACCTTGGCTGCGTCAAACATAAGACGTAAACATAGGTAGTAATTGCTCCTTTGCCAACGCTCGGCATGTAGAAGTGAGAATCACGGATCTTTCAAATATGACCTTAAATACGGAGGTCCCGCGCCGTGGTAGGCGTTTGCACATCACAGAATCCTCACTGCTACGGCCCTGAGCGCTAAGGATAGGTCTTTTGTGGTACTTCGCCTACAGATTGTGACGTCTCAATATGAGAAAAATTCTCGACAGGACACAAAACAAAGAAATAAAACAATCACAGGAAAAAATAATAATTTGTACAAAGAAAGGAATCGACGTATTCAGTATGTGTCTGACAAAGTACACAGCGAAAGGGGAAAGAAAACACTTCATGGATTTTCATCTACCAACCTTGCTGACAATGTCAGGATTAATATTTTGCGCGTAATAGAAGTTCTCGTCCCTGTTGGACAAAATATTTTGTTGTGAATTCTTTAGTTGATAGTCCAATAGTTCAAACCAATAGCCTCCTCAAGTATCCTAGATACGGTCGAAGAATCAACTGCGTTGTACATTTGAAAGAAATGAATACAGGACCATTCTCCCTCCGTGTTCTTTCTATGTACTTTCATACGATCTTTTTCAAATACAAGATTTTTTAAAGTGAAGATTTATTTGCGCTTATTACCTAAGGTTTTGTCAAAAAGTAGACTGTCAACCCGTCGATAGGTCGACCTGTCAACCCGTTGACATGTTGACCTGTCAACCCGTCTATCTGACCTCCCGTTGATGTTTCTTTTCTACAACATAACGCATTCTTCGCATTAACTTTCCTAGCAATAAGTAAAGCATTTTTATTATTGCGCATTAATCCATGGAGTATGAAAGTAATACGCCAGAACTACTTATCCGTATACCCTAGTTGATCCGTTCGACGCGATATCTATAATAATAATAATAATAATAATATCCTTTATTTAGACATGATGCCACAAAGCACACAGCTAGTTTTCTGGAGGTCATAGATTTAATGTCAGTGATAAAAGAATAATTACCTTCAGCAATAAATCTTTGGTACTACGATTTCCGTTTTCCAACCATAAAAATCTCATAAAATTGTTTTAACTGGAGTTACTTTTGACCTCATCACAGTGCAGACCATACCGCTTTCGATAAGCGCCGTTATAAAACGCTTAACTGACTCATCTTTTACAATATTCTCCAGGCATTTAGTTTTGGAAAGATGTCGAACAGCACCAGTTGCAGTGACTGGCTGTGGTCGTTGTGACTTACCAGGTATAGCATATAAGAAATTGGCCAGTCTTGCTGACTTCATTGGCGAAAGATCGAAATAATACTGAAGACAGAAATCAGACGGTTGAAGAGGGATTTTGTAGGAGCGCGACGTACCAAAAGCTCTTGTGTTAGTGATATCATTTATAAAGCGCACAATTTTACAATAAAATGCAATTAAAGGCGCCCATATATTATATTTGGTGCCGTTGACCACCCCTGAATTACGTCACCTATCATTGGTTCTCTTAAATATGTGAACCATTAGAGTACGTTTATAACGTCTTCTTTTATGAATCAGCTGCAGTTGACACGTGTTTCACGGAACACCCCGGTGATATCATTAATTTGATTTCAACTCATCTCGAAAAAAAAAAAAAGTAAATGAAATTATGATTTAGCTTCTTAATGTCATATTTCTTTAAAACAGTATACCTGATCTGCCCGAGTCCTACCATAAGGAATGTCATAGCGAAGCCTTGGGTCAGCCCATATCCTGAAGAATCATAGTAACATACAGGATTGAATAGACAAGCAACAAATACCAAGATGGTTGTCCCCACGAACTCGGCAAGTACTGGGCGAATTTTCTTTTCGAAAAGTGAGTCGTCTGCTTCGTTTGGCTGTACATGAGAGTCCGTTTCCGACATTTTTAACTCCTGCATTGTGCATATGACCGGAAGGCAGAGTGCCCTCTAGTATGGAAAGACAAAGGGATCACAGTTCTATTCCTGTAACTGTGTATTTGTAACTACGCAATGCATCATTCATTCAATGTAAATGTAGACATGTTAAATGTAACTTGACGATCACAGTACTACTAGTGGGTTGGAATGACTGTGTAAAATGTTGTTAGGAAATGCATCATCCGTTCAATGTTTAGATAGAAATGCGTATTCGAAACTTTTAAGTTATCATTGTGTACTTTGTTCTTTGATACATGTAAATATAAATGAAAAAAATGTTTTGAGGTCTAGGCAAATACATCATTTACTCTATGAACCTTTGGAATTGAATCGTCCTTGTTTGTAAAGGGGCCTCCGTGGCCGAGTGATTAGAGCATCGAGCTCAAAATCACAAGGCCTCTCACCGCTAGTCGGCGCGGGTTCGATTTTTGCTCGCGCCGATATATATGAGAAAATTATCCAGTTTACTTTCGGAAAGTCGGTGGTCTCTTCCCAGGTACATTGTATCTGGGTTCTCTCTTCCACCAATAAAAATTAGACGCCACCAGATAACTGAAAAATTGTTGAACGTGGTGGAAAACAACAATCAATCTATTGTTTGTAATCAGGATTTTGTACAATCTCGTCGAAAGTCAGCATTTCGCAAATTCTATGGTCGTTATAACGATCTAATTTGCCAGTACAACCTTCCATTAGGCCAAATGCTGTCTTGCGTGCTTCGTGTCAAATGTTCTTGGTACACTGATTCTGACTGCGATGTACTCCGTTTAATTGATCCAGATATAGGGCTCACGACGGGTGTGACCGGTCGACAGGGGATGTTTACTCCTCCTATGTACCTGTTTGCAGCTCTGGTATGTCCGGGGGTCCGTATTTGCCCTTCTCTCTGATTTGTATTTTTTATAAGAAATACGAGATTGAGTACTGTTCGTTATATGAGCCTTTTTCTTTACACAACTCAAAATGTGCTGCATGTACCACTTCAATTCGTCCCTCGTTCAACGTACATTCAACAAGCTGTAGTGCTTCATTATGACGATAGAGGGCGTATAACTATCAGAAACGTACTATAACCATGCGGAGCACCTCTAGACTCGAATCGAAGCATACGCTTGTGTAATTGCCATTCTGCAGGTCTGACATACATACTGCAGTAGCATTTAACATCTACTGTCTTCGGACACCTTTATCCCCATAAGATTCTGTGGATAAAGAATTTCAGTTTTGGGGGCTTAGAAAAAAAATGAGGCCATCTTTAGGCCTACAGCTGGCCCAGGACTATATTTGTATTCTGATAATGAAATCTGGCGTATCTATAAAAATCCAAACTAATAGTACTTTTAATACACATGTTACAGTCTACTATGTGAATAAACAATGTATTTTTAGCTTCACCCAATCATATCTAGTAAGGCTGCTGGCTACCAGTTTTTAGTGCAAACAATCCCCATGCATATAACAAGGTGTAAGTCAACGTCTCTTATAACAGCCTGCCCCTTGAAAAACGATGTTGCGTGTCTGAATTGTTGAAAATAATTTAGGGTACTGTCATTATTTAAATGTCGCCTCTACGCGCCCTCTGTCGTCATATTGAGGCACTATACAGCTTACGAATGTTGATTTACATAGGCGTGTTACGTGCAACGCTTTTCGAATTCTGTAAACATTGATTACAAACAAGGATAATTCAATTTCCACAATCATTACATCCCGATGGACTGACATTGCACCAATATAATATGTACTGCAAATGTCAGCTACATTTAACATTTTTACATTTGATATTTCTAATTTACATTCATTGGCGTAGCTGCCATTGACGCAAAAACGCCCGGGCATACACATCAATTTGACAACAACAACAACAAAAATGTTAATTTTTCATTTTATTGTGGATGATTTTATAGCTAGAAAAACCCATAAATGTAACCTAAAAAGCTTCAAAACCCTTGAGCTTCCGGGGGCTTCGCTCCCTGGGCCCTCACACTGCCCCCAGACCCCAACTTATCCTGGATTTATCACTGTGCGTACACGTCACTTCAAGGCTAGCTACGCCACTGACATTAAACATTTCTAGATTTACAATGTACGAATGGTGCATTGCATAGTCACAAATACAAAGTTACAGGGATAGAATTTTGACTTCCTAGGCTTTCCATACTCTCGAGAATTATAATTGGAAAATGCTTTCATGTAGTTTGTGTCATTCACTTCACTTTTACGCATACCAAATTCTCGGTTGTGTTTATTTTAAGCTTTCGGCTCTCTAGTTTTACAAGAACGCTTATTTTCCATATTATAAATTTATTTTTATGAATGATTTATGTACATGTAGGCGATACCAGTCATACGATGTAGATTGTGGTAGTATAAATGTATTTTTTCTGTTATTTGCATACTTACTATAACATTCCTTAAAATTTACTTGGTCAGAGAGATCGATCGATCGATCGATCGATCGAGAGAGAGAGAGAGAGAGAGAGTTGATGATTTTGTTTATCTTAAAAGGATACACTTTATTATGCAGACACTTAAGGGGGTATAAGACGGAAATATATAGGGCCCTTGAACAAATAGATCCATATTGGCGCAACGTAAGTCCAATGTGGGTTTTTTTTCAAGGATCCCATATATTTCCTTATTACCCCTCTAAGTTTCTACATAACGAATTTATCCTGTCGATGATTTTTACGTATACATTAATAGATCATTTTCGACTTACCACATTCCGGTATGATTCTAACACTAACATTTACTTTGCTCTCGATGCGGGCACTTCAATATCCGGTTTTCAACATCAATTTCAAATGTTTAAACCAGAATTAAAGCGGTTTTTCAGGATCAAGGAGTTACATGCCACTTTTATAGAATTGATAATATGTTAAAACTATGTAAACTTGCAGCAGAGTTGAATTTAGGTGTATCACGGAACGGTGTGTCTTCAGTTTTGATGGCGTCATCATCTTTAGTTTGGTTCTGCTAATTGATTAATCATTTCTCGATAGATGATGTTCCCCATGTTCCCTGCAATAAATTGTAGTTGTTATGCCGTCAAATCTCGGCTAAGGATGATGCGGTGTTGGTTCACCATCTACAAAATGTCCTGAGCATAATCTGTCGTGACGTGAGCGTTTGTAGTCGCGACGCCTTTACAGTTCAAGCCATTTTCTGCGGAATTTGGGCTATTTAGATGTGGGAAATGGAAAAAAAATCACATCTGCCATAAACCCACATCTCCCTTTCTTCCTTGTATCTGACGTTTATCCTTCCGCAACACAACAGCGCTTGGTCATTTCACAGCAGATGAACTCGTTTCTAACACAAACAATTTTACCGAAAGTGATGCGCCCCTCAATTTTGCAAAAATCACGAGACACAAGTACAAACGTTAGAATAATGCCGAATACGGTAACTCGAAGATGGACTATTTCAAGACATATTGACATTATTCATTCTTGATGCTTTATTAAATGTACAACAATAAATGGCTGCAACGTGTGTATTCTCGAGATACTTTATCAAATGTACAATAATGAAAAAAATGGCTACAACATTTAAACCAACAAAGGAATAAAACAAGTTTTTTTTTAACAAACTTTAAATCAAAAATAAATTCATTCATTAATTTCAAATGTTCTAACCTATGACGTCATAAATAGGCGCTGACTAATTTTAGTGACGGAGTACAAGTATTTTCATGACGTCGTAGTTCCATGTGTGGTCAGCGAACCTCGAGGAAAGGGGGTATTAGCAGTATTGGGTTAGTAAGAGGCATGATATCGGTGTATATAGTATTGGTTTCAGGCAATGAAATTTCAAAAATTTTTATCTTAGGCAGGAAAGATCAGCATTTATGACATAATAATTTCGTTTATTGCATGCAATATATTCAAATGGACCTCCTCATCTAATGCAATATTGACCGCTGTGTCTAATTCAAAACAGATGTACACCACCGCACTTGCGGGTACTACTGCTCTTCTTCTGGGTACAAGTTTACATGATAGAGGGTTTTGCTTGTTATTGTCGTAGTACAGTCCAGTGATGACCTCAATACAGCTGGTAATGTAGAACTCTACGAATCCGTTTTTTCGCTGTCCAATATATTAACGGGTTCATAAACTTTTAATAAGTAATATAGTCGTGATCCAGGTCATCCGCATACACGGCTAGAACATGTCCCTTGGACACAGGTTCGGACAAGGATTCTTCTTTGATGTGCGGTACGCATTTTTCACACAAGCAAGACAATTTTCTCGTGATGATTTGTGAAGATGGGTTGTCATAGACAACTTAGCGAACAGACCTGATATTTGAAACAAGTTTAATTGTAGGTTAAATTCTCGCTTAAATTGTAAGTTAAATTGTCGTAGGATGGAGTCGAGAAAACGAAATATTTGTTCTCGACAAACAGATATGGTCTTCGTCAAATTCACACACGACCTGTCCATGTTTTACCGGTTGAAATATCGGGATGCTATACAACTGGTGTTTCTTTCGTCTGACACTTGCGTTCTGACAACAGGGTCTGGTGCTAGGTGCTAGACGCTTACTGATTCCTGCCGTAAGTAACGCTTGGCTGTCTGAGTTGCTATCAATGAAAAAGTTGGTTTGAAGTATTTGAAGCTGCTCCCCCATAAAAGAAGATCGAACCAATTTGATTTTTTTGCTTACAGCTCACTTCAGAATCTAAAAGTATCGATTAGTTATCCATTATCACATTATACTGTGTCACCCTCTTTCAATATCGCATTATACTGTGTCACCCTCTTTCAATATCGCATTATACTTGTCACCGACTTTCAATATCGCATTATACTTGTCACCGACTTTCAATATCGCATTATACTGTGTCGCCCTCTTTCAATATCGCATTATACTTGTCACCGACTTTCAATATCGCATTATACTTGTCACCGACTTTCAATATCGCATTATATTGTGTTTCCTTCTTTCAATATCGCATTATACTGTGTCACACTCTTTCAATATCGCATTATACTTGTCACCGACTTTCAATATCGCATTATATTGTGTTACCTTCTTTCAATATCGCATTATACTGTGTCGCCCTCTAGACTGTAATGTCGTATAAATAGTACTTGGTCCCCAGTCAGTACGAATTATTTCCCGTTGAAAGCTGTTGATGACAGGCGTCGCATGCAAAACTGGCAAGGTGATACACTCTGTCCAGGACGCTCCTCGTACAGTCTGATGCCTGGATCCTCCGACTGCATTTTGAGCACTTAGTTCCAAATCTACTACATTTGGGAGGGGGGAGGGACCACGTTTGCTTGCAGTAAATTTTTTCCGTTTTGAGAAAACAGGTTTTTTTTGGAGAAGAGGAGAGCAGCAGACAAAACACCGAGTACAGTCTGCATCCATCACGTGTCACTGACGAGAAGAAAAACCGGGATATCCAGCACGCATCACTAAGAATGAAAGCCGGAGATATCCAGCACGCGTCACTGACGAGAAGGAAAGCCGGAGATATCCAGCACGAGTCATTGACGAGAAGGAAAGCCGGAGATATCCAGCACGCGTCACTGACGAGAAGGAAAGCCGGAGATATCCAGCACGCGTCACTGACGAGAAGGAAAGCCGGAGATATCCAGCACGCGTCACTGACGAGAAGGAAAGCCGGAGATATCCAGCACGCGTCACTGACGAGAAGGAAAGCCGGATATCCAGCACGCGTCACTGACGAGAAGGAAAGCCGGAGATATCCAGCACGAGTCATTGACGAGAAGGAAAGCCGGATATCCAGCACGCGTCACTGACGAGAAGGAAAGCCGGAGATATCCAGCACGCGTCACTGACGAGAAGGAAAGCCGGAGATATCCAGCACGCGTCACTGACGAGAAGGAAAGCCGGAGATATCCAGCACGCGTCACTGACGAGAAGGAAAGCCGGAGATATCCAGCACGTGTCACTAAGAAGGAAAACCGGAGATATCCAGCACGCGTCACTGACGAGAAGAAAAATTGGGATATCCAGCACGCATCACTAAGAAGGAAAGCCGGAGATATCCAGCACGAGTCATTGACGAGAAGGAAAGCCGGATATCCAGCACGCGTCACTGAAGAGAAGGAAAGCCGGAGATATCCAGCACGCGTCACTGACGAGAAGGAAAGCCGGAGATATCCAGCACGCGTCACTGACGAGAAGGAAAGCGGGAGATATCCAGCACGCGTCACTGACGAGAAGGAAAACCGGGATATCCAGCACGCGTCACTGACGAGAAGGAAAGCCGGAGATATCCAGCACGCGTCACTGACGAGAAGGAAAGCCGGAGATATCCAGCACGCGTCACTGACGAGAAGGAAAGCCGGAGATATCCAGCACGCGTCACTGACGAGAAGGAAAACCGGGATATCCAGCACGCGTCACTGACGAGAAGGAAAGCCGGAGATATCCAGCACAATTCATGTCACTAAGAAGGAAAACCGGAGATATCCAGCACGCGTCACTGACGAGAAGAAAAATAGGGATATCCAGCACGCATCACTAAGAAGGAAAGCCGGAGATGTCCAGCACGTGTCAAAGACGAGAAGGAAAGCCGGATATCCAGCACGCGTCACTGACGAGAAGGAAAGCCGGCGATATCCAGCACGCGTCACTGACGAGAAGGAAAGCGGGAGATATCCAGCACGCGTCACTGACGAGAAGGAAAGCCGGAGATATCCAGCACGCATCACTAAGAAGGAAAGCCGGAGATATCCAGCACGCGTCACTGACGAGAAGGAAAGCCGGAGATATCCAGCACGCATCACTGACGAGAAGGAAAGCCGGATATATCCAGCACGCGTCGAAATACCTCTCCAGGATTAATTCCTGACAACCATCACAAATCTGACACTTGCTCTACAAGTCACCCATATTTCATCTTAACAAAATGGATATTTTCTATTAAATAGTATATTTCTATTTCTTACTCTAGACGTTCTGTTTCACACATGGCAGATTCAAATGGCAAATTCTTATAAGGCACTAAACGTTCAACCGAGTCCGTTATTCAAAATGGTGTTTTAATTCATATTTTGTGAATACGTATCACGACGTCAAAACAATCATTACAGAACAAAACATTGACCACCATAACAATATGCACTATCTCTATGAATAAAATATGTGTGAGTAAAAAATAATATCCGATTCATCAGCACATGCACGCTGTTCTGCAAACGCAGAGACGAAGAGGATAGCCTTATACATCGTCTTCATCACCTTCTGCTGGTCACCGGTCTAGGTTACACAGGTTAAGTCTGTCAACATGGTTTATCAGAAATATATCTGACTGCAACCATGGTCAACCTAAAATACTACTGACTGGACACCGCTCACACTCGCAGTGCTGAAGGGATGACTGACCGCTATTCATAGAGTGGATTTTGATAATTGTATTCCATTTTATAACTGATCTTTATGATAGATCAAAAAGTTGACACGAAGTATCCATTCGCGCGATTAGCATGCTCACACGTGTTTTGCTATCTTAAAATAATCATTTATAATGCCATAATTCAATTATTAATTACTGGAATGAATAATTGCTATAACCCGATGCAATCCGTTATATAAAAAAACCCATTGTATACGCATCTCCGTTTGTTCTTGATTCATAATTCATACTATACAATATAATTCACATTGTACAATTCACACAATGCATTTTAAAATATTCTCCCAGAATCCTATGGCATCCAAGTTTCATAAATTTTGTGCAGATTCCAAAATCATTTTCATAAATTTCTGTGAATGGTTTGAACAAGGGTGTTCAAACTATAATCACCGGCCGTCGATAATTACCTCGTTCAATTGAAAATAATAATTTCTACATTGATTCGAGGTTTTAAGCCTTACAGGTAAACAAAATATAGATGAATCTTCCAAGAGTGACTGCACCGTTCTACTAGCTGTACATAAATTAAACAATATTTTATTCTTTATACATGTACACATTCAAGATTATAAAAATAAGTGGGGGATAGTCAATAGGTCTATATTAATCCCTCTCTTATTAAATGCTTGATATTAATTTTATAATTATAATGTAAATGATTATAAATATATACAAGATAAAAATTGTAAATTTTTGTAAAGTTATTTCCAAGGAAACACACAGAAAATTGTAATATGAAATATTTTATAATTGTATGAAATATTCAAACATGTGAATGCTTTCATGCAATATAAAAGTTTTAAGAGCATATACACATTATTTGAAGAAAAACTACTTGCATGTTATAAATATAGGGTTTGGGATTTCAAGTGCGATTCATATATCTGCCCATTGAGTAAAAAGTAACAGTACGTGTATTAATGATTTAAACACATAACAAACTATCATCAGATCTTGTGATTTTCATTCAAGTTTCCGGTCTACTTTGTGTGCTTATCACTGACGAGTTTAAGGTGGGCGTAGAGGGTTCATGTCCCCCCCCCCTCCCCCAACTAAATTTTTCAAAGTTTAATGCAGTTGCATGTCCTTTATCAAAATACAGTTTAAATTCTCCATATCTGTGGAGTAAATTTATATAAATAACACAAATAATATCGATCATTAACATATCATATTTTTTTTAAAGAATATTATAAAAAACATACTATTTCTTCAAATCGAATAGTTAATCTTACCGTTTATATGTCGGTTTAGGTCTCAATATTGGATATCGATGTATCCGGTTAAAAATGCTGAGAATTTGAAATAAATTATTTTAAAATCAGCAGGTGTTCCCCAAAATGTCTTAAACTTACAAGTCACTAGAACAAGTATATCGAAGGAATTTTGAGAAAACGAAAGACATGCGTTCACAATAAACATGTGTACAATGTAGCAATCTTCATTAAAAGCCTGTTTGGCTAATAAAAAATCTTGGATCAATAAGTTGCTTGAATTGAAAAATCTACGACAAACTTTAATCTGAGTCTGACTTGTGTTTGTCTACAATTCTTTTAAAGCATCTTCATATTTTTTAAATTTCACCCTGTAGAATCATACCTTCAAGGTTTATATGTATATTTTACTTCAAGGTCATAGGTGACGATCTTTTAAAAACCAATAAAAAAAATTTTTGCAGGAAAATGTGTTCTTCTTTAATTAGTACATGTATATGTAAATAAGTCATTCGGAATAAAAAGCAAGGTAACAGACGCTACCGATCGTTAACTTAAGTATCATGGGTAGAAAAAAGTTCATGGTAAGTAAATCTGTCGAATTTAGTAGCCAGTATGGCTAGTGCCTCAGAAAAGTTTTCATGATGGTGTAGATACTAATTTATAATTTCATGAAGAAATTGAATTCTAATACACACTCCCTTTCTTTGTAATATTCGTGTAAGCTAAGTGAACATATATATATATATATATATATATATATATATATATATATATATCACAAATCCAATTGAGTATATATTTTCTTCAATTCTTCAGGAGTATACTGAATATATTCGGTACAGTCCTTAAGAAACTAGTCGAGTATATACTTAGTCGGCTTTGTGATATTTTTATTATACTATGTAGACTTTCTACACTTCTGCTGGGTTATATATATATATATATATATATATATATATATATAAAAAATAAATTAAAAAAAAGATTTAGTGCTTTCATTTGAAATCTTCAGAAGTTTCTGAAGATTTGAAATGAAAGCGCTAAAACTATAGTTTACGGCTTCGTGTTTCTTTTTTATCGTTTTACTTTTACCGATCGTTGTGAAAAGTATCTATCTATCTATCTATCTATCTAAAATAAACACATGATTAATGCTATGATTGGATATAATGGCTCAATTTCCTACTTTATATTATGAGATAAGGCCTGATTCAAATTGTTGATTTCCACTAAATAACGTCGAGAGTACCATGGAACCCACGTTTTGGGAAGATACTCATTCAAACTGTATTTTAATTTCCGAATTTTTCATTTCTTCCTGGAATATTTCATCAAATTCTTCATTCATTGCCACTGTAAAATGGTTCTTCCAATCACCAATCTCTCCTTCAAGAGAAATGAAAATGAGATCAGATAACACAGAAACATACAAAGTATTTTAGGTCATTGTTTTTACGGTGTGAGAAACAGAGAACTGTAGCTTGTTGCACTTTATCTAAGCTTTATATAGGTGACAAGAGGAAATATCAGATTATAAATTTAAGAAAAACCCAATAGAGAGAGCCATAAGTGATTCGGAGCCGTTACTCCTTTACTTCTCCTGAAAACGTAAGATGTCTTAGATTAGACGCTGAATTTCCCATTTATTTTGGTTCATATGCAGGTGAAAAGTAATGGGTCATACTGGACAGAGTAATATATTGTCTCCCCTATACCTTAAGAATCATTTGCTTGATTAACACCGAGCTTGGCCTGGTACACTGTTACATCCTAACCCCTCAATCAATCCGCTCTGGACATAGGAAGATAATGACCGCTCAGTGTCTTGAATTGTTTCGGCACTATTATCAATTAAATGATACATTTGTATAATCCTTTTTAATTTTGCACCACGGGGGCATACATGTTTCTGAAACATTTCTTCTATTGATAGGAAAATGAATTTCCTGGAGAGAGAAAAACATCTATCGGATTTAAAAATGAATCGGGGAAATAATTCCTTAAGGAAATATAAGTTTTATATTGGTGAATAAGGTTCCTACAGGATTTTGACAATTTGCTACATAATATCTACTCATTATGATGTATCAGTGTACCAAGTTTGATCTTTGATCACGTGACCTCAAAATCAATATGGGTCATCTACTCTTTAAGATGTACCAGTGTACAAGTTTGATGTCTCCCAAGCGAAAGGTTCTGATTCTTAAAATTTAGAGGAAATATTATATCACTGTGTCCACTTTGACCCTTGACCTTTGATATGTGAATCAAATCAATAGGGTTCCTACTCTTTACGATGCACCAATTTTGATGTCTGTCTCGGAAAGGGTTCTCAAGATGATAGGCGGACAATATCTTCCTATGCCCAGATTGAATTGACCCTTGACCTTTTACCATATGATCTCAAAATCAACAGAGGTCATCTACTCTACGATGTACCAGTGTACGAGGTTTAATGACTGTCAAGCAAAGGGTTCTAAAGATATCGAGAGGTCAAGACTTGATTTACAGACCGAAGGACCGACCGACAGACAGACCAACCGACATGTGAAAAACAATATACCCCCTCTTTTTTAAAAAAAAAAAAAAAAAAAGAAAGGGGGGCATATCATATTGCATAATTAATTTGAAGATTGTTTATCATTTCTTGGTTTTTCATAAAGTCTCTAAATGGGCTCTTTGATATTGGTTGTACAAACCGCTGAAATCGATCGTGTAGCATTTTTGATTCATATGTCGATTTCGGTGAACTGGAAAAAAAACGTACTTGGGGCATGGATCATGATCATTCAACCCCCATACCCAACCTTATCACTCTATGTTTTTCCTTTTTATCTTAGATAGACACACTAATTTTTTTTCTACTTATATTTTGTAAGTATGCATTAAAGATCATCCAAATACGTTATTTTTCGTCTTCTCTCGTATTAGTAAAACTTACCAGTGATTATAAGAAGAGATTGATTGATTGATTGATTATTTATTGCTTTCCGCCACACTCAACAATTTTTCAGTTATCTGGTGGCGTCCAGTTTTTGTTGGTGGAGGAGAGAACCCAGATACAATGTACCTGGGAAGAGACCACCGACCTTCCGCAAGTAAACTGGCAAACTTGCTCACATAACGCCGCGGCCGAGATTCGAACACGCGCCGACAGAGGTGAGAGGCTTTGTGATTTTGAGCCCGATGCTCTAACCACTCGGCCATGGAGGTCCCCTTTATAAGAAGAGAAGGCATGCGACTCGCATGCCATGCATTATAAGAAGAGAAGGCATGCGACTCTTTTCACGTCCTCTGCCTCACTTGCTTCAAACTTGGTGTTTTATACGAAAACGATGTGTCTGCATCGTCATAAGACCGTGTTGATATCGCCATTACCACATCACAAAGCTCAACAATGCCGGATCATCTCGGATGGCTAAAATTTTGCATTCAATGTCAACCGGCTCTTGATCCGTGAAAGTAACTACAGCATGATGTCCTACTAGACGGTTGACTAACAAACTCGCTTTTCACCGCTGAGTTCGATCCTAGTGATCAACAGTGGTTGACAGAGTATGATGGAACTCACCCTCTAGAACACGTGATTTCTCCAGATACTTTGGTATCTCCCCCCCCCCCCCCTCTATTGACCCCTTTGCCCTAATATCAGAGTCGATATTCAGTTGCAATTTGAAATCCTGATTTACCATTTTGAACTTGGCAAATTTAACTCAGAATGTATAGAAATTTGTTTTTAAGGTATATTTCCAGTGGATGTATACTTTTGACTTTTGGGAAAACACCGTAAGGGTTCGATTCTAATGCTCTAGATGTAGCTGCTAGAAGAATTTAACGTTATACACAGTTCTCATATTCGCTTTGGTTACTGTTAACTGATTTCATGTACACATTTACTGTGCCTGTTTACTCTATAAACAAATAGGTGGAGTGAAAACCCCCCAAACAAACAACTTACGTGATATGTCATAAGATCAGAAAGTGTTGTGATTTCTTTTTGAAGTAGCATCATTTGTTACACGCAGTAAGAACTTGATGACTAACTAAAAATAAACTTTGGCTTACTACGTCCTATTGAAACTAGACTTACACGTTAGTGTGGATAAATCTTGTTGCTTTAGGGGGTAAATACTTCCAAACTGAGATCACTTTAAATGTGTATTTTACTGTCGACAGTACTTGTCGTTTGTGTGTCTTACCTTTCCGATACACCCTGGATACCATTTCTGCCAGACCTTTAGGTAAATCTGAGTAATCTTTCTGTGCGTTTCTGGTTTTGAGTTTATTGAAGTTACATTTATCGACTACTTCAGCAAGAACTTCGTCCTTTAAATCAACGTCTAAAAATTTCGCAAGTCTTTTGATTTCTTCTTTTGGATTCTAGAGATGGAAAAAAAGAAAAAAATTGAACGGATTGCAGCTAGGGTGCCGCCACTGGAGTACTTGAAAAGAATATAATTATCATATATTGCCTTTCAGGGTCATAATTAAGGATTGTATACCTTTTTCATACTCTCATAGTACAACGTGTAAATGGCACCACGTTTGTCGCTCCTCTCTGCTTTTTCAAAATCCTTTTCATAGGCAAACCAGCCTCCCATCGCTGCAACTGCAAAAATGGCATAACATTGTTTTATCTTAACCAATGAAATTCTACTCACCAATAAATATATTTATTTGAATTATTACATCACATAGGCATGTATACTTTGCATTCGACACTGAATCCCGTGGGGATCCGGGTTAGAATAGATCCTCAGTAAACCTTGCTTGTCGTAAGAGGCGACTAAATAGGGCGGTCCTCTGGACCGCAAAAATCGAGACCCCGTATCACAGCAGGTGTGGCACGATAAAGATCCCTTCCTGCTCAAAGGCCCTGAGCGCCGAGCATAGGCCTAAATTTTGCAGCCCTTCACCGGCAATGGTGACATCTCCATATGAGAGAAAAATTCTCGAACGGGACGTTAAACAACATGTAATCAATCAATCAATCATTAGACACTGATGGTACATGCGATTTCCCACGAGATATACTGAGTAGGTGCATTTTACCTTTTCTCTTGCTATAGCCATGTCATGTTTTATGAATAACAATGCTATAAACTAATTATAGTGACAAACCATGAACAGACTTCGTTAACTTCAATGAGATTAGCTTTGAATTATATACTACATCTTCGCTAGCCAAGGGTTTACGGATCTGCTTCGCTTCACTTGTAGAGAAGTGGAGCGGATCGTAAACCCTTGGCTAGCGAGGATGTATATACTCATTTATGATAAAGAGAATCCATGCATCTATACACCCCCCCCCCTCTCTCTCTCTCTATATATATATATATATAAAATCCAGAAATAAGAATAGGAAATCCACACAAGTAGTAGTATAATAAAAATATCACAAAGCCGATTGAGTATATACTCAGTATATTCCTGAAGAATTGAAGAAACTAGTCGAGTATATACTCAATCGGCTTTGTGATATATATATATATATATATATATATATATCTCTATATATCTAATTGTTCCTCAGAAGATTACTTTTTGATACAGGCTTGTTCTCTCTCTGTTGTGCACCACTTTTTGATTTCAAGTTGATCATATCTATTTTCATTGATTTGGGTCTGCGGTCCTTTGTTGATTAAAAATGAATAAACAGAACGTGTTTTACCAAATATTTAAAATGTTGAAACTTTGTCCATTATCCACACACAAATAGTGGAAATGTGCATCTACAAAAATTATGTTCTACAATATAGAATGTGTTAATAAAAATCCCCTCCGTCACATTTAAGTGTCATGCGTGTATTATCCGTATGTATTAATATATTTCTCATAACAGCATATTGTTAAATGATAAAAAAAAAAAAAAATTCATACGCTGATGAAATGAAGTACATTTAATTCTATCCAGCGGCAAATGGCAAAGAGTTTTTTTTTAGTGCAGACAATGCCATACAAACATTTGAAATGCTTACAAAGAATTAATTCAGTGTATACACAAAATCAAATATCTTTCAGGTCCCTTTTCCAGCTATTTCTGGTTTTTCGCCTGGGAAGTAGGCTCTCCGTCAACCGTGAGATCAGAATGATATGCATTATCATAATAGTTTGTAAAGAATAGCATTTTGTATATATGTAAAAATTCGAAATTTTTCTAAATATATGTATCAGGTCTCGCATTACTTTCAGCTTGTCGTGTGGGTACATATTTTGTCTACTGCGCGCCATCTATACGAAAAATTAATTCCTCCCCTTGTCAGGACCTTGACCGCGAAACCCGAGGCCAAGTGTCACTGCAGGTGTGACACGATAAAGATCCCTCCTGCTCAAAGGCTCTAAGCGCAAAGCATAGGTCTAGAGTTTGCAGCCCTTCACCGACAATGGTGGCGTTTTCACATGAATGAAAAATTCTCAAACGGGACGTAAAACAATATACAATCAATCAACTGAACACTGTTGTAAAAATGGTTGGGAAACGGGTTGAGAATATTGAAGAAATTAGAGTTTATATAAAATTCGCACAAAAATCGGCCATTCGGTAATGCAGATTTTTACTGAATTGGGGGAAGTTTATATCTTTTGAGACAGTTCGTAGGTGGAGAAAGTAATTTCTGACTGGCACAGGGTCCGTCAAAGATGCAGCAAAATCTGGCCGACCTTTGAGTGTAACAGGCAAGACAAATGTCTCAATAGTCAGGGAAATAATTGAAAGTGATGGCAGGTACACGATACGTGATATTGCCCAAGATGTTGGCATATCGCTGTCGCGGGTGCATTTTATTTTAAGAGTAAGAAAGATTTCTGCCAGATGTATACTGCATAAATTGAAAGATGGCCAAAAACGGGTACGAGTACTAACTGGTAAGCAATTGCTCAAAATGTTTCCCCAAATCCAATCAAAGACAACTTGCAAACATTGTTACTGGTGACGAAACATAGGTTCAAAAAAAAAATTATTGATCGATTGATTGTTTTCCGTCACACTCAACAATTTTTCAGTTATCTGGTGGCGTCCAGTTTTTATTGGTGGAGGAGAGAACCCTGATACAATGTACCCGGGAAGAGACCACCGACCTCCCGAAAGTAAACTGGCAAACTTTCTTACATATATCGGCGCGAGCGACTAGAGGTGATAGGCCTTGTTTGTATTTTTTTTAGCGCGATGCTCTAACCACTCGGCCACGGAGGCCCCTCAAACCAGTAAGAAAAATTGGAAACCAAGTATGGCTAACTAAACACGGTAGATGGCCTGTAATTGCCTAAAGAACCTTAAGCACAAAGAAGTTTCTTTATTGCATATTCTTCTCATGTGAAGGTATAGCCGTACAAATTCCGGTGCCGTAGGGAAAAGAGATGCAGTTTTGTATTACCGAGATGTTATACTAGAAAAGTTCAAGAAATATTACCATAAACGAAGCCCTGTGCCAGGATTTAGGCATGTTAGTCTAATTCATGATAATGCTTCATCATATACATCTGAGCTTGTGAAGCAAGTTTTGAAGTCGGAGAAAGTTTCCATCTTGCCAAACCCACCATACTATCCAGACCTAGCCCCATGCGACTTTTTCCTTTTTCCAAAACTTAAAACGTTCTTATCTGGTCGTCGTTACAAGTCCCTACGAGCCCTTGGCGCAGCCATCAGTCAGTGTTTCAGAGGTCTACCAAAATCAGAGTAACGTGACGCATTTCAGAAATGGACTCAGAGATTGAAGTTATGTATTTCAAACCGCGGAGAATACTTTGAAGAGATGTAATGTTCATTTCACTATTTGAGTCGAATGCTTTTGATGGATGGATGGATGTAAATTGTTTAACGCCCCACTTGAGAATCTTTCACTCATATGGAGACGTCACCATTGCCGGTGAAGAGCTACAAAATTTAGGCCTATGCTCGGCCTTTGAGCAGGGAGGGATCTCTATCGTGCCTCACCTGCTGTTACACGGGACCTTGGTTTTTGCGGTCTCACCCTTCTGAAGGACCGCCCCATTTAGTTGCCTCTTACGACAGGCAAGGAGTACTGAGGATCTATTCTAACCCGGATCTTCACGGGGCCGAATGCTTTTGAGATATCGTGCAGTACATATTACATATCGAAAACCCCTCGTATGTAAATTACACAACATGCAACGTATAAAAATACCCAACCAGGCAAACACTCAAAATGATAAAATGGGTTGACAAACGCTACATTATGCGTTAATTTGGTTAAAAAAGTACAAAATTAAGTCTTTTGTATTTTACCAAAAATACTGGGACTACGAAAACTAGAAAATTGAGACCCTTCAATAGAAAAAAAATGGTATGGGGCGTTATCTTCCTTGCTCTCATGGTATATTACCAAACAAGAAGAAAATTTATGCACATTGGAGAAGGGGTGGATGGTGAAATGTCCACAAAGAATAGATCGCAAATAATAAAACATGAGCATGCACAATTTTGACGTGCCAGTGAAGTTCAAATTAGCCACACACAAGGCAACACCCATAAATTGCTTAAGCACATGTGAGCATATACAGATGTGTACCTTCCGCAGAGTAAGTGCAGATCTGCTTACAGGGTTTTTTTTTCCCCAGACAATTGTTGTTTGATGTCGTTTGTTTGTTTGTTTGTTTGTTTGTTTGTTTTATTTATAGTCGCCTGAGCAATTTTTCAGCTATCTGGCGACTGTTACCATTACCGGTGACGGGGCTGCAAATTTAGACCTATGCTTAGCACTAATGGCTTTTAGCAGTGAGGGTTCTTTTACGTGCCACACCTGCTGCGACACGGGACCTCCGTTTATAAGGTCCCATCCGAAAGACCCGTGACTCTCACTTCGTAATGCCGAGCTCTTGGCGAAGGAGCAATCACTACCTATTTTAACGTCTTAGGTTTGACGCGGCCGGCCCGGTTTGATGTCGTCATCTGCACTAGTATCAGATATTTTGTGTAATGATAAAATAAAATAACGACTATACCAGCATGCACGTAGTATCGTTTTTCAAAGAAAGGCAGTCGGAGAAGTTGACTTCTAAAATTGTCTGAAAATTCTTGGCAGACTTAAACAAACTAAAAAATATTGTTTCCCCGAACTTCATGGGGATGTAGTAGCGCACACTTCCTATAGTATAAGTAGTCCCTTGTTTACGAACTAGTTTGACTAATTTACGCCAAAACGTTAAGAAATGACGGCATCTCAAAAGAAAAAGGTCATGGGTTTTCCGTGTAATCTGATACCAATTCGCGCATGCCAAGTGACATACATGTACGATTTACACTGAAATCAAGAGGAAACTTCTTGATGTCGAAACAATCCACAACTGATTTGTAACACTTATACAATTAGTAATGAAAGGAAAACTTATTAAATAAGAAAATTCTAACAAGCTTATGAGAAGATAATTTGTAATAAGTGGCTATGTATAATACAAGTGGTTGTGGAGAGAGAGAGAGAGAGCGATTAATTCACCATGATACTCACTGGGTTTGTTAACCAGTGGGAGTTTTATTGCAAGGGTGCTCAATACACACACTATCTGAGCTCAATAAATTTACTTTGTGCTTATCTGAATTTAAGAACTGTAAACATATAATAATAAACAGAAAACAGTGAAAGCCCTGGGTAGCGAGAGGTACAATGTCTTTCTAAAGAATTCTGTAGTAACCGTCGCCATATCTGAAAATAAAAATTTGTACGTCAGTATTTCATAAAATGTGTCTTAAACGTATGAATAATTTTAACCACTTTCTATAGATTTACCCGCTCTCCTAACCACGATGATTTCGAATAAAATACTGGAGTATCTGTATGATTATACTCCAGAAGAATTCGTTATCATTGTCATTTGCTGCCAGTTGGCGTGCGGTGTTGAGCAGTGTTTCTAGCTGTTGTTTTGAAATGCCTTTCTGCTGGTGTTGTTTACCGTGGTGTTGACCACCTCCTTTCCCATGATCTACAGATATTTGATACGGTGGATTTTATTATGATACATTACTTGTACTTACAAACATTCTAACAAGATTGTAATGTTAATCTTGATTTTACCTTTGCCTCCCCCGCCACCGCCTTTGTGATCAGAAGCCATTTGTGCGAAGCGTTATGATAATTGGTAAAAAAAAAACACCCCAAAAACCAAGTAGTGATCCCATTGGCAGATGCTACTTATATATATCTAGAATTTTTCCGGACGCTGTTTGTTTTTTTTGTGAAATTGTTTCCTCTAACAACAACTACATCCCTGACGTCATTCGTTTCTAACTTAGATATAAACTACCCGTATTCTTTGTAATGCGCAGTGTTCTGCCATGTGCAGAGCCTGCCACTTCCGGAAAAGTGTTCGACATTGTCACAGTGTGAACATGATGAGATCATCTGACTGCAAGGGCTGTGTTGTTTCTGAAGTCGGTAATGGTGGTGTACCTAGGGTTGTTAGACCGAGTTCATGAATTTGCTGTGGTTTTGTGTTGTTTCTGAAGTCGGTAATGGTGGTGTACCTAGGGTTGTTAGACCGAGTTCATGAATTTGCTGTGGTGTACCTAGGGTTGTTAGACCGGGATGTTCATGAATTTGCTGTGGTTTTGTGTGTTGTTTCTGAGGTCGGTAATGGTGGTGTAGCTAGGGTTGTTGGATGTATTTCACAGGAAGTGACAGTCTAGCACTTACTAGTTTGTAGATTTCCTGTTATTTTCCTGTATGAACAGAGGCAGATTACAAAACGTATAATGCCGAATCAGCATTTAAAATAAACATCCTGTGAGAAAAAGAAAAGTTGTTCAATCTGTAAACAATAATGAAATTCATTATACGTGGACATGGTACTTGATAATAAGTAAATTGAGGTTAATTGTCATTTAATGTCAGAGTACGCTTTTTTGTTTTACTGCTATCATTCAGACCGTGATGTTTGTGTCAATTTTACTATTTTAGTATTCTTTTGGAAGCAGTATCTTATAATTTCTTTTCATTTGTGTTAAAATGCATAATACTTGCATTTGATTGTTGTAACTGTAACGAAACAATTGTAATTAATGATTGCTGAAATTTGTACGATATACAAACATTCTATTCGACAAAGAATATTCATACCGAACATCAGCGATACATTTAATTCATAGTACTTTAAAAAATTCATATTTCTAAAATCAGTAAGTAGGATAATGAGACAATAAAGGGTGATGTGTAGTTATTTGATGAAAAGCAATGGAAAGGAATTGCAGTACTTCTATAAAGGTTTTAAACACATAGTTCCGTCTATTAAAGAAGATGGGCTCCTATCACGTGTCGGAAAGACACATCCAAGGTGAAAACATTAATTCATTCCTCATGGTGGACATTGTCCGTTTGGTCTACAAATGAATCAATGAATAACAATTTGATACATTTCCCAAGCTATTGCTTACATTAGTCATTTCCGGTTCAGGGCTTTGACCAGAGAGCTACAGACCCACCTCTTATAAAACCTTCCACTTACAACGCATCATTATTTTTCTCCTGTCCAAAATGCAAAGAGGCTGGCGAAGATTTCTTTGATCAGTTTTAAGACTAGATAAAATCCATATTGTAGTAGCGGGCAGTATACGGGGAAATTATACTGCCTCGCGAGTGAGTTAGCGTTTTCTAGTGATGTAGTAGCGTTTCTCTCTTGATAACGCAAAGTAAGTAACAGCGAGTGTGATCAGAATTAAGATGGGTGAACGCTGTACTTTAAATTTTTAATAATTAGATTTTTAGAGGGCGACAATTCATTACTTGTAGAGGAAAAGAACTATTTTGTATTGTACAAATATATATGTAGACATCTGATAGATGCAACTGGATCTGGGTAAGAATAGGTCCTTAGTACCCATTTGTCGTAAGAGGCGACTAAAGGGGCGGTTCTTCGGATGCCCCATGTCAGAGCAGGTGTGGCATGATAAAGATCCCTCCCTGTTCAAAGGATAAAAACGCCGATCATAGGCCTAATTTTACAACCCTTTACCGGCTATGGTGACTTCACCACATGAGTGAAAGATTCTCGAGAGGGACATTAAACAATATACTACCAACCTACCATTTAAATTGAAAATACACTTCAGCAGAAAATAATAAATACGTATGATATATTGTAATGTTTAAAAATTAGGGTGAGTCGGTGATTCATAATGTCTGTATATATGTGTCAATTGGGAGAAGGCAAAATGGCAAAGCAAGTCCTCAGAGCCGCTGTTTATTTCCACTGTATACCAAACATGTTCATATCTCAGGTTTGAATCTATATTCAGAATAAAACTAAGATATGGAATCTCAAAAAAAAAAAATTCTTTTTAAATGCATAGCTTTCTTTTCAGCTCGTACAAATACCACGCATCACAGGAAATAACAGCCGGGTGCTGACGAGTTTGTAGATTTCCTGTTATTTTTTCTTGTATGTATAGAATTATATTACAAAACATATATCTCCATTTCTGCATCATTTACTTTCATGTTAATATTTTACAGACACTCGGTAGGTGACTTTTTAGTGTGATATAATTCATTACCTGTTGATGTTTGTATTTGATGAAATAAATCACGTAAAATGTGAAATGTGTAGATAAAGGTAGAGGTTGATGTTTAAACAGTACGAAGATAATTTCTGAAATAAATCAGAAATAATTTCCTATTCCTGCATTTTACAGGTGTATTCGTCTGTCTTACTCTTTTAAAGTATTGATTACTTAATGAAAATAGAAACGTGAATACGTGACATTCTTGAAATAACCTACGATGCATACACCATTATGATTCGCGTATTTATATTGATTGGTTGATTGTTTTGTGTCACGTCGGGAATTTTTCACTCCTATTGAGACGTCAACAGCTGTAGGTGAAGTACTACAAATTCAGACCTGTGCTTAGCGCTCAGGGCCGTAGCAGTGAGGGTTCTTTAACGTGCCAACTGCACCTCTATTTTTAAGGATATATCCGAATGAACCGTGACTTTTCACTGCTTAATATCGAGCGTTTGGCGAAGGAGCAATCACTACCTATGTTTACGTCTTAGGTTTGATGCGGCCATGGCAATTCACGATCTCCCGGTTGCGAAGCGAACGCTCTAACCACTGAGCTATCTTACTAACGATTGTATATAATTATTTTTAAATAGTTTATTTTGTTTTAAAGTGCTCTTTATATTCAGATGTAAGATTACTGGTTCAGACCCTCATCTTTCAAACTTAAGGAATATTACTAAGCACCAATAATGTGAAAGATTTACGAAATACGCAAGGCAAACAGGCAAACAGGGTAACCAGAATCAGAATTTTTTAAAACAAATTTTCTAATCATGAGTCTGATAAAACCATACTACCTGACAAACATCAACATGGTAATCTCGATCATATATCATATAATAAATCAATTAATTTAAATTAGAAAATTTACTATAATTAGGTAATGCCTGGTATAAAATTTTAAAATTTTTGAAAATAAATTTTTCATTCATCTTTTATGAATATGTGAACGGAGGCGATAGGCGTGGTTTGCAACGATGGCTCAACTTGCACACGACACTACATGTAGCTAAAGTGTGTATATACGTAAGATGTCTGGCAAGTGGACATAAATAAACAAGATCTGTGACTGCAAAAATGTACTTGATAAACAGATATGAATATGGCATCAGTTACCGATAACCTGCATTATAACATCTCTATGCTGATATCTTCATCTCGTTCAAGGTTATAATAGCATTATCTCTTCAGTCCACCTCATAAAGAATGGGTAAACATGTATTTCACAGGAAGTGACAGTCTAGCACTTACAAGTTTGTAGATTTCCTGTTATTTTCCTGTATGAACAGAGGCAGATTACAGAACGTAGTTAGATCTTGCGGTCACTCCCTGTACCCCATGAGGAGTCCCAGTTTTTTGCAATATCTTTAATTAAATTTGTCCTTGATAAAAGTATAATCTTTCGTAAGAATTGTACTCACTGGTTACAGTAAAGAATTTGGTAAACTATTTGATACTGAAAAAGAACATCGGTACAAGTATTTTGATGTTGCTAAGTAGACGCTCGGAGAAAGAAAAAACAGAGTTGGATCATCTCGGACCTACACTGAGTATTGTGTAATGCAGTCCAAATCATGTGGAATAGCTTTATTTCCAAATTACAGCCCTCTCAGGTATCGCATACAACATTCAGACATTCCAATCTACAACAGATTTATAAAAGCACGAAAAGTATGAAACAATATGAACTAAATAGTCAATATTTTTTCATAGTGATTCTAACCTCCAGATATGTTTGCATATTAATCATGTGCAACAGTTATCTATGATACGATGTTGTAGTGCCAAATAAAAAATTGTTTAGGGAAAAAAAGAGTACCAATTCATTTCCCATAGGCCTCAATACTAGCATTTGGTCTTCTCATTAATTATCGAAATTAATTTTAGATAAATGACCGCCAAGATTTCAAAGCTCATTCCAAGTGCTAAAAAAAACGACAAAAGTCATATAGAGTCACGATGCTTTCATATTTGTTCTTTTCTACAATGCATAGCAATCTGTAGTAAATTACATCTTTCATATCAAACTCACCCCTACCATGGAAATTCTCTCCGTCATTTCTCGATTTTGTGTGATAATATTTCATCCCGACAATTAATTTAAATTTCTATATTATTTCTCTCAATTTCAAATAATTTCACTCTACACCTAAACATTTATACCTTCGCTCAATCTGCGTCAGGATTACGCATACGGGGATTTGGTACTCTCATTCCTTTAGTGGTATAAGATATACTGTGTGCACCATTTTGAAAATTGCAAAGTGAAAAGAAGTTTCTCTTTGTAGGTGAAGCTGAAGAAGCAGTCATCGAACTTGGAATTCACAATGAAACCAGTAGACGGGTTAATCCCAAAGTTGTATTTAAATTGAGCAAAGTAGTTGTAGAAAACAAAGCAAAGACTGAACTTAGACATACTGGGATTGGTCGGAAAGACGTGGATACTCGGGATCGACATGTTGTTTTGTTGAACTGTCATATTACATGCCGGTGACATGGGTAACAATTTCTCTTCAGGTTTCTATAGTTTCCACCTGTGTGAGGACTTGGAAGAACATGGCTGGACTTGCGTGTAACATTTGGAGTCATGTGCTTGATTGCTGTGTTTAAAATGCAACAAACCTCGACTTCATTTGAATATTTTTTTTTACACGTAGTTCAATACGCATCGATGGTTTTCAGTTAGTCAGCAAAGTAATCGATTAAAATATTGCATGAAACAGTCATATAGTCTGATGTATCCATAACAGTGTACTTGATAGAAATATTGATAATTTGTCACAGGTTTGTATTTTTAAGGATTTCCAACATGCCTTATATCAGTACAACTGTTTTATCCTGAATTATTTCAATTCAAATCGGTGTTCACATGTACAGAGATGTACATGTCACCCGGCCATCTGTAATATATATTCACGTGACAGTCACATGATCATTTCAGAAATCGCATTTTCTCTTTCTTGTTTGTATGCTTTACTACATGCACAATGTATTTCCATCGAAAAGGTGCGCATGCGCAAAAGCATCATCAACAAATGTATTTAAGGTGTTACAGTTACATGCTTCAGTTTTAAACACATTTAGTATCCCAATCAACGTATACATGTATTCATATCTATTCAACTATCTTGCAGTTTCTATCCTGAAAGTGTGTCATATAAACTAAAGTTAGACTAATTAAATATATACTGTTAAGACTTCTAGATACACCAGTCTGTGTCAACAACGGTATTTCATTACAGAATACACCCTGTATATTTCATTAACTTACATCCATTAAAGTCACAATCATCGATAACTTGAAAACTTTCAATGAATGAAGCTTTAACACACTTGATTCATAAATAATTTCATAAGTCTGTACTAGTTGTGTGTATCTATATACTGAAGTAATCCAGAAAAATTTATTACTAAATGATATCAACTAAACTTGCACCAAACCACATCAAAACAAAAGTGCGTGTCATCTATTCTTCTGTGTTTAGTAAACTAGCAGTGATAAAAGAGTTAGATAGGTTACTTGAGGAATATGTTTGCTAACAGTGGACAAAGCTTGTAACAACATTGTCTTTATAAGGCTCATTATTACAACTGTATTTAAACACATTTAATATCACGCTCAGTGGGACGAATGGATATGAGTTACCGTAACTATACTGGATTCCTAAACTTCACATAAACCGATACATTACTGGAACTAGTAAATGTTCTACCAAGTCCCTAACTTTGTTCCTCACGGAAATATTAACTGCTGTGAAGGAGAAACGTCAAACGTACCGTGTCACTACATATGTCATAAGTGATGTAATCAAATGTAGGTCGCGGTAGCTCAGTGGTTAGAGCGTTCGCTTCGTAACCGGGAGGTCGTGAGTTCGAGCCCCGCTCGTGCCATGGCCGCGTCAAACCTAAGACGAAAAAAAGGTAGTGATTGCTCCTTCGCCAAACGCTCGGCATTTAGAAGTGAGAATCACGGGTCTTTCGGATATGACCTTAAAAACGGAGGTTCCGTGTCACGGTAGGCATTGGCACATTAAAGAACCCTCACTGCTACGGCCTTGAGTGCTAAGCATAGGTCTAAATTTGTGGAACTTCACCTACACCTGGTGACGTCTCAATATGAGTGAAAAAGTCTCGACGGGACGTAAAACAAACAAACAAACAATCAAATGTGGATTCTAAAACATTCCAAAGAACTTTCAATAAAGAAATCACAAAACTTTCCTCAAATCAACAACTTTTCAACACGACTCATGATAAATTAAAGCTCAAACATTTTTGGCAATACAGAAAATTGCTTCTTCTATAAAAATGAAAGGAAAATTCATATCTTGTGATCAGTCATTCAAAAAATTAATTTGTTAAACACCACTCTGATTTTACGCATACACACTGTGAATCAGATATTGAAAACATGTTGGAGTTAATCAATGGCAAAATCTCGGCAGTCTTTGATGATCAGGTATTCCAACAGTCTGTTGGAATTCCCACGGCACGAACTGTTCTCTTTTATTAGCTAACCTTTTTTTTATTCGTACGAGGGAGAATATATTCCAAAGCTTCTACATGAAAAAAAAGAGAGAATCTCTTGCTATGGCCTTCAACGCGACATTTAGGTATGTCGACAACGTTTTATCTATTAACAATAATTATTTTCATTCATAGAAAAGTAGAATCTTCCAAATCTGCTTCATACTTGGCTGCATTTCAAACATTTTATGGTCGTTATAACAGACTTATTTACCAATACAACTTGTCAATGGGTAAAATGCCATCTGACGTTTCACACCAACTGAGGCCGTTCTTTAAACACTGATTTTGACTACGGATTACTCCGTTTACCCGATCGAGATATAGGGCTAATGGTGGGTGTGACCAGTCAACAGGGAATGCTTACACCTTCTAGACACCTGATCCCACCTCTGGCATGCCCAGGGGTCCGTTTTTGCCCTACTCTGAATTTTGTATTCTTTATAGGAGTTATGAGATTGATCGCTGTTCGTTATCTTCAACTTCTCATCCAAAAGTCATACTTATGATCATTATTTTGTACTGTGGTCATTATTTTGTACTATGTACTTTCATATATTGTGGAATCCTTAATGTTCGTGGTGGGTTATGTTCGCGGCTACAGCGTGTCCTCCAAATTACAGTTTAACGAATTATATATGTATCTTGTAAAACCAATCGCTTGGAAACTTCAAGTTTACAACCTATAAATGACAACATATTTACTTGAAAATTATGTCCACGTGTTTGTTTTTATTTTG
Organism: Ostrea denselamellosa; assembly: GCA_024699665.1. Taxonomy (NCBI): domain Eukaryota; kingdom Metazoa; phylum Mollusca; class Bivalvia; order Ostreida; family Ostreidae; genus Ostrea; species Ostrea denselamellosa. The sequence continues at coordinate 15,307,512 of JAMZEH010000020.1, forward strand.
GCGGGGTCTTCGTTGTTGCACTGAAAACGATTTTGTACGGATCAGTTGTCAATGTATAGTGATCACACCAAACTAGTACTAAGGCGTATGTATATATATAAAGAATGTATAGCTAGAATTCAATAATCATGAATTAGCAGTATAAGTCGGAAGATTAAAAAAACAGATAAGGGTAGTTTCAGTAGTTAGATTATTTTGCAATGTCCACTTTATAATAATTTGAGAAAAAGATTTCAGCCCGTATTATTGTAAGAAATATTCAGTATTTAAGTTATTACAATTATATTCTGTACAAAACATTAAATGAATATGTAACCAAGGTCAATTTATACACCAAGCTTTTAAGATAAGGAAGATAAGTGTAACTGTATTCTCTATTTCCTCTGTTTTGTTCTGTTGCGTCTGTACGTGTATATATGTGTTTCTTGAACTCATAAGCTGTAAGACTTAGTGATTAAAGAATGAATAGGATTTACTATCCATAAAACCGCTACAACACACCTTCCATACACAGGTACCTTAGTGAAGTGTATACCCTTTAATAACTCCAGAATGCATAAAACAGTGAAGAATATCAAAACGTCAAATTTTTACGATCTAATTTTTTTTTGGGGGGGGGGGGTAGAACTACTGGGTCATTTTCAACTAAACTTGCAAAGGATTATTTGGTTTAGCTACAGAAATGTACCTCTTTTAGGAAGAAGTTTGAGAGCTGCAGATCCAACCCTATACAAATCGACGATTTACGGTGCAGCTTTTTCTGTGCACGAATGAGGTCTTCTATCTCTGTATTCTTGCATCGCCACCTTAAAATCTTAATAATCATTTTTTTTCAGAAAGACATATCACTGTCACATCTGTGTCGAGACATACCTTCAAGCACTAATCAAATCCCGATTCAAGCTGAAAACTTGCAACTTAAAAAAAATTCAATCGTTTAACCATATAGGGTGCCATTCAAATCGAACTCGCTTATTATTGTATTTATCTAAAATTTCTACCGTATTCAGTTTTCAAGTTATCACATTGGTATTCCATAAATATGTATACATGTGACTCTGAAAAACTTGAAGTCCGAGGGACCACAGAAAAATCTCAAGAGATCTCGAGATTGACTAGTAGAGTTTGGAAATTGACACTTCAGCTAGTTATAACTTTTACATTAACCAGATATACAACCCTGTTTCAATTGTGTAGGAATGATGTGTTTATAATTTCATTTTCCCAGGTAATATAATCAATTTTAAAACTTTCATCTGAATTATACTTAAAGATACTAAATCTTATTTGTATTTATTTCTTCTGTATTTGTAGCAGCAAAATGATTGATTGATTGTTGTTTTCCGCCACACTCAATCATTTTTCAGTTATCTGGTGGCGTCCAGTTTTTGTTGGTGGAGGATAGAGCCCAGATACAATGTACCCGGGAAGAGACCACCCACCTTCCGAAAGTTAACTGGCAAACTTTCTCACATTTTATGTCACGAGCGAGACTCGAACCCGCGCCGACTAGCGGTGAGAGGCCTTGTGAATTTGAGCGCAATGCTCTAACCACTCGGGCACGTAGGTAGCACCAAAAAAAATTGCTTTACATACTTTGGACTACCTGCGAAAATGTAGCCCTCTGGCAAATATTAGGATATACCATAGAACTATAGATTCCACCCCTTATAAAAACGGACGATTTACGGATTTTTTCTGTACATGACTATGGTCTTATATCTTTGTATTCTTGCATTGTCACCTCAAAAGTTTAATACATGCAATGTATTAACAAATTCCTAACATATTTTCTCGCTATACTTTTGTCAAGACATATTTTTGAATTTCCTTAAAAAGCCCCATGCAAAACAAAAACTCACAGCGTAAAAAAATATTTGTTTGTTGATACAGCCATGCTAATTGCCAGTCTATTATTAGATCCTCAGTTGATAACATCATGGCATTACTATGCTTTTAATAGAACCATCGAATATCAACAACCAGTCAACTTCATTTATTTTTTTCTTTCTTGGCAACACCAATAATTTATTCCAAATGTTACAGAAAATTCTCGAAAATATTCATGTGAACTGCCATTATTTGGTTTCGTAATCGACCGGTTTTCAATATGGTCAGTGTACTCGAATTCGTTTACTTCCGGCAGCGAAAACCAATCTGAAAAATTGTTTACAAAAAAAGAAATTATTCTTCAATTGTTAGTTATTGTATATATGCAAGCTAGATACTGAATCTGCACCCGTACCTGTAAGCAAGAGTCGCTACCAGCGCCCCCGCTGCTGGTCCCACCCAGTAAACGTAGTGATATTTCCACACGTTGATATCAAGGTATTTGGAATAGCACACAGCCGGACCCAAACTTCTGGCCGGGTTCATGGATCCGCCCGTTACAAAGTATCTGACGTAAGATAACTATTGTAATTCTTTTCAAAGATACAGACAGCAATGAAATTGTGCTTTGTTATAAATACATATAAAATGTATATTTTGATATCCATGAAGATCGCAAATCACTTCATTATAAGCAGAATTTTATGACAAGGATGTTAGTTGTAACCGTAATTTGTGGTCTAACTGATTTGTTTTTAGGTTTGACGCCGTTTTTGACAACATTTTGAACAGCCATTTTATGGTGGTTAAGTAACTAAAATATGGTGGATTTTGACCTTTTTTTTTTTTTTTGGCGGCTGCCAGTGAGGTTACTACTTTAATATCGAAAATCAGGGAAACGATCTTTTACGTGCTAAGAGGGTTGTGATCCTTGATACTGGGAATCTTTTAACGTCCCATCCGACGTACATAAAAGTTAGATATGTCAATAAATGGTGATATAAAGACCAAGTTTTACCCTGCTGAAGAACTGACAGCAACAGAGAAACCGACAGAAAGAGGAGCCAGCTGGCAATTCTTTTGGTCAACGACAGTCAACAAAACCGTCAACACAACAACGAATGTTAAAATGGCCTCTGTAATCACTCCCCAAACAGGCTCAACATCCTGCACCAAAACCGTGGATCCACCGAGACATCGTATGTATATTTCTGTTGGGGAGACAGCCTATACCAGATAAAGCAATGTTTTAGCTCTTTAGAATTGTAAACAAGATACTAAGATCAAGATATACAGTGTATAACAATGTTGGCATCATAGAGTAAATGATCTTGTATTCCAATAATTTAAGAAAAAGGGGGGATATATATGCAACCTGTCATTGTGTCAAATACTGTCTGACATGTTTCATACCAACTGTTAGGCCAAACTTTACACACTGATTTTGACTAAAGATTACTCCGTTTATCTGATCAAGGTAAAGGGCTCTTGGCGAGAGGGATGCTTATCCTTTAGCTCCCAACTCTGGTATATCCAGTAGTCTGTGCTTGTCCAACACTCTTAATTCTGTATTCCTTATAGAAGTTATGAGATTGATCACTGTTTATTGTCTTCACCTTTTCATGAATGTAATTCTTAACCCCCACCCCTCCCCCCAAACTGACTGAAGCTTACGTACCAGAACGAAGGCTGCTCCTAACATCCCGCCTAATAACTGAGCAAAGCAGTAGAAGACTCCGAGAGGGATGGGTAGGGTTCCCGTCAAAGTGTAGCCAAGCGTGATGGCTGGGTTGAAATGGCCTCCACTGTAAAGAACAAATTTTTAAACTATGTAATTCAAATTGGATCCTTTGCAGCCGCATTTGGGGTAGTCTCAGATAGACCTTTTACATTAACCTTAACCAATCAGCGATTCACCTTGCAAACCGTCAGTGTGATGTTATATTTTCGGAACTATTGAACCTTGTCAAGACGTCCGATCAAATTTAGTTGCTGTCATATCGGCAACACCACTCGGGAAATGTAGTTTAACCAATATTTGTCGTCATCGTCGCAAACCACGCCTACTGTCTCCTTCACACTACGTCATAGTGTGTCTGTGATTTTATTGGTTGATATTTTCGACTAAATGATTAATTGAGATGACTCTTCATGTGAAGTTCGCGGAATGTAAATGATCTAATTTAATTAGACGGAATGTATGATTTCATATACTGACCGTTAGCGCGAACTCAGCTACATATACACGCAGGATCGAGAAATTTTACCCAGAAAAGGTGGTTGGATCCTATGCAATTTTTCCAGGATGTCCAACCTATACTAGGAACTAAAACTTCGTATTTTAGAACTGAAAATGCATAAAAATAGGCAAATATATCCATTCTATTTTCTACCAAACTTAGGAACGGGACGGACTCTCGGTCTACCTTCTGTATGAGCATATGCTCATGTTCTACAACAGAATCCAAATGTTTAAGAAAATGTTCATTTTTTCAACATTCGCATATAGTAAATAAATGTATACGTAGACTATATATTAAGACCAGGCCCACTTTCCCCCTCTTCTTGTGCTAACGATATTGAGATTCAGTCAAAAGCTTAGAAATAATCAAACTCATCATGATCATTTGATGTAAAGTTTACACATACATATTTTTGTATATAATCTCTGTCATAGTACCTAAAGTGGCATGGATGATTTTTACTTTGTGTGTGCATCCTAAATATTAATCCAAAGGCCATGATGGGGTGGGGGCTATTTTGGAAACATACGTTACATTCATTTGGACAAATAAAAAAACACATAATTACAGTTGTTGCCTTGCTCTCCACTACTACTCATTCCATTCACACATCTCTCACTCATGATGTCACAAGCAAGCGGCCGGAGAAGGTAATCAGAGATTCGTCATCAAATTTTGTGCATATGACGTATCGCTGAAAATTTTTACATACATAAATGTTCACGTTACTCCTATGCCATAGTGAACAACTACATATTTCATGTATAAAAGTTTATTTGAACAAGTAAAAAACATAATTACATTTGTTGCCTTAATACCGATAACAACATAATCACGAAACAACAAGATCGGTCGTGGTAGCTCAGTGGTAGAGAATTTGCTTCGTAACCGGGAATTCGTGAGTTAGAGAGTCATTTGTACCTTGGCTGCGTCAAACATAAGACGTAAACATAGGTAGTAATTGCTCCTTTGCCAACGCTCGGCATGTAGAAGTGAGAATCACGGATCTTTCAAATATGACCTTAAATACGGAGGTCCCGCGCCGTGGTAGGCGTTTGCACATCACAGAATCCTCACTGCTACGGCCCTGAGCGCTAAGGATAGGTCTTTTGTGGTACTTCGCCTACAGATTGTGACGTCTCAATATGAGAAAAATTCTCGACAGGACACAAAACAAAGAAATAAAACAATCACAGGAAAAAATAATAATTTGTACAAAGAAAGGAATCGACGTATTCAGTATGTGTCTGACAAAGTACACAGCGAGAGGGGAAAGAAAACACTTCATGGATTTTCATCTACCAACCTTGCTGACAATGTCAGGATTAATATTTTGCGTAATAGAAGTTCTCGTCCCTGTTGGACAAAATATTTTGTTGTGAATTCTTTAGTTGATAGTCCAATAGTTCAAACCAATAGCCTCCTCAAGTATCCTAGATACGGTCGAGGAATCAACTGCGTTGTACATTTGAAAGAAATGAATACAGGACCATTCTCCCTCCGTGTTCTTTCTATGTACTTTCATACGATCTTTTTCAAATACAAGATTTTTTAAAGTGAAGATTTATTTGCGCTTATTACCTAAGGTTTTGTCAAAAAGTAGACTGTCAACCCGTCGATAGGTCGACCTGTCAACCCGTTGACATGTTGACCTGTCAACCCGTCTATCTGACCTCCCGTTGATGTTTCTTTTCTACAACATAACGCATTCTTCGCATTAACTTTCCTAGCAATAAGTAAAGCATTTTTATTATTGCGCATTAATCCATGGAGTATGAAAGTAATACGCCAGAACTACTTATCCGTATACCCTAGTTGATCCGTTCGACGCGATATCTATAATAATAATAATAATAATAATAATATCCTTTATTTAGACAGGATGCCACAAAGCACACAGCTAGTTTTCTGGAGGTCATAGATTTAATGTCAGTGATAAAAGAATAATTACCTTCAGCAATAAATCTTTGGTACTACGATTTCCGTTTTCCAACCATAAAAATCTCATAAAATTGTTTTAACTGGAGTTACTTTTGACCTCATCACAGTGCAGACCATACCGCTTTCGATAAGCGCCGTTATAAAACGCTTAACTGACTCATCTTTTACAATATTCTCCAGGCATTTAGTTTTGGAAAGATGTCGAACAGCACCAGTTGCAGTGACTGGCTGTGGTCGTTGTGACTTACCAGGTATAGCATATAAGAAATTGGCCAGTCTTGCTGACTTCATTGGCGAAAGATCGAAATAATACTGAAGACAGAAATCAGACGGTTGAAGAGGGATTTTGTAGGAGCGCGACGTACCAAAAGGTCTTGTGTTAGTGATATCATTTATAAAGCGCACAATTTTACAATAAAATGCAATTAAAGGCGCCCATATATTATATTTGGTGCCGTTGACCACCCCTGAATTACGTCACCTATCATTGGTTCTCTTAAATATGTGAACCATTAGAGTACGTTTATAACGTCTTCTTTTATGAATCAGCTGCAGTTGACACGTGTTTCACGGAACACCCCGGTGATATCATTAATTTGATTTCAACTCATCTCGAAAAAAAAAAAAGTAAATGAAATTATGATTTAGCTTCTTAATGTCATATTTCTTTAAAACAGTATACCTGATCTGCCCGAGTCCTACCATAAGGAATGTCATAGCGAAGCCTTGGGTCAGCCCATATCCTGAAGAATCATAGTAACATACAGGATTGAATAGACAAGCAACAAATACCAAGATGGTTGTCCCCACGAACTCGGCAAGTACTGGGCGAATTTTCTTTTCGAAAAGTGAGTCGTCTGCTTCGTTTGGCTGTACATGAGAGTCCGTTTCCGACATTTTTAACTCCTGCATTGTGCATATGACCGGAAGGCAGAGTGCCCTCTAGTATGGAAAGACAACGGGATCACAATTCTATTCCTGTAACTGTGTATTTGTAACTACGCAATGCATCATTCATTCAATGTAAATGTAGACATGTTAAATGTAACTTGACGATTACAGTACTACTAGTGGGTTGGAATGACTGTGTAAAATGTTGTTAGGAAATGCATCATCCGTTCAATGTTTAGATAGAAATGCGTATTCGAAACTTTTAAGTTATCATTGTGTACTTCGTTCTTTGATACATGTAAATATAAATGAAAAAAATGTTTTGAGGTCTAGGCAAATACATCATTTACTCTATGAACCTTTGGAATTGAATCGTTCTTGTTTGTAAAGGGGCCTCCGTGGCCGAGTGATTAGAGCATCGAGCTCAAAATCACAAGGCCTCTCACCGCTAGTCGGCGCGGGTTCGATTTTTGCTCGCGCCGATATATATGAGAAAATTATCCAGTTTACTTTCGGAAAGTCGGTGGTCTCTTCCCAGGTACATAGTATCTGGGTTCTCTCTTCCACCAATAAAAATTAGACGCCACCAGATAACTGAAAAATTGTTGAACGTGGTGGAAAACAACAATCAATCTATTGTTTGTAATCAGGATTTTGTACAGTCTCGTCGAAAGTCAGCATTTCGCAAATTCTATGGTCGTTATAACGATCTAATTTGCCAGTACAACCTTCCATTAGGCCAAATGCTGTCTTGCGTGCTTCGTGTCAAATGTTCTTGGTACACTGATTCTGACTGCGATGTACTCCGTTTAATTGATCCAGATATAGGGCTCACGACGGGTGTGACCGGTCGACAGGGGATGTTTACTCCTCCTAGGTACCTGTTTGCAGCTCTGGTATGTCCGGGGGTCCGTATTTGCCCTTCTCTCTGATTTGTATTTTTTATAAGAAATACGAGATTGAGTACTGTTCGTTATATTAGCCTTTTTCTTTACACAACTCAAAAAGTGCTGCGTGTACCACTTCAATTCATCCTTCGTTCAACGTACATTCAACAAACTGTAGTGCTTCATTATGACGATAGAGGGCGTATAACTATCAGAAACGTACTATAACCATGCAGAGCACCTCTAGACTCGAATCGAAGCATACGCTTGTGTAATTGCCATTCTGCAGGTCTGACATACATACTGCAGTAGCATTTAACATCTACTGTCTTCGGACACCTTTATCCCCATAAGATTCTGTGGATAAAGAATTTCAGTTTTGGGGGCTTAGAAAAAAAATGAGGCCATCTTTAGGCCTACAGCTGGCCCAGGACTATATTTGTATTCTGATAATGAAATCTGGCGTATCTATAAAAATCCAAACTAATAGTACTTTTAATACACATGTTACAGTCTACTATGTGAATAAACAATGTATTTTTATCTTCACCCAATCATATCTAGTAAGGCTGCTGGCTACCAGTTTTTAGTGCAAACAATCCCCATGCATATAACAAGGTGTAAGTCAACGTCTCTTATAACAGCCTGCCCCTTGAAAAACGATGTTGCGTGTCTGAATTGTTGAAAATAATTTAGGGTACTGTCATTATTTAAATGTCGCCTCTACGCGCCCTCTGTCGTCATATTGAGGCACTATACAGCTTACGAATGTTGATTTACATTAAACGAATGATGAATGGGCGTGTTACGTGCAACGCTTTTCGAATTCTGTAAACATTGATTACAAACAAGGATAATGCAATTTCCACAATCATTACATCCCGATGGACTGACATTGCACCAATATAATATGTACTGCAAATGTCAGCTACATTTAACATTTTTACATTTGATATTTCTAATTTACATTTATTGGCGTAGCTGCCATTGACGCAAAAACGCCCGGGCATACACATCAATTTGACAACAACAACAACAACAACAAAAATGTTAATTTTTCATTTTATTGTGGATGATTTTATAGCTAGAAAAACCCATAAATGTAACCTAAAAAGCTTCAAAACCCTTGAGCTTCCGGGGGCTTCGCTCCCTGGGCCCTCACACTGCCCCCAGACCCCAACTTATCCTGGATTTATCACTGTGCGTACACGTCACTTCAAGGCTAGCTACGCCACTGACATTGAACATTTCTAGATTTACAATGTACGAATGGTGCATTGCATAGTCACAAATACAAAGTTACAGGGATAGAATTTTGACTTCCTAGGCTTTCCATACTCTCGAGAATTATAATTGGAAAATGCTTTCATGTAGTTTCTGTCATTCACTTCCCTTTTACGCATACCAAATTCTCAGTTGTGTTTATTTTAAGCTTTCGGCTCTCTAGTTTTACAAGAACGCTTATTTTCCATATTATAAATTTATTTTTATGAATGATTTATGTACATGTAGGCGATACCAGTCATACGATGTAGATTGTGGTAGTATAAATGTATTTTTTCTGTTATTTGCATACTTACTATAACATTCCTTAAAATTTACTTGGTCAGAGAGATCGATCGAGAGAGAGAGAGAGAGAGAGATCAGCGACCGATGTCACATATTCCTTATTTCGGTATTATGAAACGACACCAGCCTTGCAACAATTAATCGTAAAACCAACCACTATAAGCAATAACCTTTCTGAAATACATACCGAAAAAAAACTGAAACAAGGAAAACCCAGTTCTAATCTTAGTTGATGATTTTGTTTATCTTAAAAGGATACACTTTATTATGCAGACACTTAAGGGGGTATAAGACGGAAATATATAGGGCCCTTGAACAAATAGATCCATATTGGCGCAAACTAAGTCCAATGTGGGTTTTTTTTTCAAGGATCCCATATATTTCCTTTTTACCCCTCTAAGTTTCTACATAACGAATTTATCCTGTCGATGATTTTTACGTATACATTAATAGATCATTTTCGACTTACCATATTCCGGTATGATTCTAACACTAACATTTACTTTGCTCTCGATGCGGGCACTTCAATATCCGGTTTTCAACATCAATTTCAAATGTTTAAACCAGAATTAAAGCGGTTTTTCAGGATCAAGGAGTTACATGCCACTTTTATAGAATTGATAATATGTTAAGACTATGTAAACTTGCAGCAGAGTTGAATTTAGGTGTATCACGGAACGGTGTGTCTTCAGTTTTGATGGCGTCATCATCTTTAGTTTGGTTCTGCTAATTGATTAATCATTTCTCGATAGATGATGTTCCCCATGTTCCCTGCAATAAATTGTAGTTGTTATGCCGTCAAATCTCGGCTAAGGATGATGCGGTGTTGGTTCACCATCTACAAAATGTCCTGAGCATAATCTGTCGTGACGTGAGCGTTTGTAGTCGCGACGCCTTTACAGTTCAAGCCATTTTCTGCGGAATTTGGGCTATTTAGATGTGGGAAATGGAAAAAAAAATCACATCTGCCATAAACCCACATCTCCCTTTCTTCCTTGTATCTGACGTTTATCCTTCCGCAACACAACAGCGCTTGGTCATTTCACAGCAGATGAACTCGTTTCTAACACAAACAATTTTACCGAAAGTGATGCGCCCCTCAATTTTGCAAAAATCACGAGACACAAGTACAAACGTTAGAATAATGCCGAATACGGTAACTCGAAAATGGACTATTTCAAGACATATTGACATTATTCATTCTTGATGCTTTAGTAAATGTACAACAATAAATGGCTGCAACGTGTGTATTCTCGAGATACTTTATCAAATGTACAATAATGAAAAAAATGGCTACAACATTTAAACCAACAAAGGAATAAAACAATTTTTTTTTTAACAAACTTTAAATCAAAAATAAATTCATTCATTAATTTCAAATGTTTTAACCTATGACGTCATAAATAGGCGCTGACTAATTTTAGTGACGGAGTACAAGTATTTTCATGACGTCGTAGTTCCATGTGTGGTCAGCAAACCTCGCGGAAAGGGGGTATTAGCAGTATTGGGTTAGTAAGAGGCATGATATCGGTGTATATAGTATTGGTTTCAGGCAATGAAATTTCAAATTTTTTTATCTTAGGCAGGAAAGATCAGCATTTATGACATAATAATTTCGTTTATTGCATGCAATATATTCAAATGGACCTCCTCATCTAATGCAATATTGACCGCTGTGTCTAATTCAAAACAGATGTACACCACCGCACTTGCGGGTACTACTGCTCTTCTTCTGGGTACAAGTTTACATGACAGAGGGTTTTGCTTGTTATTGTCGTAGTACAGTCCAGTGATGACCTCAATACAGCTGGTAATGTAGAACTCTACGAATCCGTTTTTTCGCTGTCCAATATATTAACGGGTTCATAAACTTTTAATAAGTAATATAGTCGTGATCCAGGTCATCCGCATACACGGCTAGAACATGTCCCTTGGACACAGGTTCGGACAAGGATTCTTCTTTGATGTGCGGTACGCATTTTTCACACAAGCAAGACAATTTTCTCGTGATGATTTGTGAAGATGGGTTGTCATAGACAACTTAGCGAACAGACCTGATATTTGAAACAAGTTTAATTGTAGGTTAAATTCTCGCTTAAATTGTAAGTTAAATTGTCGTAGGATGGAGTCGAGAAAACGAAATATTTGTTCTCGACAAAAAGATATGGTCTTCGTCAAATTCACACACGACCTGTCCATGTTTTACCGGTTGTATGGACTTGTCCGCGCAGAATCTTCTCGTCTTTGGAGGAGCCCTCCAGCAGCATCTTGTGATCCTTTAATACAAACATAGAAATCAATACGTGTAATGTAAAGGGTTCTATAAAACAATTATTAGATCTACTTGTAATTTGAATTTAATCAAACATTTTTATGGTATATTATTAGCAAAGTATATTTGTATGTGGTATGGAATGATTATTTGATTGAAAAGAGGTAATAAAGAATTAAAACCCTCTAATAATAACTTATTCCTAACAAATTATAGCACAGGAAACTACTTAACCTTTGGCATGTGCAGTCTCAAACATTTCGGGTGAATTACTTGTAACCGAAATCTTGACACGAGTTGCTGATGTTCCCAAAGTAATGGCGACTTTCATTTTGTGTTGCACATCCATCTGTAAACTCGTGCATGATTTCAACAGGATAGGAAATGAATGACAAGATTCCCTACCTTCATGAACAAAACACTCATCGTGCCGTTGATCGTTGCTTATTACCAAGAAGTGCTCAGAAATAAACTTCGGATTCTCTTCGGAACTTTCCACACCATCAATGTCAAGTAGTGCGTGACGATGTATTATCGTGATATGAATTGAGACTTCATTTTTCTGAAAGTATGAGCTCTGGAGTGTTTCAATTCTGTACATCGATAGTATTTCGAAAACTCGTGGACACAGACACAGTGGAATAGTGGATTATTGATTGATTATATATTGTTTAACTTCCCGCTCGAGAATTTTTCACTCACATGGAGACGTCACCATTCCCGATGAAGGGCTGCAAAATTTAGGCCTATGCTCGGCGCTCAGGGCTTTTGAGCAGGAAGGGATCTTTACCGTGCCATACCTACTGTGACACGGGACCTCGGTTTTTGCGGTATCATCCGAAGGACCGCCCAATTTAGTCGACGCTTACGACAAGCAAGGGTACTGAGGATCTATTCCAAACCGGGTCCCCACGGGTTGTGGAATAGTGGAAGATTGGCAACAAGTGTTTGAAATTGGCTGTGTTGCCAAATAACTCGAGCACGATGTTGATGCGACAGAAACAATTTTGATAGTTGCAATAAGTGTGGAAATAAATCACTGACGTCTGATTCCTTCGAATTGCTTAATTGTTTTGTTTCCCTTAACCTTAATGTCAACTTTTTCAGATCTTTCCCCCTCAATCGTCTCCTCGATTTATGCATTTCCGGTCTCCTCTGGAAGTGTTGTTTATGTACGCCACATATTGAACAGTTTAGTGGTAGACATTCTAATTCATAATTGAAATACAATGTGGCATTGCTGATGGACTCAAAACCTGGAGCTTCGTTTCCCGTGTAATTTTCATTGGTGTGGAGAATCTTTTTCCGTCCGTACACGATTTTTAAGGTACTCTTTACTTCAACGTGGTACCTACAATATCAGGTATGCCTGTCTTTTGACCGGGCCTGTCGTGGTACCTACAATATCAGGTATGTCTGTCTTTTGACCGGGCCTGTCGTGGTACCTACAATATCAGATATGTCTGTCTTTTGACCGGGCCTGTCGTGGTACCTACAATATCAGATATATCTGTCTTTTGACTGGGCCTGTCGTACAAAATAAAGCTTGCAGTTCACAAATGACCTACCGGATTCTCGCAAAGAAAGTCAACAAAAACGGCAGTTTCGGTTTTCTCTAAGATATATATTACGTGTAAACCACTGAGTAAAACAGCCAGAGCAATAGAAAAAAATTAAAACTTTTCCCTTTCTGTATAAAATGGAGGTATAGTTACGTACCTTATTCCATATATTTGAACATTTTACATTCATTCAGAAATTTATCTACATTTTATTTCATAACAATATTTCTGCAATATGGAAACAGTACTGCCACGAATGACATCAGCGTCACATACGGGTCCCGTGAGTCGGTTTGCTGCCACCACGTCGCTGCAGCACTAATATTATTGTATATTCAGTTGGTATGTAAAACGGCATACAGGGCAGATCCAGGATTTCAAGTTGGGGAAGAGAGAGAAAGAGAGGGGGCACAACTTCATGAGGTAGTGGGGGAGGTTGAAGAACAAGAATGCTTCACAATAGTATAAAATTTTTGTCCAATAAATCGCCTAAGCTTTCAAAATCATAAATCGGAGGTGAGGGTGTTGTTGATCGTTCGATAACTACATGGGTTCATTTCATCATACATTCTTCTCATTCATTGCTACTACGATTAAAAATTGGGGGCTGGGAGAGGGCATGTTTAATTTAAAAATCCACGACTGGCATATCTGTGGATTCTAGAATTAAAGATTAAATGTAATACATTTTATGAATTTTGATATATCTGAATTTCTGCTGAATTGATAAAAATGTATATTATTAAATATTAATTATAGCTAGTCCAGATAGTCACCTTGGATTTTAGTTTGCAACTCTACGCATAAATCTATATGATTTGTGTAACAATGACTACAGTTAACAGTTTATATATGAAAGGGAAACAAAACTGCCATTTCCGGTACCTACTTTCAGTTAGAAGGTGAGTGATACATGCAGTGGAGGACTTTCTGAGCGGTCAAGAAAAGGACTTCCTTAAAAGTGGCATTGAGGCCCTTAAACATCGCTGGCAAAAAGTGTATAAATGTTGAAGGGGATTGTGTTAAAAAATAATGCAGTATGTCCTACAAAACATAAGGCTCACAACATATCAATCAGCCCTCGTATTTGTAACAACAGTGAGAGAAACGTATACACCCAGTCAGCCATGATATAGGTAACTCAGCAGAGCTCTTTATGCAATATATGCTCGTCTCTTAATTTTAGGTCGCTTTTCATGTGAGATTATTAGTCCCCTACCCTTGCCGAAGGGGACTATTTATTTATCCTCGCTCTGACTGTCAGTCCGTTTGTTCGTCCATCAGTCATTCCGCTTGAGGATTTCCGGACTTTATTCCGCATTGGATGAACATATTCAACTGAAATTTTACATATGACTTTGCCTTGTATAGTTACAGATCACGTTTGAGTTCCATTACGCTTGACTTGCTTTTGATTGAATTATACCACCCGAGGGACGCTTGGGGTTTTTCGGACTTTTTTCCTCATTGAATGACGATATTCTATTAAAATTTGAAATGTAATTTTGTCTTGCATAGTCACAGATCAAGTTTAAGTTTCTTTACGCTTGATTAACTATTGACTGAATTATCCCCCTTGATGAATTGCAAAAATCAAGTTTTCCGGACTTTTCTCTGCATTGGATAATGATATTTGAATTTTATACATGGCTTTTTGTCTTGGATAGTTACAGATCAAGTTTGAGTGTCGTTACGCTCGACCTACTTTTGACTGAATTATGCCCCTTGATGAATTGCAAGTATCAGTTTTCTCCTCATTGGATGCAGATATTCAACTGAAATTTGATATGTGGCTTCATCTTGGATAGTTACAGATCAAATTTGAGTTTCGTTACGCTTGACCTACTTTTGACTGAATTATCCTACTAGCAGTTACCTTTGTATTACCTGCAGTACACTCAGAATGCTCGATTATTCTTAAATGTATACTGAAATGCACGTAAAGTCAGACGATTCCAAACATATAAAGGTACATCCTCAAGAGAACAAGAGAAAATGACTGCATCTCCAGACATTATAAAAGTATGAAAATGTCCTTTCTCTGCAAAAGCAAAGGATACCTGTGCAAACTGTCACGGGGTTTTTCCTAGGTAAATACAAACATCATTATAAAGTTTTTCTTAACAAATTCCTTCAGGCAGAGGTATAAGTAAATAAATTTTATTATGCAGAAAATGTTGAATATCCAAGTAAGAATTATCTTGCAATAGTCTTTGAGTGAAAGAGTATAGTGGATGTCAGTCTTTTTAAATCAGTTTTTCTGAAATTGATTTTCAGAGTCCGCCTCGAAAGGTACCCTGCATCTAAAAAGAGATGCATGATTATTGGCATTAAGTTCTCGGCCAGCTTCGCTTCACAGACACCACTTGTAATTTCTTAGTGGACTATCTGTATTGTGAAGGTATATGGTTTAGAAAATGGATATTCTTTATTCTTTCATTTGCACATGAATTTGACTTCTCATCTTGTAACATGGCTGTGTTTCTGCTCAACTGAAATGAGATTTTGATGAAAGGAAAGGTGGCCACTCTTGGTTTATCGAATATATTAAATACTTATTTGCAAGAATCATATATCACCTAACTTCAACATGTCCAATATACCACAGTGATCGACAACGTCAGCATCAGAGGTGGATCTAGGATAGAATTCAGAAAATACCCCCTAAAGCACCATTTTGTGCAATTTCAGTCCCTGAAACGTTCTACTTTTCCATTTTCCGTTCGCTTACTGTTTGCTTTCTCACCGTTCACCAATCGCTTGCGTTCACAGTTCACAAAGTGTTCATCATTCGTTCACCGTGCCTTCAGCGTTCAGTCTTTTGTCTTTGTTATTCGGAACTCCAAAGTGAAAGGATCGATCTTTATAACGAGGACACTTTGTCTTAAAGGACATATTGCATGTTATAAATTTATTTTTTTATTTTTTTGTTAGCAAAATTAAATTCTTACTTGCCAAAAGTGACTTTAAAAGTATTTTAAACGAAATATTTTGCTTAGTTTTCAAGTTTGAAATTGTCGAAATTCAAATCTTGCAATATGCAGATTTATCTTCGTTATTTTACGCACCATTATATGTGACATGAGATTGCATAAGAGTTAAGGGGTACTAGAAGGAACGTCGGCTGAGGTTTGTTTTGTTTGTTTGGTGGGTTGGGTTTTTTTTGTTGTTTTTTGGTTTTTGTTTTTTTTGTTTTTTGTTTTGGTTTTTAGGTTTGTTTGTTTGTATGTTGTTGTTTTTTTGTTTTTGTTTTTTGTGGTTTTTTGGTTGTTTTTTTTTTTACCAGTTTTTGTAAGGAAGGTGAGAGAAAAAAAGACGAGTTTTTATTTTTGTTACCGCAAGGTTTTTATCATAAAAAGAAACAGTTGCCTTTGTCTATACACTTTTCAAAAAAAACCCAGCAACCAGCTGGACAGAGACACAGTTAAACTGCGAGAAAAAGGTTACGTAGACGCTATGCACAACTACAGCATATATATTCTGTTCTGGTATTCATCACTTTATAAATATACACATTCGCACCAAATGATTGCAGTGTTTGCTTGTTTTGTTCATATTCTTTTACAGGGCGCTTTCTAACAGTGTTCAGATCTACAAAATAATTATACAACGCCAAACAGAAATATGTATCAATGACAATCACATCACGTGGAGATCCAGATTAGAATAGGTCCTCGGTGCCCCTTGCTTGTCGTAAAAGGTGACTAAATGGATCGATCCTTTGGATGAGACCGCAAAAACCGAGGTCCCGTATCACAGCAAGTGTGGCACGATAAAGATCCATCCTTGCGCAAGGCCTTAAGCGCTGAGTATAGGCCCTTCACCAGACAATAGTGACGTCTTCATACGAGTGAAAAATGCTCGAGCGAGACTTAAACAATATACAACCAAGGGTAATCACTACAAGTTATACCAATGCAAATAGTGGTCTACTGTTTCAGTTTTAGAATTTATTCTTGTATCATTGACGTAGCAAGAAAAGGGCACATTTTGACAATGTAATTTTTTCCGTTATCTTCATAGGCAAGTTTGGTTGCGCCTCACCCTCTACGTTTACCTGATCGATATAGGGCTCATGGCGGATGTGTCCAGTCGCCAGGGGGATGCTTACTCCTCCTAGGCATCTGATCCCATCTCTGATATATCCAGGGGTCTGTGTTTGCCCAAGTCTTTAATTTGTATTCCTAGTGGAAGTTGAGAGATTGATCACTGTTCGTTATCTTCACCTTTTCATTGAAACAACATTGAAAAACGGACTGGATTTGAACATTTGTTCGAAGTGATTTGCAAACTAATATGGTTACGTACACTGCAAGATTAACTGAACATGCTAATTTTCAGTTGGGATAGAACTTTCAGGATGAACATTTGATGGTATCCTTACGGCTTATGAACCGTGTACTGTAATCTCGAATGGTGCGAGGTCAAGATCGTGGTAACCTAAAGACCCCTCTTCCGATTAGTATCTTCTTCTGAAGAGAATAATCCGAATTTGATTTTTTCCCCGAAAAAACGAGCCCAGATTAGAGAAACAACTACCTAGGTCCAAATCCCTCTTTAGCAAAAACAGTGTAGAATTTCTCCCGGGATAACAATACGTATGTTTACAAGTTTGGAATTTTTGAATGAGGAAAATTGGCTGAACAATTGTTATCACAATGCATGTTACTTTTTTCTCAGGCAAAGTCCATTTATCTGTGCTATATAACAAAGAAAGCTTAGAGCTAGAGTAAGGGCCTCCGTGGCCGAGTGGTCAGAGCATCGAGCTCAAAATCACAAGGCCTCTCACCTCTAGTCGGCGCGGGTTCGATTCTCGCTCGTGCCGATATATGTGAGAAAGTTTGCCAGTTTACTTTCGGAAGATCAGTGGTATCGTCCTGGGTACATTGTATCTGGGTTCTCTCTTCCACCAATAGAAACTGGAATCCACCTGAAAAATCTATGGCGGAAAACAACAACCAACAATCACTCATTCTTTAAGGAGAGACATCATGCTTTGAAATTACCGGGGTATTTGAATATTATTAATTGATTCAATACAATTATTGTCTGATAATACTTTCTGGAAAATCAAATTCAGCATCGAAAGGTTACAATAATCTCCATCTATAAAATAGATTCTGATAATCGAACCAAAACTTAATAATTACTTGAATGGGAAATGGAATTACTTGAGGAGCGTATTGTTAGGAGATGTTAGGTATGGCGTTAGAAACGGAGGTTCCGTGTCTCAGCAGGTGTTTGCACGTTAAAGAACCCTGAGTGTTAAGTATAGGTCTAAAATCATGGTACTTCACCTGCAGCTGGTGACGTCTCGATTGAGTGAAAAATTATCAACGGGACGAAAACAAACAAACAATAAATCAGTCGTGTACTGCGCCTAGTTTGCCATTCAATGCGGTTTTCATACTATTGCTCCTCCCACATACTTCCCATATATCTACGAATACATGAACCCCACTGAGAGAGTTATCATGTGTATTATAGTGTTTTAAGGATTTCGATCAAAGTTAGACACGAAATGCAATTAAACAGCATTTTAATATAATATGCAAATACGATTTTAGTTATCTTATTTTTTATTTATTTATTTATTTTATTTTTATACCTTAAAACCAATTCGTCCGTGGACGCCAAACATAGAAAAATCTTGGAATAGCCTAAATTCACAAATTACTAATACTGAAACACGTGTCTGAAACTCGTACCCACAAACATATTTCTTTCGCCCGTTTTTACAAATACGAAAGCTTCGCTTCATAACAACATGCATATCCACACACATATACAACTTGTACATGTACTAATGAGACGTAAATAACTTATACATGTACTAATGTAACATAAATAACTTGTACTAATGTAACATAAATAACTTGTACTAATGTAACATAAATAACTTGTACTAATGTAACGTAAACAACTTGTAGTAATGTAACGTAAATAACTTGTACTAATGTAACGTAAATAACTTGTACTAATGTAACGTAAATAACTTGTAGTAATGTAACGTAAATAACTTGTAATAATGTGACGTAAATAACTTGTACTAATGTAACGTAAATGATAATAATAATAATAATAATTGGTTTTTATATAGCGCTTTCCCAGCATATGCTGCTCAAAGCGCTTCACAATACATAAATAACTTGTACTAATGTGACATAATTAAGTTGTACTGTTGTGACGTAAATAACTTGTACTAATGTAACGTAAATAAGATGTTCACATCGTTTTATCGTTCACTGTAGAGCCTTCTGGTTTCCTTGGAGAAAAGCATCCTGAAAATTTTGACAAATTAAGCATACTTTTATAAATACTTTAATCAAAATCGATTTTCGATCGATTAATTTTTTTTTAGGCTTATATAATTCAAACTTTTGAACGTTAGACTGCATTATACATTTTAAACGAAAGTTTACGTACTTATAAAAAACCGCTGCCACCAAAGCGCCACAGGCTGGTCCCACCCAATATACATAGTGGTTTTTCCATACATTGACTTGACCATATTTGGAATACGCTACAGCAGGACCGAAACTTCTGGCAGGATTCATCGAAGCCCCTGTAGTTTGAGCTCTGTCGCAATAAACAAATTAAACTACATGTAATGATGCAGTCATTTCCATTATTTTCGAATCAAGACGAAGATCAATGATTATTGAGCAACTGGTAATAAAAGAAGGGCGTTTTCCGGTGCCGACCTGAATTTGTGCTTTCGTCAAAAAGGTCAATGATTCTCATTTAATGTCTAACCATGCTTTACAATAGTTAAGGTTATAGGATCGTAGGCACTTGTTTCTATAAATAAGTTATGACTTCTATATACCTACATAACGTATACAGACGTCATAACTTATTTACAGGAACAAGTGCCTGTGTTTAGGATACCCAAGATTTTGGACACATAAAATGAAGTAGAAGTTTGCTGTACTAGCGTGGGATTTTCTATCATTTGATCGAATATTGATATATGAAACGCACCAATAAAATGACAATTTTGAAAGTATTCAATTCCCTTTTTCGGTAATGTTTTTCCATTGAATTTTCCGGTAAATATTTGTGAATAATGCAAAAATAAAAGTAGTTTCAGGAAAAGCTTGTTGTTAATATGGTTTTTAGCACTATTACAATATTTATAAATAGTGTTATACGAGATTTTATAACAATGTTTGCGGGTTCTGTGTCCTTAAAGGAGACAATTTGCTTTCTATGACAACACTGGATTATTTGAAATCATTTACCCTGCTATGATATCTACTACTACCGCCAATCCGATAGCTATAGGAGCTAGCTTGTTCTTGTTGTCATCTACTGCGGTCATCAAAACAGTGAAAACCAGGACGAATGTGAATATGCACTCCGCCAGTACTGCCCAGCCGGGATCAACACCTGGCCCGAGTGTGTGTGCTCCACCATTTACATGTGTGTCCTTGTACACAGTCTCAGGTAGAACCGCCTAAAACATTTCCAGTATTCCAGTCATAAAGCAGAAATACTTTCTTTTTCTTTCTTTATGATTTTTCTTTTTGATTTACAAAAAAAAAAGTGTTGCTGTCATGAGAATTTGATTCATACTGCCATGTAATGGCTTGGGAGAAGTGCAAATAAATTCTTACAAGAGCAAAGGCCGCGCCTACCATGCCCCCCAGCAACTGGGCAATAAAGTAGAAGATGCTAACCACCACGGGATTTCCACCCGTGAGCGTTATTCCGAGGGTGACAGCTGGGTTAAAGTGCCCTCCACTGAAATAGAGAAGCTAATAATGAACAAAAGTTAAAACAGATTGTAGAATTTGGCAAGATTTATGAAAAGTAAAGAAATGGAAGTTAAAAGATAGATAGAAAAAAAAAATTCCCATTAACGGTATACAAAACACTACCTATCGATTGTCATTTGAATTACGTGTAAATTACCTTATCTTGCTTTGTTTTAACAATTACCTGAAAAAAGATGTCCATTACATGGGGAAACGTTGAGAACGTTCACTTCAAGCAAGAATGAGTCGTGTCTCCTTCCTTTATTTTTATGCCAATTTTTTTTTTCTGAAGGCACTTTATTGACTTTCAATGAAATTCCGCAGTCAATACAAGTTACTTCCATGTTTTTTTTAAATCTTTACATGGTCTACTATTCCAACTACTCGGACGAAGACGTGTGGTGAACGACGTTTTAACAAAGCGGCTCCTGTGCCCTCGAACTCACTTTCAATACATATTAAAGCTGACATGGAGTAATAAATATAGTAGATTTATCGGAGTCCGCCATATTTCTCTTCTTATCCGCCATATTAGATGAATATTCTACTGTTAGGGTTTGCCTGGTATATAAGGGGACAAGTGTTGCTACGCTTCACTTCACATCGGTGTTTCCGATTTTCCTTTGTGGGTAGTCTCAACGGGTAACATGTACACCTCTGATAATCATGTATATACATATGGTATCAAAAACGAGTGAAATAAATATTTACCACACAATGCCGTGCTCAAAAATTACAATAAAAATATCGTACACCAATAAAGTATTCTAACAACTTTGGATAAATAAATTTAGAATGAAAAGCTTTTCTTTACGTGCATGTTCATATAGTTGTAGTAAAGATGTCAAAATTATACCATAAACACGGAAGGATATTTTACCAACTATTTATTGATAGAATGGAATAAGCAAATGGCATAAAATTTATACTATTTATCATTCACACTCACTTCAAGCAAAGTACAAATATACTATTATAACTTGTGCACAAGACATGTATACTCGCCATGAAAACGCATCAAATGCGGGCAACTGATTACCTGGGTCTACTCGAAATATCTGTAAAGGGTCGCAGATGTACGTGCACACTGGTCAAAAAATACCCTTGGTAGAGGTAAAATTCCTTTTATTATTAATATCCATGAAACAAAACGATAAACAAGTCTTCACTTCGTTGTGCAGGCTGCGACACACTTAGCCCGTGTCAATCGGGGGAGGTCAATCAGAGGAAGTATCAAAGTAGAATATTTACTACAGTGTGTTCAACTGTCAACTTTTGATTGCGCATGTAATACCCATATTTTCCACCCAAATGTACATTTCCGATCACTAGTGTATATGTATGTAATCATCTATAAATTTTGAATTGCGCACGCAATATTATAATATCCAAACAGATGTTCAGTGTACATGTACATATATGATCAGATTCCTGATTTCTGTAAACTGCAAAACTCCTGACCAGTCAAGTATTCACTACAGGAAAATTTTCGACTCCGATATCTCCCCTGATTGAAGACCCTGATTGGCACGAGAGAAGTGTGTCGCATTCTGTATAAGGGAATGACAACGTGTTGTGAAGTTCCGTCGAGATATAATTGGAGTTTATTATTTTATTTTTAGGATTTATCAGAATAAAGAGAATCTAACATTTTTGGTAAGCGCACATCTCCGGTCCCGGGTAAACAGCTTTCCGCATTTGATGCGTTCTCTTGGCAAACAACGCCAGGTGCAGTTCACAAGTGTGTGCACCTGTATTTTGCAAGGATTGAATATGAATAATATTTTATGCTCTATGCTTATTCCATTCTATTAGTATGTATTTGGCAAATTATTTCAATGCGATTTTTTTTTCATGTTATTGACATGATAACTGCAAATACTTGCATGCACGTGTGTATTTTGCAATTTTGAGCATTGCATCATGTTTTAAAAATTGATTTCAATTGTTTCTCACTCCCTATACATTCCTATCGGAAATGTGGACTAGCCCAGTCCAGCTAGAAAATCACTCAGGTGTGACAATCACATTTGGGATATATACGGATAGAGTAAAATATGCTGTCTGAAAGAAATATGGCGGATAAGGTGAGACATGTGCGTTTATTTATCAATTCATGTCAGCTTTAAGAAATCAACCGCTACAAACGGTTTTAAATCAAATCTTAACTCATCTTTATGATTTTTTTCTTTTTGTTTTGTTTTATAAATGTAATCTATGTTTAAAATGCCCCAGTTAGTCTTTTTACTCATTAAATCTTTTTTATTTGTATTTACCAAGTTTAATGTCAAATTTAATGTTTAAAATACCTTAGTCAGTCTTTTTACTCATTTTAATCCTTTGTTATATGCATTTACCAATTTATCTGTATAATATAAAATCTAATTTATGTTTAAAATGCCGCAGTTAGTCTTTATTCTCGATTTCTATATATATTTATAAATTTCTCTCTGTGATGTTAAGACAGTAATAATGTCCCGTCCATTTACTCCCATGGTATCTGGTGTGTTGTGCATTTATGTTTATCATTTTATGCTGTTAAGTGACTTAAGTAAGGTAACTTGTTCAATTTGGCGCTATACAACCCTTGTATTGTATTGTATTAAAATATAGTTTAATTTATCTGATAAAAACATGATTTCATAATCTGTAAAATTATTACGATCGATTACTATAAACTATACTGAATATTAATTCTACTTTTTACAATTAAGAATTTATATCTATCATCAAAAACTCCCCTAAATATTATTCGAAAAATTGTGATTTGAAAACCGTCAAGTATAATTCACGGTTGATAACTCTAGTTTAAAATTTAGCACTTTTCGTCATTAATAAATCTTTGCTGTTTGATTGTATTTTATTTCTCGATGAAAGCATTGACCTTTCAATCTGACATAAAAAATCGTATATGAAGAAATAACTGTCTGCTTTGTAAATATTATGGAGATGTAAAAACAATAGAAGCACTGAGTAACTTCTGCATTATTGGCGCCGCCCATTATTTAAATAATTCCATGCTTTCTATTCGATGGAATGTTGAATATAACACTTAACATTACGTAAACACCACCAATGATATAACCCCCCCCTCCCGAAAAAAAATTCTCCTGCAACTTTTTGTTGTAATACTAACATAAACTTTATTTGGTGTATAAGTACGGAAACGTATTGCTGACAACTGAAAATATTTTATTCTAAGTCGCACATACGAAATAATGTTGAATGTACGAGATACCAAGTCGTACGTGCGAGATACTGAGTCGTACGTACGAGATAATATGTCGTATGTACGAGATACTATGTCGTAAGTACGAGATAATATGTTGTAGGTACGAGATACTAAGTCGTACGTACGAGATAATATATAGTTATCAAGATTTGTTTATAATTTTATGAAGCATCAAGTATGGACGGCATACAAACAGCTGACGTGCTTGTAAAGTTTTATTTTACGCTAGGATTTAACCACAACGAAATATTGCAGTCTCTAGCTTTGTACAATGGAATTGTTATAAGTATCAGAAGCTTGAGACGTCTTTTGGCTGAAATGAATCTGTTTCACCGCAAGCATTATTCCGATATTTTTGATGTGGCTATGTTTTTAATGGAACAGATTGAACGATCGGGTCAGTTCTATGGATATAAAATTTTACGTTTAAAATGCATCAAGAATGGTTTTCTTGTCAACCAGGAAACTATTAGATTGTTGCTTCAAATTATTGACCAAGATGGCGTGAAAACAAAACAGAGGAACCGGTTGCAAAGGAGAAACTACTTTGGCTGTGGTCCAGATTTTACGTGGCACGTAGATTCTTAGACAAGTTAAAGCCATATGGGTTCTGCATAATCGGTTGCATAGATGGATTCTCACGAAATATTATATGGTTGGAAGCTTACACTTCAAATAATAATCCTGATTTGATCGCCAGTTGTTATGTGAACGCAATAAAATTTAGGCAAGGCTATCCCAAAAGGTTACGATTAGATCATGGAACAGAAAACGTTTCCATGGCTCAAATGGAAATGTTCTTTAGATACGAAAACGATGATGACGACGTTGACAACTGTGTCATATTTGGATCAAGCAACCATAATGAAAGGGTTGAATCATGGTGGGGATATTGTCGGAAGCATTGTGGCCAATATTGGATGAATACCTTTCAAAAACCTCGTGATGAAGGAAATTTTACCTGTGATTTTCT
Organism: Ostrea denselamellosa; assembly: GCA_024699665.1. NCBI lineage: Eukaryota > Metazoa > Mollusca > Bivalvia > Ostreida > Ostreidae > Ostrea > Ostrea denselamellosa. The sequence continues at coordinate 15,332,672 of JAMZEH010000020.1, forward strand.
AGACAAAAGTATTCTTCAATTTTGTTTTCTGCACACGATACAGGTATGTGTAAAACAGTAAATTTAACATTTTATGTAATTACAAATAATCAACTCATCCATGCATGCTCTTTCAACTGATTTCTACATTCAGGCATAGACATTTCCTTTGAATAATCTACCTATACTTGTCATCAGTCACAGCGTTAAGGTCTTTTTTTTTAACTTAAAGACAAATGTTGCAAACAAACTTTTTTTCAAAAATCATGAAAATAACAACTAAAGTGATGTTTATATTAATAAAATGAATAATTTTAACCACATTTTTCATTCAAAATTTCACAGAAATGGTTAATAAAGTGACAAAAGGTTGTATAGTCATACAAAGATAATTGGAGAAAAGTAGAATTTTGAACATCATAGAAGGTCTAAAAGTTCCTGATGTTTTAGAAATTTGTTATTTAGATAATTTACTATGAAAATGTCAAAAAATATATATCAACCCACGTATCCATTATTTTTTTTTATTTTGTATCATCTGTCCTTAATGACATTGTTGTGCAAACGATATTCATATTCATATACATGTACTTATTACTGATTACTCATATATAACTTAATGCGTTAATTTGGTGATAATTGATGTTTTTGGTTGTTAAAATAAGATTTGTGCGGATCAGGAGGTGCTAATTATTGTTTAAACAAAACGTCGCCACCCTAATTGTCCAGTTTTTTTTTTTTTCTTTTTACATTTTCTGCCCCCCCCCCCCCCCCCCCCCCCCCCCCCCGTTTTGTTGTGTCAGTCCTCTCAAACTATGGACAGACATATCAAGCAAATTCAAATTAAATTCAGGAAATATTTTCAACGGTAGGCATCACAGACAACAGAAGTTAAGAAACCGATGATTAACTGTCGTTGATGATCATACTGTGTATGTATTTCTAAACAAAAACTGTTATGTAATGGCTGGCTTTGATGAGAATGACGATGTAATATGAAAGTATGAAAGAAACATGGTGTTATCAATAATTTAAGGAATGTTTAATCGTCATTATTTTTTTTTCTTGCTTGTGTAAAATAAAATATTCCCATTAAATAAACTTAAACATATTGCAACATTTATATATAATAAAATCTTATTGCGTATAGTAATAAAGCTTATTTGAGAAAAAATTCAATTATATTTATGCATTATATTCTTAAATATGTAAATTGTACGGTTAATCGGTCGCAACAGGATGCGGTTAACCGGTTAATCGGTCGCAACAGGATGCGGTTAACCGGTTAGTAATCTTGCAATCAATTGCCACCCGTAATATATATACTAGTTTATATATTCATTGTATATTACAGGAAAAATTAATGAAGTAGAGGAAATCTGGAACACCCATCATATACGCCCTTACAGAAATCAAGTACGCGTAAGTGGACGACCAACTATCATGTACAATCTTCCACAGTTATATGGAGCACAAAGCCATTTATGCAGAGTTACAGACGAGCAGATTGCTGTTTGCCATAGTGAATGCACTACAAAAACCTATTTTCCGTGTGATGAAACAGTATTTGAGTTGTGTTGTTTTCTTATGGAAGAAGCTAGTTATGACGTGCATTTACCACAAGACACAAATGAAAAAGTAGTTATACATTTTTCTACGAGATGCAGTAAGACTGCAGTTACAGTTATTACAGATTCGCGTACATGTATCTATGCACACCATGAATCGTATCTTTTGCTCAGGTTTCGTAACTTTGTTGACAATGTAACAAAAGAGATAACTGACATTTGCAATAAAAAAAATTGACAAAAATTTGTTCGAAAATAAAAGCTGTCATTGAAAAAGAAGTTGACATCGGATTTACTCAAAAACAAATTCCATCATATGGCACACTTGAACAAAGAATGTATTAAAAATTTCAAGCACCTGCGATGAATAGTTGCTGAGATAAATGTGACGAAGTTTTGTAACGGACTAATTTACGGACGAACACACCTTCTTGTGCATAGCAGCATAATTAAGAATTCACTGAAATGATGTTTTTCTATAGGGGAAATGATTTTCCGGAAAAATCACGTTTGAAAATCAATGTTGAATTGTCAAGTTATTTTTTACAATATATATTTCTAAATATTTCAGATTTGAATTTAGAATCTAAATTTCGTATACGCAATTTTATGATTAACTTTAGTTTGTTAAAAAGAGGATTTTCATAGCAAAAACGTCTATTTTTGCATAAATTTTGACTTAGAAGTCCGATCCAAAGCAGCCCCCCCCCCCTCCAAAACCCTGATATTTTGATAGGTTTTGATCTAAGGAATATTTATGAATAAAACTTTTCAGGAGTAACCATGGGGTTGAAATTTACAAAAAAAAAACCAAAAAACAAACAAACAAACAAAACAAAAAAAAACCCCGAAAAATGCAAAAACATATTTCCATCATCGCATTTTATATTTTTGCCGAATGTCGTTTTAATTAGAAAAGCTCGGATGGTTAGAATCTCACATTCAACATTTTTATAGTGGCCTGGTTCGAATCACCTGGTGGCACACGTTTACTTTTATAAAAAAAAAACCAAACAAAAAAAAAAAACACCAACAAACAAACAGGGTTGTGTATTTCGTTTCAATTTTCTTCCTTAAATGTGGGGGTTTTTTTGTTGGTTTTTTTTTTTCCTTTTGAGATAAACGACATTTATGAGAATGCATATCATAAATATTATTCTCTATACGGAGCTCTTCTTCTAAAGGTGACCAATGTAGTCTAAAAATAGCCACGACCCCCCCCCCTCTTAAGAGGAGTTGCGCTTACGAATTGTTCATCTATATATTCAATATATGGCCAAAATTTTAAGTTCAAAAGGGGTCGAAATTCCCAGAAAAATAAAGAAATTAGAATTTAGTGGTAATATGCACATCTATACATTGTGTTCTAATTACCAACAAAGTTTCATGAAATTCTATGAATTGGTTTAAGAGTTGTGCTTATAAAAAAATAAATAAAGGACTGGCGGGTCAAAGACATTATAACTCTCGCAACTTGTTGTTATAAAAGTAATTTATAATTTCTCTCTACATTTTAACACTATTTCTAGACGATATCCTAAATAGCCTTTTACTCTCAATAATACCATTTTAAGCCCGAAATTAATAAGAATTTAAAAATAGGCAAGGTCACATGTCAAGGTCAATATACTATTTATATATTGCATAATATCGTTATCCCTCCTTTTCTATTTTTTACAGTTTTACGGATAAATATAACATAAACTATATAAAATCCCGAGTTCGAATCCTGCAGAGGAATTTGTATTCAATGAATACGATTTTTAGAAATCGTACTTATATCTTTGTAAAAAATGCTTATTTTTGCAAAATTGACTTGTGTACGTTTTATGCATCATGCTATCCTTCATAACCAAGTAATTTTCTGCTGATTTGAGAAATTATTTATAGCCACCTTAAAATATTTCTTCTTTTACAGATATTTTTTTCTGGCCTCTTGAAACTCCTTATTGTGTAACATTATGGCTACAAATGACTGCCATTAAAATTTCTATATTGTACTGTATAACATTATGACCATTAAAGAACCACAAAATAAAGATTGCCCAGTATTTGAAACGAAAAACTGTATTTTGTTCTACAGGTTTAACATAATGTTATTTATAAATAAGTTGTAACTTAATTCTGTTGGATACGGAAGACTACAAATCCCTCAATAATAAATTTCATTGACAAAATAATTTAATATTACTAGCTTATGCATAAACCGTTCGTCTCATATATGTCCAAGGCAAGATCACCTGCTATTCATTTCATATACCTTTTCACGATTTTATCAGACTGTGATGAAAAAGTTTACCTCGACTAATATCAATGAAACAATGTCAACAGGATCACCGCTAGGTGGAGCATCCCTCGTCCGAGTTTTGCCTTTGAGCTGTGTGGATACACGCATGCACACACTCACGCACACACTTTAACACACACACGCACAGTAGCGATGCTATATCCCTTTCGCAACAAGTTGCGCGAGGGGATAATGAGAGACAGTAAATTGCTGGTTCGCTAAGACAATGCTATCAGAATTCTCACAAAACGTTTTCAAATATAAAGTAATCAAAAAGTGAATAAATGGCAAAACAAATGTTCAACATTTATTAAGAGTTCTTTGACTGGTCAAGTATGAACATTGAAGAAAATATCTTTATTTTGAACAAAAATCCTTGAAAAAAAAATAGTCATGCTACAACTCTACAATAAGCAAAATTTCAATGACTTGTGTCGTCAAAAACACATACACATAGACTTTTTATCTCGTACGTACGACTTAGTATCTCGTTCGTACGACTTAGTATAATTTTTTTTTTCAAATGGCAGTAATACGCTTCCGTATATATGTATATACAAACACTTTAAAAATAATGACCGAAACATTATGAAATAAATAGCTCACTGTAGGGAATCCACTAAATGCGGTAAAGGACTCTGGAATTTATATTCTACTTCATTTCAAACATATTCCGGCATTTTAAGCACGATTCAGAAATAAGTTGACTTTTGTGATCCATAAGCTGGAATACACTTCTTACTATGGGTTTATGCAAATATCCAATGCCCATTTCCTTCTATTTGCTATCTTCATGTCATGTCGAAATGCTTTAGATCCACCCCTGTTAAATAAAAAAATAAACACACAAACCTGATTTTCCCTAGTCCTACCACAAGGAGGGTTATGGTCAGCCCATGAGAAAGGGCGATGGACCCGACGTCTCCAGTCTGAACGGACATACAACCGATAAATACAAAGACAATGGTTCCAATAAACTCGGCCAACGATGGACGAATAATTCTCTCGTAAATCGAATCCGCACCGACATGGTTGATGAGTGGGTCAAGCTCAGTCATTTTGTCAACAGAAGTTCGTTTATCTTACTTAATAACACAACCTCACGTGAGGCGAGGTGTGACATTCATGTGTTAGGTAGATCAAAAAAATGGTAGATGCAGACGTAATGTTTGTACAGTTAGTGAGCCGCGGAATAATATTCGTACAGTTAGTGAACCGCGGAATAATATTCGTACAGTTAGTGAACCGTGGAATAATATTCGTACAGTTAGTGAACCGCGGAATAATATTCGTACAGTTAGTGAACCGCGGAATAATATTCGTACAGTTAGTGAACCGCGGAATAATATTCGTACAGTTAGTGAACCGCGGAAGGTCAGACGAGTCTCAAGCCATGCACTCGGTTGTTTTGTTTTGAACATATTTTATTGATCAAATCAAACGGAGTGGGAACAAGTTCTAACAACTTACTAGTCCCTCTCCTAAAGTATTATAAATACAAAATGTCATGCAAGATAATAATTAAAAGGTAGAAATTGATTCATTGAAACTACAAGTTTCATTTATAAATTTGTGAACAGCTGGGTAGATATTTTAGTTTGCAAAGGCAAATTCATATCACCACACAATAGCAGATTTTTATCAACATTAACCAAATCAAACATAAAAAGGCGACTAAATAGTTAGAGTATTTTATACAAGCCAAAAGGAAGTGATATACATCTTCGTTATATCCACATGAACAAAAAGGAGAAATTGTAATATTACGTTTATAAAGATCATACTGAAGAATACAGCTGTGTCTTAGTTTAGTATGAATAATGTTTATGAATTGTTTCCCAAACGAAAAAGATGGTGGTAGACTTTTGATTTCTGTTTTCATATTTTTGCGGAATGAATTGATTGAGATGGTTTCTCTGGCTTCAACATTTAATAAATCCCAATGTTTTATTGAATCAGGAATCAAGAATTTTTAAAATAATTCTAATCTACATCTTAGGATACAAAACTGGCCTTTGTGTCGGGTATTGTAACGGTACACATTTTCACTATTTGAAAAAATATCATTTAAGTAATTTGGGACGCTACCATTGCGAATTTTGAACGTAGTAGTAATTTTTGCGATATAGCGTCTACTTTGTAAAGTTTACCAGCCTGTTTCAGAATAAAGGGTTTCCCTAGATGCAAAGATAGGAAGTCCGGTGACAATTCTAGCTGCAGATAACTGTACTTTTTCATGTTTCCCAGACTCTTGCACTGAACAGTCATCCCAAACAATTGACGCATATTCAAGAGTAGGCCTACTAAATGCTATATACAATTTTAACAGATGTTTTCTATCAATTTTGAAGTTTTTTAAGAGACCCCCCTTTTTTTTAAGCTATGTCTAATATGGAATCAATGTAGATAGACCAACTAAGGTTCTGTAATAAACCTAAATGACGATGAATTGGAACAGTCTATCACCTCGAAAAAATAATTTTGGTAAAATGGGGCTGTTTTTTTGTTGTTTTTGTTGTTGTTGTTTGTTTGTTTGGTTGTTTTTTTTGTTGTTTTTTTTTTTTGAAAAATAAACAACTTTAGTTTTGGATGGATTGAATTTGAGTAACCACTTATTTGACTAAGTTTCTAGCATATGTAAATCATGGTTAAGCTTATATTCAAAATATGACATATCATATGAAGATTATCGAAGTGAGTTGTCATCAGCAAACAGCCTACACATTGATAGTATATTTTCAGCAAGATCATTAACATAAATTAAGAATAGTAAAGGTCCTAAAAGAAAACCCTGAGGTACACCTGCAAATATGCCAAGTTTGAACGATAAAAGATCCTTCTTTATTACTTTTTGTGACCTGTGACATAAATAGCTTCTAAACCATTGTAAAAGATTGCCAGATATACCATAAAGTTGTAATTTAAAAATGAGACCAATATGCCATACTCTATCAAATGCTTTTGAGAGGTCACAGAATATCATACAACATGATTTACCTTTGTCAATACTTTGGACAGTACTATGGTATGTTTCTAATAATTGATAAACAGTAGAATGGCTTGGTAAGAATCCAGCTTGATATCGATAAAATAAATCTTTGCTATGAAAGTAATTATAAACATGTTTGAAAATGATTCTTTCCATAATTTTACTGACACATATGATAGCAACGAGACTGGCCTGTAATTAGATACTATTGATGGGTCTTCCTTTTTAAAGCGAGGAATGACGTGGGCAATCTTCCAGAAAGATGGAAACATATTTTCTGAGAATGACCTATTGAATAACATAGTAAGTGGTTTAGCAATGGTGGATTTAGTTGATTTTAACATTTTATGACTTATACAATCAGGACCAACAGCTTTATTGACTGGAAGTAATAATAATAATAAATAATATCCTTTATTTACCCAGGATTACACAAATTAGCACACAGCTAGTTTTCATTGTGGTCCTGCTTTAAAAATAATGTACAAACATAAAATTAGCATTTAAAATTAGCATCTAAACACGAATACATAATAGAAAAGAGAAAAAAAACTAAGATATCATAAGACAAACATGAAATGGTGTGTAAACATGAATACATGATATAAAAGAGAAGAAAAACTAAGATATCATAAGACAAACATGAAATAGTGTGTAAACATGAATACATGATATAAAAGAGAAGAAAAACTAACATATCATAAGACAAACATGAAATAGTGTGTAAACATGAATACATGATATAAAAGAGAAGAAAAACTAACATATCATAAGACAAACATGAAATAGTGTGTAAACATGAATACATGATAGAAAAGAGAAGAAAAACTAACATATCATAAGACAAACATGAAATAGTGTGTAAACATGAATACATGATAGAAAAGAGAAGAAAAACTAACATATCATAAGACAAACATGAAATAGTGTGTAAACATGAATACATGATATAAAAGAGAAGAAAAACTAACATATCATAAGACAAACATGAAATAGTGTGTAAACATGAATACATGATATAAAAGAGAAGAAAAACTAAGATATCATAAGACAAACATGAAATAGTGTGTAAACATGAATACATGATATAAAAGAGAAGAAAAACTAACATATCATAAGACAAACATGAAATAGTGTGTAAACATGAATACATGATATAAAAAGGAGAAGAAAAAAACCCACAGAATAAAACCCACAGAATAAAACATATATATATATATATATATATATATATATATATATATAAACACAGTGTCTCAGTACCAGTATATTAAAGAATTTGTTGTGTACACTATCAGGGGCCTCCGTGGCCGAGTGGTGTTAGAGCATCGCGCTCAAAATCACAAGGCCTCTCACCTCTAGTCGGCACGGGTTCGAAGAAAGAAAGTTTGCCAGTTTACTTTCGGAAGGTCGGTGGTCTCTTCCCGGGTACATTGTATTTGGGTTCTCTCCTCCACCAATAAAAACTGGACGCCACCAGATAACTGAAAAATTGTTGAGTGTGGCGGAAAACAACATAACAATCAATCAATCAACAATCACTATCAAAGACCTGAAGTGACAAAGAGGAAAGAACAATGCTTAACAGTTACTTCTGTAGAAATATTCCATTAGATACACAGCTTTAAAAATGCCAACCAGAGCAGGAGTTTCGGACATTTTGTGACAGTTTGTTTTTCAAAGAAATGCAGATGAGTAACTGTGTGAACGTTTATAATTTTCAGTTTTAGCTCTTGGTAAATATAATAAATTTGACATATAATCATTCGACCTGGTTTGACGACAACTGACTTCTCTTGTATACTGAAACACGTTCAGGTAATTTGGCATTTGATTGTTTAAAACTTTTGAACAGAAAGACAACCTTTCTATAAATAAAATAATCCTTGATTGACATCCAGTTCAAACAAGAAAATAGAAAGCTAGTAGAGGTCCTGATATCTCTAGTATTTAAAAGTATTCTTGCTGCTCCCTATTGCAGTTTGAAAATTTTATCTAAATATAGTTAATTTTTTACATTACTCCAGACAGTACAGCAGTAAGTACAATACTGTTAAAAACCTTTAGAAGTGCATTTGGTGTCATAAAATAACTCACTCTCTATTGTACAGCAAGTTTTCTTACAATTTTCTTTGAAATGAATTCCAGATGTGCATCCCATGATAAATTATTATTATCAATATAAACATCCAAAAGTTTAGCTTGTTTCACAAATTCAATTTGCACACCATTAAAATCGATATTCAGCATTCGACATTTCAGTAGTCTTTCAGATGTGCCAATAAGCATACATTGTGTTCTTTGAATATTTATATTGAGTTTACTTTTAAGCATCCATTCTTAATTTAAAGTCCTCTTGCAGTTTTGATTCAATTACATCAACAGATTTATCACCAACGTCCTGTGAGGTGTCGTCTGCATACACTGTACTGAAGAATGCTAAAGACATTGTGCTTAATCGTTAATGTATAAGATAAGTATTGTGATAATATCTACCACTTCTTGTTCGTCAATGATAATGTTACTTAGAGTCATCACATTAGCTATACATGTTTGGTAGTGTTTCATTGGTGTAGTCAATAGTGGAAATTGATGAAAAATACGCATTCAAAGCTTCAATTTTGTCGGTATCAGAATAAAGAAATACATCATTTATTCTATTAACCTTTGAAATTGAATCGTCCTTGTTTGTAATCGGGGCCTCCGTGACCGAGTGGTTAGAGCATCGCGCTCAAAATCACAAGGCCTCTCACCTCTAGTCGGCGCGGGTTCGAATCTCGCTCGCGCGGATATATGCGAGAAAGTTTGCCAGTTTACTTTCGGAAGGTCGGTGGTCTCTTCCCGGTACATTGCATCAGGGTTCTCTCCTCCACCAATAAAAACTGGACGCCACTAGATAACTTAAAAATTGTTGAGTGTGGCGGAAAATAATCAATCGATCAATATTTTTTCTTGGGGGGGGGGGGGGGGGGGGGGGGCTTTTTTTCCAACAACGGTTTATTTCATGTGCAAATAGAGATATTGGGGTGACTGCCCTCCTCCACTTTTTTGAAAGTGCAAGTTAAAATGTTAGGAGTGAAGACAGAAATGGAAACTTTACCATGCATGCAACTCCACCACCCCTTATACAAAATTACATGAATATAGAGTGGAGGATCCAGGATTTGAAGTTAGGGGCACAATGTCTTGAAGCAGGCGGTCTGGGGCTAATCCCTGTTGGGAGCAAGTTCCTGAATTTATAGATTTTAATGGCTTTTTCATTTTCTGCCAATTTTGATAGGTGAAATCAATAAATGATACAAATTCTACAGGTTTTTGAATAAAATGTGTTCTCCCAATAAAAGTAACTATAAACAAAAAGATCTTGTAATTATTTCTGATAGTGAAAAAAAAAATTGCTTCTTTTATCATTTTTTTTTTTATTTAAACAGGAGACCAGGATTTATCTTCGACTTAAAATTTTTAAATCCACTACTGATGTATACATATTTTCAATGTATCTAAGAAATATCTGTGAAAAGTCTCATGCATCTTCATGAAAACTTGAAGTACCGGTACTTTTTATACCAAGTTAGTTCATCAGCAAAATTTGAATCATTACTGTGCAGCTGCGCTCTGTCGTACATGGAAGCAGGTAATTATACAGTAAGTTTGTTAAGAAGTATCATATACATGTAATGGGGCCAAAAAACTTTGAGATATCTGAGTGTTTGAGATATTGGGGATGAAATACATAAAGAAAATGTACAGCTGGGACATCCAACTCACTTCTACATATCCATGGTACTCCAGATACTGAAGTTCAAATGATTCTTCTGAGTAAATTAAATATCATGCATAAGTATTTTGAATAGAAATGTCTTCAGCTCCAAATCAATAAGCCAACAAGGCCTTATTATTGGTCACCCAAGTATTGGTTAAAAGTATCACTCGCTCCAGGTGCAATGAAATCTAGAAAAAAATTCGTTTTGCACATCTAAACTAAATTATAATACTCAGCAACAGTATAAAACAAGAACTTAAATGCTCCATAGCACCTATACTGGTGAAAGACTTTACATAATGTATGCAATATCAATGTGACTGTTGAATAATTTGGAATTGTCCATGATTCAAACAAACTTCAATCTGCCTGGGGATGCTTGCATATCAATATGAGTATTCATGGTCCTGTTGTTATCTAGAGGATTTTTTATACATTTTCCCATGTAAAACTCTTATCTATCATGGCTCTACCCTAACCCCAGGGACCACAATTTTAACAAATTTGAACCTGCACTACATGGGAATGCTTGCATACTAGAATGAGTATTCATGATCCAGTTGATTTGAGATGAATATTTTAAAGATTTATCCTAAATATTCCCATTTAAAACTTTGATCCCCTATGAAGGCCCCATCCTAGGTCTGGAAGCCATGATTAGAATAAACTTCAAACTACACTACCTGGGGATGGTTGGAGATTAATGAGTATTCAAAGCCCTGCTGTAGGTTTTTTAAAGATTTTACCTATTATGTATTCCTACCTAAAACATTGATCCCCTATTGTCACTTCATCCTATCATCTGGGGCCATAATTTGAACAACTTAAATCTACACTATGTTAGGAAGTGCTCAAATATATAAATTTCAACTTTTCTGGCCAAGTGGTTCTTACAAAGAAGATTCTTAAATGACCCCACCCTATTTTTGTCTATTCTTAATTATCTCCCCTATGGAGGGAGCAGGGTCCTTCATTTGTAAAAACTAGAATCCCCTTCAACTATGGTTGATTTGTGCCAAGTTTGATCGAAATTGACTCAGTGGTTCTTGAGAAAGAGAATTTTGAAAAATGCCACAAATTTTTTGCTAAAATTTGATTATATCTCCTAATCAAAAATGGTGGGACACTTTCTTTGAACAAACTTATCTTCATTTCAAGTTATCTATGCACTATGCCTATTTTACAAAAAAGAAAAATTTAATTAACTTTACATATATATTTGGTATTTTACATTTCATATATACATTGTACAGAAGAAAAACAAAAATTCAACAATCACTGTTTGAAATAAACCAACTTTAACAAAGGTAGGATTATGCTTCAAAATACTTACATTTTTAAGTTACAATTTACTCTAAAAACTGTACTGATGGTTGGACAGCAACTCAAACATATGGCTTCTAAAATGAAAAAAATCTTTCAGTCATTCGGTATGTAACAAACAATGCGTAAAATTCGATATTATGTGTCAATATTTAAATGAATCTTCAGTATTCAAGAAACCGTGTGTGTTATCTGCAAGGCAGAAAGACGGGCAAAGTGATAGCATATTATGCTTATTAAGCAATATATCTCTTATTATCTGAAAATTCCTGCTTTTCATCAAAGTTCTTAGAACAAGCAATTTATGATACTGATACATGTGCAATACTAGCTTTATCCTTAAATCTAAAATTTTTGACTTGTATTTCATGAAAGATTTGAGGTAGAAGCTTTGTATACATGAAAGCGTAATAGTACACTTTTCATGTAATAAAACACTGAGCACATATCTTATAACTTCTGTTACATATATGTAACAATTTGCCAAGAAACATAATTACCTGCAGTGCAATTGTAATCCAAACTTTATGGATAAATAAAATGATCTTGTTTTATAGGTGACACAATAATCTGCCTTTGAATCTTGAAAATATACATTACACAGGAAGTCTGAAGATGTGATACCTTGACAAATCCCTGATTCCTTTGGAGATATGAAGCTTTGTTCAAAGGGTGGTGAACCAATCAAATTGAAATTTGGACCAAAAATATAAATTGTATTTCTCTTACATCGAAGTCAAAATTATGGTAGGTTGGTTAAGGATAAAAATCAATCTAGTCAAAATATTGGACTTGTTTATTCCACTCCTCTGTGATACATGTACAAGTGTATAGTAATCGAGCCTAATGTACCAGCTTGTCTAATTTTAATTAGATTGGAATATAAATCATATTTTATTTTTTTAACTGACAAAAAGTTTTAATATTCAAACAAATTAAAATGCCTTATTGAACATGAGGGGCTTATTTTTCACTTATTAATGCAATTTTTAAATATACTTTGATTTGAATTATGAAGTAAATTACAGATGTTGACTCCCAGAAGCACGGCAATCTTTATTTGAGGCCAATTAAGATAAGTATTCTTTTAAATTTTTAAACCTCCCTCAACATTATATATAGTTACAATTAAGGAGTTACAAATGTATGATGGAAATTCAAGATTCTTTTTACAAGGCTATATGTATAATAAAATAAAGCACAAACTGAAGTGTAAAACAAACACTGCACACAGCTGTTCATTGAAGAGAATTTACAAAATAAAATTAATTCTGTGCTTTAGGTTTATAAAGAAGGCAATATTATATATACATTGTATATAATGTTGTGAAATTGAATAATTTAATGATAAATATTTGGTGCACACAATGAGTCCTAACTTAGCGTGAAAACTGGAAAAAAAACCAAAAAAACGATATGATCATACCAAACTACCTGTTCTCCTAAATTTCTAGTATTGTTTCTGACTCAATTTTAATTCATGAGACTTAACTGTTTATTTTGAGAAATATTTATATATAATTATGAATTGATACAGACAAAATATAGTTGATGTATATAAGATAACAATAGTTAATTGCAAAGCAATCTTAATTGTAGATCAATTTGATTTAGATTTTAATTTTTGTACAGTTATTTTCTATATACAAATACATGACTAATTTGAATGATTTGAACATATTTTATTGTCAAGATGTTAATAACAAAAGGATCAGGTACAAGTTCTTAAAACTTAGAACACCTTCTCCTATGTAACAATTAATGACAAACATAAAGTTTTATAACTAATTACATGCAATGGTATCAAAGGTCATTTCAATATAAAGCTACAATGAAAGTTCTTACAGTAGATATACTTATTCAAAAGTTACCATATTGTTTATATGAAATGTAAAACAGATTTGACATCAAAATCTACCAGATCGTTTTATAAACAATTGTACATTAAAAAATAGTTTTTCATTGTCATCAATACTAATAGAGTTGTCTCCCCATAGTAACACATGTGTATCCACAATATGCAAATTATCCATTTTAAAAACAGCATTGAATAAATCGTTTCTTGCAGCAGAATATTTAGTACAAGAAAAAAAGAAGTGGTAGGCGTCCTCTGTTTTTCCACATGAACATAGAGGACTATCTATAATATTACATCTGAATAAATCATTATTCAATGCACATTTATGCCTTAACCTTGTATGTATTATATTCCAATAGCGTTCTCCATGCGAAAAATAAGAGGGTCGAGGTTTTATTGGTACATGTAGACTTTGTTTAAAAGAATTTATAGAACTTGATTGTCTTATTTCCATCGGTACTGAATTCCATTCGTCTATCGCTAAAGGTACAAAGGATGACTTATAAATATTTAATCTACACTTGGGAATACTATAATTTTGCGATTGTCTTGTGACATAATTTGATTCGTGTGACCGTATGCTTGGTAAAATATTTTGAAGATAATCTGGTACCATATTATGATAAATTTTATACATAATTGTTTTTAATTTGACCCTTCTTCTGACAATAAGTGGTTCCCACCCAGTTTCGAAATAGAGTGAGTCACGTGATGCCAACGAAGTAAGACCTGTGACTATCCTTGCAGCTGCTAGCTGTAATTTTTCTAGCTTTTCAGAGTCTTGATTTGAACACCCACCCCATACTTCAGATGCATATTCCAGAGATGGCCTTATAAAAGTAGTGTATAAAAGGGATAAAGTCTTAGCGCTGACCTTAAATTTTAATTTTTTAAGCAACCCCAGTTTCTTATTCGCAACTGGCTAATAGCGAGTCAATGTATGTTGACCAGCTGAAATCATGTGAAAAAATAATTCCTAAATGTTTTTGTGTTGACACAAAATCTAAGCTACAGTTTTGAAATTCTAAAGAAGGTAAATCTACATTTTTTTTAGTACTAAAAAAGACAGCTTTTGTTTTTGATGGATTAAACTTCAATAACCATTGCTTGGACCACGCATTAAGTTTTTCTAAGTCATTATTCAACTGTAGTTGGATAGTTTGGGTATTTGATGAACAGTGCTGTAAAGAATTATCATCGGCATATAGCCTACATAAACCTGACATGTTTTCTGCTACATCATTGACATACATCAGAAATAATAGGGGACCTAATACCGAACCTTGAGGAACACCAGCTTGTACAAATTTTGAACCTGATACTGTGTTTATCAAAACCGTCAAGAAATAAATTATCGTTGCTCACAGAATTATCAAAATGAGTTTCTGTGAAACACAAAATAATCGAAGTCGTGAACAAAAGAATTTAGTTGACCTAGTTTGTGTCTAATGCTTCGGATACTCAGGTGTAAAATGTCAAGGGCATTTTCAACAGAAAGTCCCGGATTTACCTCTATATCGTCACAAGCTAACAAAACAAATGTAAAAAATTGAAGATAAAAAGTAATATACACAGATCTAAGCTTAATAAACGTCACACCCGGTTAGAAATGGGGCTTGGACACCGCAGTGTGCATTTCAGGTAGACAACACATTTATATAGTATGGGGGAAGCGATAATTGGTGTCATTTTCTAGAATTTATTTTTTTTTACCCATCGCCTAAAATTTCCAATCAAACACAATTTTGTATGAGAATGTAAACAGTATATATAAACTTTGTTTGATTGAGGGTGTAACTTTCACTCACTCACTTTCATATTCAGACAAAAATAAAATCACTTTCAATCAAATCATTTGAAATATTGAAATGTGAAAATGAGATCGCAGTCATATTTGTCAAATTTGTCCATTTTACAGTTGAGTTTGGTACACAACGTGTGTGGGTCGACTATCCACTTATATGGGAAAACTAAAAACATACATTTTACAGTTTTCAAAAAGATAGAGCAATGACCATAGATGAAATACGTAAAAATTTCATACAAATTAATAGCGTTTTATAAAAAATATTCCAAGTCCCTTATATTGAAGGCGGTACATCGTGAACGATTTAAATCCCTATAACATCTGTAAGCAAGCTGGTCAAGTGGTCTAAACAGGTGGACACCAAGGTGATTTGTAAGTAAAGAATTTTGGGTAATGGGTTCGATACCACTAATATATCTTTTATTTTCATAAAAATATCTTGGTAACTAATACTATCGTTCCAACAACAGCGTGCCACTTTGTCTGATCGAGCGTGCAAATTCCACGCACTGATTGGCTCTATGGCTTCAATGAAAGTGAATTTGGATGGCCACGTTTTGTCATTCTTTCAGTCTGATTGGTCACTGAGAACAAAGGTAAAACTTGTTTTATTGAAATCTACAATTGGCAATAAAGATGCCAGTTATCAGTTTACCACAAGAAAAAATTACATGATAGAAAATGTTTAAAGAATGTATTTAGATAAATAGGCATTTCCTCGCCATTGTCACCCATCTCCTTTGGTAAAGGACAGGTGCTGATAACACGCAATGTATCGGTGTAAACAATTGTAACGATAAAAAGGATATTGATCACATCACACTTGTGATAGGGACGCTACTTTTGTACGCACATGCATACTGTGATGTCGTTTCTTAAAATGGGCGAGACACTTGCATGGGGGCAGTGATTTTGAGGTAACAAACGCAGATCTATCGACGATATTAAAATTACGAAATGTTACGAAAGCATGTGATTCTTTGAATATATACAGTCACATGGTCTTTGACAGAATTGCAGCATGTTTTTGTCAATACTCACATTGTGGTGGGAAATATTTCAGTATTAATATATTTTTTAGTTGGGCTTGCACTTGACGGATTATTCAGTAGTCGACGGACGGGAACATCTTGCAATAGGTATGTAGGTATTTTAATATATCGCCACAAATCTGAAGTAATGTTGTTTGCGCGATGACCTACTTTGACTTCTGTTAAACTCTACCTGTAGGTCAAGTCTTTTAGGGTCATGGAGGCACTTTACATCGTCGTAATGGCTGATTTCCTTTAAAACCATGAATGGAAATATAAATGATATTTATCAATTCATTTAAAAGTTCATTGCCTAGCTGAGTAGCTCAGGTTAGCATGTCTAGTATGGATTCGAGTCCAAGTGAGGTGTAATTTGTTTATTTTTTTTCAGATTACTTTCTACTAAAACTGCATTATTTTTTTTTTGACTAGGCCTTAAATAAAATATTAAAATAGTTTTCAATTTCAAAATATTGTTGTACATGTCCTCCATTTTTCATCCACATCAAATTTCTCTGGTGTAGCATTCCTCCTTAATAGTTAAATGACAATAATTCTGATAATAATCCAAATACGGGTTGAACCTGTTGATGAGGTGTATTTGATTTTAATGATTCTATATTGTGTGATTCCGCTTTAAAAGCGTTGTCGCATGAATTCATGGAATGTGGGGCTTGGATTTTTAACCTTGTTTCCAGCTTGTCAGTAAAAAAAATCAATGCAGGACACCCCAGTATGTGATTATATATATATATATATATATATATATATATATATATGTGTGTGTGTGTGTGTGTGTGTGTGTGTGTGTGTGTGTGTGTGTGTGTGTGTGTGTGTGTGTCTGTCTGTCTGTATGTATGTATGTATTCGATAAGTTATTTTTTTTTCTTTCTTGGTATCGGGTAAGTTTGTCTACTGACGAGCCCACAGGGCGAAAGTGCTATAAATAAAAATTGAAGTACTGGATTTGGAATTTTTTGCTTTATATATATATATATATATATATATATATAGAGAGAGAGAGAGAGAGAGAGAGAGAGAGAGAGAGAGAGAGAGAGAAATAAAAATTTAAGTACTGGATTTGGAATTTGTTGTATATATATATATATATATATATATATATATATAGATAGATAGAGAGAGAGAGACAGAGAGAGAGAGAGAGAGAGAGTCATGCAAAATGTGTACAAACACATGAATTAATTGGTCAATACTGTGTTTTACTATATACTCCATTCATACACATGTAACAAGCTTTTAATGATTGGTAGTGATTTTATTTAAT
This sequence comes from Ostrea denselamellosa, assembly GCA_024699665.1. Lineage (NCBI taxonomy): Eukaryota > Metazoa > Mollusca > Bivalvia > Ostreida > Ostreidae > Ostrea > Ostrea denselamellosa. Next base: position 15,350,562 of record JAMZEH010000020.1, read on the forward strand.
AATTAATACCATTATAAATCAACAATTGTAATTACGAATTATCTATTTTTATCGAATTTTTTTTATTATATAGATAGTTTATTCCAAATACGGACCCTTTCAGGCAGTTTCACGTCACAACGCGAAAATTAAGAGTTGGTTTGCGTATATTTACATTTTCATTTAACCCTTTGATAAAAAGCATTAGAAAGTTTTAATGATATTTGCTTATATGACTTACATTGCTGCAAAGACAGAATCACTTAGGTATGTTAGGCGTATGAATACTCTCGAGCATGGCGTCTGCATCTCTGCCCACAGGAACGGGTAATTTTGTCTGTAATAACAGTAGTAGGGGTCCATACCTACCACTACCTAATAAAATTGATTCAAGAATAGATATGGCCGAGTTGCTTTAAAATATGTTATCTGTGATGGAAACAGTAGTATCACTCATTTGCTACCATGTTGAATTTTGATGAATGCCTATTGGGAGACCTGTGAGAGGTGTTTAATACACATCTGATCTTATAAAGGAGCCACATCATCATCTGGTCCTCTGAGAGAGCCACAACAACATCTGATCCTCTAAGGGAGCCACAACAACATCTGATCTTCTGAGGGAGCCACAACAACATCTGATCCTCTAACAGAGCCACAACAACATCTGATCCTCTAACGGAGTCACAGCAACATCTGATCTTCTAACGGAGTCACAGCAACATCTGATCCTCTAAGAAAACTACAACATCATCTGATCCTCTAACGGAGCCACAACATCTGATCCTCTAAGGGAGTCACAACAATATCTGATCCTCTAAGAGAACTACAACATCATCTGATCCTCTAAGGGAGCCACAACAACATCTGATCCTCTAAGGGAGCCACAACAATATCTGATCCTCTAAGAGAACTACAACATCATCTGATCCTCTAAGGGAGCCACAACAACATCTGATCCTCTAAGGGAGCCACAACAACATCTGATCCTCTAACGGAGCCACAACAACATCTGATCCTCTAACAGAGCCACAACAACATCTGATCCTCTAAGGGAGCCACAACAACATCTGATCCTCTAACGGAGCCACAACAACATCTGATCCTCTAAGGGAGCCACAACAACATCTGATCCTCTAAAGGAGCCACATCATCATCTGATCCTTTACGGAAGCCAAATACAAATCAGTCATGTATTCCATATTTCCCAGGCATGTACCCACAGGACCAGTGATAAACCCTTATATCCTTGCATTCTCGCCAACCTCCACAAGGGTGATGTATTGCTCTATGGACGGCTTGGGGTCGAGTTCCTCATAGACCTTGGTGGACAGAACACCCACCTGTGTCAACCACTGCTTGCAGCTGCACTCCCTGGATTACCAATTCTGCCAGAAATCCAGTGGTCGGGCGTAATTGCATGATGTGCACAGACAAGTCTCCACAGGGCCCAGAAGCATGCACACAGGGCGTGTCAACTGTCCCTTCCTCTGCTTAGCCACTAACCACCTCAAGCCCGCTTTTCTCCTCGGACTGAGAAGCTGCCTATGTTACTACATCTATGTATTCCTCGGACGTTTCATTATCTGCACCCTCCTCCTGAACAAACTAGTCCTCCTGATGCGATGGGTCCTCCGGAGAATCCTCCCTATTCCCCTGGTCCCTGGCACCAAAACCTTGCAGCTCCAGCACTGCAATTCCTTCGGGGTAATTGAATTTTCCTGGGACACCTGGCTCATCTTTGGAGAAGGGCTCATACTTGTCCTCCATCCACCCTGACGTAGTCCTCAGATTCCTCTTCCTCCTCTGGTGCCTCTTGGAACCAAACTTGGAGTTTGCCCCTCGTCGAGTGGTGCATATAAGAGGACGCATTACTGTGCCTTCTTCCTGACAATTTGTCCAGTGTGCGTTTTTCTACCTTGATGGTGTCTGGCGGGCACATGCCTATCTTAGCCGGGAAGTATTCTGGCGTCAACATCCACACTTCCTCATGATTAAGCCCCTCTTTAGTCAACTGCTGACGAGTCTTAGCTTCCCGCCTCTTTGGCTCGGTGTCGGTTGGCGGGCCTCAAAATTGTCCTTAGGCTTCGCCGTTGCCACCTGGCTTCTGGGTGCCTCCTTCTAGTTGAGCTCTCGACAGTCCCTCCCTCTTGAAATGGCCAAGGCCCCAACACCTGAAGCACCTCGTGGGTTTCTGTTCATGCCCCTGCTGTGATGAGGGGTGCATCGTAGGAAAAGGAGTCTGCCTCTGCAGTTCCTTCTCCAGATCCTCAATTCTTTGACATAGGAGACATCCTTCTTCAATGCCAATTTTCTCACCGGCTTCTGGACCTCCTTCTGGGCCACCATCTTCACTTCCTTCAAATGACTCAAATGGTTTACAGAAAATGCTGGTAATACTGCAACCTGTCCAAGGCTTCCTTCACTGTCTTTGGTCTGCAATCCATGTAGTATAATCCTACATCTCGATCCTTGGCTCCAAAACACAGCCAAGGAATGACATGTGCATGCACATCAGGGACAGACGGGAAACCATGCATCACCGAGGTGCCCTTTGGTGCAGCGATTATCCCACATTCTGAGAAGGTGACTGGAAATTCATCTGGTGCGTGAAGTCCGGCACTGACAATAATAATTATAAAAATAAACAAGACTTTATCAAAATGAAATATCTTAATATCCAATTATACAATGGATAAAATAAGTTAATCTATATATTATAACACATTATTATGAAAGGAAAATGGAGAAAATTTGGATTTATGGAAAAGTTGGCGATGATTTTGGAGTGATTTAAAAACTCAATTACAATGATAGTGCTGCTATATGATTTATATGCGGAGTTTTACGGACAGTAGGGTCATATCATTTGTGCTCCAGACATGTTACTTCCATCCCTCAGAGAGGTGATAGGGTTATCTAGGTCAAGGACCCCCCTAGTAGAAATTTCAATATACTCACCCGGTGGCACAACCCTCCCCGATTGAATAGGCGAACTACTCCAGCGGTACTGTGATTCATCCACCACTCCGCTCTGTGACCTTACTGGCTTGCACACACCAAAAACATTCAAAGATTTCTATTTGTTATTCAAATATCTGATTTCAAAGGCTCTAACGATCCATTGTGTACAATCTTTTGTTAAGGTTCTTGACATTGTTGCACCCGTGTCTACCAAGTACTCGAGACTTCCACTGCAACAAGCATTCCTGACTCACCAGCCTTGTTTATGATTTCTGAAGCACCACATTCTTATTAACATATATCTGTCTGAAGCTCTCCTTTGTTGTTGATTGCTTTTGGGCACCGTTTTGTTACAATCACGTGGTCAGTACTCGGCTTCTTTCGGAAAAGAAGAGTTTCAAAAAGACAGATTTTTTTATTCATAGAATACCGGTACTATAGTATTGATATCTTTTAAAATTTTATATGAAAACTTGAGACTTTCCCCCAACGTGCTTGGTCTGGATTTTATTCTTAATTTCCAACGGAAGATAAGTGAGTCATCTCCCTTAGAGGGGATAATAACTGTCTACACATACATATATTTAAACTGTCTACACATACATATACTATAACTGTCTACACATACATACACTATAACTGTCTACACATACATACACTATAACTGTCTACACATACATACACTATAACTGTCTACACATACATACACTACAACTGACTGTCTACACATACATACACTATAACTGTCTACACATACATACACTATAACTGTCTACACATACATCACTATAACTGACTGTCTACACATACATACACTATAACTGTCTACACATACATACACTGTAACTGTCTACACATACATACACTATAACTGTCTACACATACATACACTACAACTGACTGTCTACACATACATACACTATAACTGTCTACACATACATACACTATAACTGTCTACACATACATACACTACAACTGACTGTCTACACATACATACACTATAACTGTCTTCACATACATACACTATAACTGTCTACACATACATACACTATAACTGTCTACACATACATACACTACAACTGACTGTCTACACATACATACACTATAACTGTCTACACATACATACACTATAACTGTCTACACATACATACACTATAACTGTCTACACATACATACACTACAACTGACTGTCTACACATACATACACTATAACTGTCTACACATACATACACTATGATAACTACCAGTCTATCCGTAATGGCAAAATTCCACATCAAAATTGTGCCAAAATTAAAGTAAATATATTTAGGCATGTTAGTGCATTTTTGATTGATCTATATCTATATATACTAATAACTTTGACTCAAAATAAGAGTCCACCTCTAGACGATGAAATATTTCTTTCAGATCACTGCACATTTCTACATCTGTTGTAATCAAATAATTCGACTATTTTCAAAAGACGCCATTCTATTCAAAGTAAATAAATGGTCTTCACACGACCTTTTGTTCATCTGCTAAAATATTCCTATTCTCTGAAGGGGCCTCCGTGGCCGAGTGGTTAGAGCATCGGGCTCAAAAAAGAGAAGAAGAAAAAGAGCATCGGGCTCAAAATCACAAAGCCTCTCACCTCTGTCGGCACGTGTTCGAATCTCGGCCGCGGCGTTATGTGAGCAAGTTTGCCAGTTCACTTGTGGAAGGTCGGTGGTCTCTTCCCAGGTACATTGTATCTGGGTTCTCTCCTCCCCCAACAAAAACTGGACGCCACCAGATAATTGAAATTCAATCAGCCTATTCTCTAAATCATTCACAATTCTTTTGTCCATTACTGACCTGTAAAGTTTGCTAATACATGACAACAGACTCACACAACGATAATTCATTGAAAGGCGTTTGTTTTAGAATAGGACGATTGCTTTTCAGAGGAAAACGTGCGTTGAAAAAGATAACGTATTGTGTTGGTGACTATTGGGTATTTCAGAACACAGTAAGGAATTTCATTGAACACACAAACAGACTTAGATTTTGCACGCATCTCTGAATCAGATATTTCCTGTATGGATATATCGTAATTTAGTTTTTTTCATTAAAGTGATAAATTGTTCTTCCATATAACTTTCTCTGGTGTGTTTATCTGATATCGAATGATTATAGTGGTCGTTATCAAATCCACGACTTCCATTTGGAGAAACAAGAACCATTATAAAATTTTCAAAATCAACTCTCAATCATTCCAGCACATTCCGTTCGCTGGATAAAACATTTCCTTCATCATTTAAAACCCCCAATGGTATTTGTGTTTATTTCTCGGACCAAGAGTTCGAATTTTCTTCCGGAAATTGTTCAGATTTGTAGAGCTCTTATCTTCAATATCGCTAGCAACTGGTTTTTTGTAGGCGCGTTCTGTTCGTTTAAGAGCTTTAATTTGTGAAATGTATCTCATGCTTTGATATATTCCCGTCTAAGGGCAGATTTAGCTCTTCTTTCCCCTGTATATCGTAGGAAGTATATTTTCCGTTTCCCGCGTGACACCCCATAGGTCTGTTAAATTGGTCTATTCAGTATGTTTGTTATTTCTAAAACGTTGATTTTTGCTTTTAGGGTTAACTTTGGGAATCATGACTTCCATTTCCTTAGAAATTGTTTCACAAAAATGATCATAAATCTCGTCAATTTTCGACTGTTTTCAATCAGATTCATTGTTTTTATCAAACCGGACATTCTTAATTCACCTGTCATAAAATCAGTCTGGACCCTATTGAATTGAAAGTGGATTTGACGATGTTCAGGTTTTTTGCTGCGAGAGACTAAACGACTATCAGAGACATTTAACTCACAAATAATGACTGAATGATCCGGTTTTGATTTCCCCCAATAAATTTCATTTGTTCAAATTCCACTGCAATGTTCTATACAGTTCATACCTATAAGTTCTTAATTTGTCTAAATACATTTAATGGTATACACGTATAATCTACCACGGATTTACCTTTCCTTGAAATAAATGTGAAGTTATCCTCTGGGAATCTATCATTCAGTACACAAAAAATTGCTTCATTAAGAAAGTCAATTAATTCATGCCCGTGTTGATTAACACTATCTTTTAAAGTTTGCGTATAGGAATATGGTCGTCTTGATTGATTGATTGTTTTTTATTTTACGTCCCGTAGAATTTTTTTTACTAATATTGTTATTTATGTTTGATAGTCTTGTTATTTATGTTTGATAGTCTTGTTATTTGTGTTTGATTGTCTTGTTATTTATGTTTGATTGTCTTGTTATTTATGTTTGATAGTCTTGTTATTTGCGTTTGATTGTCTTGTTATTTGCGTTTGATTGTTTTGTTATTTGCGTTTGATTGTTTTGTTATTTGCGTTTGATTGTTTTGTTATTTGCGTTTGATTGTTTTGTTATTTAAGTTTGATTGTTTTGTTATTTAAGTTTGATTGTCTTGTTATTTAAGTTTGATTGTTTTGTTATTTAAATTTGATTGTTTTGTTATTTAAATTTGATAGTCTTGTTGTTTATATTCGATAGTTCGATATTTGATAATCGTGTTATCTATGTTTGATAAATTTTGATTTATGTTCGATAATCTCGTTATCTATATTCGATAAATTTTGATTTATATTTGATAATTTTGATATTTATATGCAAAAATATGCGAGTTATATGCGATAAATCCTTATTTATATTCAATAAATCTTGTTATTTATTACGAAAGCCAAGTGAATTGAAAGTGTTTTTTAAAAAATTATAAAAAGTCGTTATTACGAGATAAGGGACTTTCATACGGTGATAGACGATTAATCAAAAAGTGAATAGAGAATAACCTTTGAATTGAATTTGGTCGTAAATACCAAGAGCTGGATCCTATCTAATTTCTCCTTAAGTAATACTAAATGGCCAGGCATAAAGTAGATTTTCCGAAGAGGAGACCTACTGAAAAAAAAGGGGGGGTCTACTTCATAGCACCATGGAAGTCATCCCATACCCTACCAGGACTTACCATGGACACACTGAAGGGGGACATTACGGCAGATTCTTCAGACCCATTGCCTCTGAGGGTCCACGCCCCCTCCTGTCTCCATCCCACTTAGGCTGAATCCTGATTACGCGCCATGATAGCTAAAACATCAGATTCCTTTAATTTTAAAGTTATGATCAAATAGATTGGTTATGTTGTGACACTTCGGACTTCAAACTAGTCAGAATAAAAGAATATGAAAATATTCATTGTTAGCAAAACCTCATGCACAAGCTGAGAAGCCAAATATTAGGCCTGAAGGTACATAATTTTCGGATAAACTGAATTGAAACAGCGCATAAAAGAAACTGTGCTAGTAATTCAAAAGGAATACATGTAAATTTAAGCGTAAAGGACTATTCCGGATACTAAAGTACAGGAGGAAGCCTCACTACATAAAGGGGGAAGACTTGCTATATAATGGGGGAAGACTTACTATGTAGTGAGGCTTCCCCGGGAGAAGGCCAGACTTCCGGGGGAGGTCTCGCTGTGTGTGTGTGTGTGTATACACACACACAAACACAGTCTCTCTCTCTCTCTCTCTCTCTCTCTCTCCTCTCTCTCTCTCTCTCTCTCTCTATATATATATATATATATATATATATATATATACACACAGTCTTCCGGGGAGGGGATTTTTTTTCGGGGAAAGTGTCACTATATAGCTAGTCTGGGGGGGGGGGGGTATTATTATATAGTCAATCTTCTGAAATGCAAAAACGGATTGGCGGGACCTAACTAAGTAGCAGAATGCTGATAAGCAACGGCAGCGATTTGTAACTAATACCACGATAGGTAAATATTGAGTACGCATTTGGAAAGGGACGCTACTCTTGTACGCGCAAAAATGTAAAGTCTTTGACAGCATTGTAGCATGTTTTTTCAATACTCACATTGGGTTCGAAAATATTTCAGTATTAATATATTTTTTAGTTGAGCTTGCACTTGACGGATTATCCAGCTGTCGACGGACGGTAAAATCTTTCAACAGGTATATAAGTATTTTAATATATCATACCCTCTAGTGCCCAAGCCCATTTCCATCACTCAGAAAATTCTGAATTTTTAACACATGGTATCAACCATCATCTTGAATAGGAAATCGGAAAAATATTCAAAATATCTCTTTTTTTTTAAGCGTTTTACAGAGTGTAGCATATATGCTACATTGGGCATTACCGGTTCATGTAGCAAATTTGATATAAAATTTAATATATCCCAGTTTTAAATTATATTTTATTGATAACAATTTTGGCAAATCAACAACAATAACATAATTGCATCTTAACAAAAATAGAATTCACATGCATCAACTTCAATATTAACAGTTCATTATACGTTAAGAAAGAACACAAAACGGCAAAATTGCACAATTGCCAAGTTCATTGTCTTTTCAAGTGGAAGGCAGTGAAGCAATTTCTGTCTTTGTTTAGACACAAATGAATGCTACATTTGATACATCTGACGTGCGGAAAAACCAGGACAGTATTCATATTTGCATCTCTGACGTTTTTCATCCCAGACGGGGAAGTGGCTCACAAGTCTCCACGGACATTCGTAGCAGGCTTTTTTGTCATAGGTTTTGGAACTGCTGGTGGAGAAAGTCCTCCTGGTCTTCCAACTTTAGCATTGACCCCAATTAATCCAGATGCAATATCTCTGATAAAGTTGCAAAGTTTCATAGGTTGTCTCTGCAAAAGGTTGCAGTGTCTCTTGTACCAGAGCCATGCATTCACAGCTGCGATCAGGATGGTATGCCAAAGTATATACATGTACCATCTTCTTGATTTCATTTTTTGCTTATACAGAGAAACAAGGGAATCCTGGAGATCAACACTTCCCATCAGTTTGTTGTATGTCTCAATTATGTAAGGCCGTTGAACTGTTACGAACTGATTCTACTTTTCACCCCATCTCCGTACTTCTCCGACTGGATTCAATCCTACGTAGGACGATAAAACGTCCACAGATTTGTTGTCGTACCATCTCAGAGCTATAATGTTGCACGATGTTTCAACTTTGAAATCCACAGACCCTCTTCCTTCTTTCTTCAATTCCTTCTCGGACTTCAAAGTACAACCTTTTAGCCTGTTGGATCGAACAGTACCTACAAACCACAGGGATCTTTCTTGTAAAGCTCTCACTAACGGCAGCGAAGTGAAAAAGTTGTCTGCAAATATTTTGTAATTCTTTGGTTCCAGCGTCGAGACCAACTTCAGAACTACGTCACCGCCTACCCCAATAGAATCAACAGGTTTTTCCGAACTGCCTTGATATACATCAAAATCATACAGGATGCCCGATGCTCTTCCCCATAGCTTAAATCCCCAAGGATTTGGCTTGCCTCGGATGTACTGTTTAATGCCGGATTTCCTTTAAATGAGACCGTTATCTCATCAACAGCATGGTTCTCTTCAGGTGGTATTGCAAGGAAACTGTATTTTAGTTTTTCAACCCATGGTCGAATTTTCCATAACTTATCTTTCTTCTGTTCTTCCTGTACTGTCAAATTGTTCACAAAATGAATCATGGTTGCAATTTTCTCAGATCTGTTTCTAGAAATAGAGTCTGCTATCGGAGAAAATCGACTCTGTTTCCCAGTATACCCTAACTCTTGGCATTTGCACAAGACCCATCCTCAGGTAAACTCCAATCCTAATTTCTATTTCCTTGCTAGTTGTTGCGAGCTAAATTCCCTCTTTCTACATAGCATATAAGTTGGTGTGTTCAGAGATATTTGTAACCAGAATCTTGAGGAATTGATATGGAGACTTTAACAAACCATCAAGCAGAGCTTCTTCAAGTTTACCCGTGAATTGAATATGTGGTTCTGTAAACTCCTGATCTGACCAATTCCATCCTTGATTTCCGAGGTTTGGTAATACATGGAGGAGGTCGGGGTCTGCATTGGATACCCTCTTGGTTAAGCTCTCTGAGAGGAGTTGCGTTGTTATTTCTATCCGTGGTTTTCTTTCTGATAAATGTTGATAATGGGATGTTCTCCGAATCAGAATCACTGTCTGTATCACCGACTGAAGCAGGGTTTTGAGTTTTGAGTTTCTTTTTCAGCTGCAACAAAGAGTCAGATGTGTCGGAAGTTCGTGTCAATCAGTTTTCCTCACCTGCAATCCATCCCCCGAAACTTCAAAATCATCAAAATCGCTATCATCCTGTCTAATTTGATTCATCAAATCCTGGACCTTTTTAGGTGCCGATCTTTGTTTTCTCTTCATTTTAATCCTAGAGTTAAAAGCAAGGACAAATATAAGCGTAAAGCTTTATCTTATCATTTTATAAAAACAACACACGATGAAATGAACAGAAGTATTTAGATACAAACTTGTATGTTTGTCTGATACATTTTAATGATTTAAATGCCCAATGTATCATATTTGATACATCGCTTCAGATTAATTCAATTAATGAAAAACATAACATTCAAACAAAATATTCAGAAAATAATTGATCAAAAATTGGTGAAAATAATATAACATTTCCAAAACATTTGTTTCACTTTAAATTTTTTAACAATTTCATGTTCAGTGGCCCAATAATATTAAATGGTAATGTTTTCTCGAAATGCCCAATGTATCATATCTGATACAAAAAAATTAATTGCCGATGTAGCATATTTGCTACATATATTTTCAAAGAGTTGTTACACATAATTTTGTATTACTTTTAATACGATATCTGCTTCTTTGCATAATTTCATTCTTTATAAAGATAATTAACAAGGTTTTCTTACAAATACTCACTTTAGAAGTCTGGAGATGTCCAAGGAAATAAGGTATCTTTACCATAATTTTGACATTCATGGACGCTGCCATCTTTGTTGGTATAAACAGGTCATGTGATGTACAGCTGATTGCAAATACAAAACTAACTATGCTAAATCCGACACTGGAAAGTTGATTTCAAAGGGAAGTAAACATAAAACATTCAAAAGTAATTTGGCAGTGTGTTGATTTTGCTACATGGGGCACTAGAGGGTTAATTATTCTATTGATTCACCAAACATGGTGGCATATATATGCGCGATAACCTACCATAACCTCTGATAAACTCTATAATTATGTAGGTCAAGATCTATTAGGGTTAATACATTAGATAATAATCCTGGTACGGGTGGAGTCTGTTGATAAGATAGTCTAGAAACTGTTCAATCTGGTTAAAATACACATCTCTGAAAATAGCGCTCTGCTATCAGATTGGAAACTGAATCTGCCTTGAAGGGAGCTAAATAATCATCAAAAAATCTCAAATTTGCACAGCAGGTGCCCGAGACATTCATCAATAAGATGTCCCATGCAGAAACCGATCAGAGCAAGAATACTGACGTAACTGGTGATTTACTTCCCCTTGGGAGTACTGTGATTTCTGCCTGTTTTATCAGTGAAATATGAACCACGTGTAGAACTTTTTAATTGAAATAACTTTGTCAAAAATCAAGATATTTCCATAAATACGGTTTCATTAGAAAGAAGAATGATGAAATTTGTTATTTCAATCAGTTATTAATCCTTAATTAATTTACAAAAAAGTTCTAATTGCTAATTATATCAAAGTTTATATGAATGAGATCTTTGATTTTATGAAAAGTTTCAATTTTCGGTACTATAATGGAATCTGCATCTGGTCAATTTGGTATCCTAGCAGAGCCCGTTTATTACACTTAACAGAATAAACCGAGTTGATACTCACGAGTGATTAGTGTTGACGATAATGGTCACCTAATCTACCAGGGGTTGTGCGTATTTCTCCGTTCATCAAAGCAGGGGTAACGCATAAAAGAAGACTATATACTGGTTAAAACAAATAAATACGACTCAAGTCTAGCTGGGCAGTATGACCTTTTAAAACATGTACACAAATCATACAGAAATTATCCATCTAACTGTTCATTACAAGAAACCTAAACTACAATATTTTCTAAATTTTGGTTCTAAAGAAGATGTTGACCAAAGAACAAGGGCGTTAAGAATAGTGACGTTGAATTACAAGTGCTCAAAATGCTCAGTACGTTAAGAATAGCTAGTAACGAAATTAATATGCAGGACAGAACACCAAAATTTTGTCAAAGCTTTAGAAGCCGTCAACAGAATCATGTACTACGGCGTCAGAGCTGTGATATCCTGCTACAGAGGGGACTGTCGTAAATCGTGTCAGAGATAATAACCTCGCGTCCGAGGCCCTAACAACGAATTATTTAAAATCTTCTGTGTCAGGGAGACATTTTGGTGTTCATACGAGTGAATTTGACGAGCATTTACAATAAAATTATCTGATTTCCTCTCTAGGACATAAAATTGAATATATAATAAAATTTCTAACCTCAATGCAGAAATACAAAATCGCTGAATTGTGTCAATTTACCATAGGTATTTTGAACCAAGAAGTCATGGAGTTCCGTATAATACTAATGAAGGTCAAGGAAAGTCCATTTAACGCTTGTGTAAGGCAGGAGGAGGGGGTGGGGGTATTGTACAATGTGCGTATTACAAAAGTGATACGAAATGTTGATAGGTCTTTTGGAATGTGTAAAGTGTTAAAAAGGCCAGTGTATGCTATGTAAATAGGCGTATTTACAAATATGAATGATTTTCTAGCTGTTTACAGCAAAAAATACGTTGTTCAAACGTATTTGGATATGATTGAAATTTCGCATTGTGTATTGCGTAATGTTTTTGAATGACCTAATAAAACACTGTTTTGTTTCTCAAATCTCGTCTTTTGATATCCAGTACTGATTTTGAGATGATGAAAAGGGAAAGGGCCAAGAAAAATGGGAAATTGTGAATTTCACGACTTCCTTCAAGGTATCACACCGGTAATTATTTTCACTATATATTACTATAGAGGGGGAAAAATCATTATAAATCAGTTTACAAAATTGATGCCAAATAATGCACTCGGAAATGTTCTATGTTACTTCTTTCGTCTGCTGACACCAGAATAAAGACACCCTACACGGCATTTTCGAAATAATTTTACCCGCAAACAAGATTACCCTCAAATCCACGTGTTTTTCACATGAGTGTAAACAGACCGAGTGCTCCTCAGGAAGAAGCATCGGCTACTAACATCAAATAGTTCCACTGTAAACAACTGATTATTTCTACAAATTACACAAAATTTCCTAATCAGGGGTACAAAAAATAAGAGAAAAGAAGAAGGGGAAATGAGAAAAATCACGCATTACAATTGACTAAGTTCATTTTGATCGGTGCGATACCTTCAGGGGCGATCAGGCGGTGTCGCATGAAATTAGTCTAGTTTCTATATAGCCTTCTCCAGCCTGCCAGTAAAAGAAAAATCAACGAAGAACATTCCACTTAAAGCATCGCACTCAAAATCACAAGGCCTCTCACCTCCAGTCGGCACGGGTTGGAATCCCGCTCGCGCCGATATATGTAAGAAAGTTTGCCAGTTTACTTTCGAAAGATAACTATATATATATATATATATATATATATATATATATATAAACATATACATACTCAATCAGCACAGAGTCGTACAATAGCGATTTCATATTTGAACCATTTTAACAAGATAAACGCCACAACTGTTATTATGAATTATTTAGCCATTCTAAACCTACTGTTATTGGCCATGTGTACTCATAAACATGTAGTTTTCAACTACTGAATACGAGAAGGGTGAAACTCTTGCATGTTTTAAATATACCCCCCCCCTCTCTCTCTCCCTCTGTGTGTGTGTGTGTGTGTGCTATCAAACACAGCTCTAAAAATAAAATGCTCAAATTGTCGATGCCATTGAAAATATAAGCCCTCCAGACTTTTAAAAAGTAGTTTCGCTAACCACTAGTATCCTATAATTCGGTACTAAAAATGATGATATAGTCCGTTATACAATCAATTTTTCAAAATCTGTTCAACGTGTTCTTTTTGGTCGATCTTCAAAATAATAATTATGGGGGGGGGGGGGGGGGGGTGTACAACTCATTTTACCTCTAAAAACATTTCTCAGCCTACATTAATTTCTTAATTCGTTTTTTATTTATTTGTCTATTTTGTGGTGGATGTCCATAGGTTTTCTCCAGATTTTTGCTTTAAACAGCATATTGTATCATGTTTTAATTTCCTCGTGAAATCTTTTTTTAGTGCAGGATTGATAAAATATTTATACTTAGACGTTCACAGGGATCAAGAGTTTCATTTTTAAAGCAGTTATATTGTGTCCCCGTTTGGACAAGACAATATACTTAAATGTTTGAAGCTACGTCCCAAAGCATTGTAAAAAGTACGAGATTTAAAATCAGGACAATCTATATTTTCTACAAAAGTTAATCGACACCTTGTTTAAAGTTTTTGTTTACAGTATTTTCTAACAAACCAACTGACTTGTGTAGTTAGCAGTTCATTGCCCGATATATGACCTCATCACATTCATTATGCGTAGAAACCAGAAGACATTATAATATTCCTAGAAATGTGAGGATTTCCAAACACTGAAATTTAAATGATGTTGAAGATGAATTTTACTTTATTCTAAAATGCCCTCTGTATAACAGTATAAGACAAAACGATATTAAAAATTCTATTATGCAAAAGCAAGTGTATATAAATTGATAAAACTCTTGAGTGTAAATAATGTTAAGAATTGAGTAATTTAGGTAAATATATTAAATGTGCCACGAAGCTCCGTAATGGGACTGTTATTAATTGGTACTACATATTGCTTCTCTCTCTCTCTTTCTTTTTTTTTTTTATTTTATACATTTGCTACATGTTGTTAATCGGTGTAGTAGTGCATGGACATATGAACTACATACTCCTGTTATGTAATGATATGATTCTGCAGTATTATACATGTTTATACACTCTCCATATACTGTATGCATATTTTGTATTTATTTATATATGAATCCAGTGAGCTCTATGGCTCACGGAAAAAAAGAAAATGAAACTGATGATAAGGAACCGATTGGGAGGGTATTTTTGGACTATGTTATAACATACTATGAAAGATAAAGTTCCCAGTTTGTTCTCCTCAAACTCCCGTACACATGAATAAATGTGTGTGTGTGTGTGTGTGAGAGAGAGAGAGAGAGAGAGAGAGAAAAGTTGGCAAATGCTACCATTTTAACAAAAATTTCCCTGAAAAATAAATTCTACAAATACGTATTTCTGATTATTTCCTTTAATTTAATTAAAATATTTCTAAGGGTATAATATTAAATCAGTATATCATTATTTTCTGTTATTATTTACCCATATCAAAAATACCGAATAATAAAATTTAGGACTATGCACCGTTACACCGATTAACAACATGTAGCAAATGCATGCAAAAAAGCAATATGCAGTACTAATTACTAACAGTACCATTACGGAGTTTCGTGGCACATTTAAGATATTTACTTAAATTACTACAATCTTTAACATTAAAAATTAGGCGTTAATCAAATGTAAATTCCAAGTCGAAAAAACTAATGGTGAGAAGTCATGTATAAGCAGCACTCTCGTATAAGCCCGCCTCTCATTTTGGTGTTATTAAAATGGTAAGTACTAGTTAGTGTAATCAACTCAAAATATGCACGTCTCTTGATTGGATGATCAAATTGTTCCGAATTACTTGACGGTATCTAATTGTGATAGTGGTATATTCCGAAAATTTAGAAAAGAAAAAAACCCAAACAATAAAAAAAAAACAAAAAAAAACAACAAAAAAAGAAAACAAACAAAAAAACAAAAAAAAAGCCCTAAAGCAAATACAACCTTAAAGTCTCCATTAATTTTCATTTGAATTGTTCCTTTTTAGTCTTTCTATTTCCTTTCTAGTCTTATTGTGCTCCTTTTGCGTCCTGTTTGGTTCCCTTTGGGTAAATCAACGTACCGTACGGTATGTACAGACTGCATATCCAACCTCATTCACGCAGTAACGCAAGTACATTAAAATTCAAGCGGAATGATAAATCGTATAAATTTCCTAGAAATCCAGTCTTACAGAAAATTCACTCCATTGTTTTGATTGCATGACGGGTCAATTTCCTAGTATTGCCAGACTTCGATATGCTTGGCAGATCTCGAACAAAAGTGCCGTTGCTCTGTGGTTACTGTGGTCAGAAGTCAAGGTCAAACAGGTGTTTTCTCAAAGAAGAAACCAAGCCATAATATTGTCATTGCTACATCTGTTAAATATGATTTTATTTTAAATGAATAAAAGATAAACAAAATAATAGTATTTTGTTTTTGTTATATTTTGTTACTGTAGGGTGTATAGACATTTTATAAGGATAAAAGGTTAATTTCCGAGATAGCATCTTTTCTGACTTTGAAAACTTTTTTTGGTTGTTGTTGAAATGTAACGTTGGAATAATTGATGAAATCTCTATGATCACTTTAAATATATCTTAAAGCAATATAAGCTGCCAAAATTGCAATTTTTAATAGTGGCATTAAAAGAGGTTAAATGAACGTTGATATGATTGAAAAAAAGAACTGCATCGAATTTCCTCTCTTATGCATCGTTTACACACCTTTACGTATGAAAAATATATTCCTCGACATTCCGTTTGACCCTAACAATGGCAGCTGATTAATCGTCGGCGACAATCCCGAAGATAACCGATGTTGACACGAATGATTCTGATGCTGATCGGGTTGTATCCGGGTCATTAAAATATGGACGGCGAGGTGAGGTAAAATTCTAGGTACCATCATTATTTTGGCATTGTTAACAATGTTATGTTTTTATATCTTTTTCGTCCCGAATCAGTCAAAGTCGGCTTTCTCCCTCGCTTCGAACCTTTCGTGTCAGACATCTTTCGTGCTTACCGGAAATATTGCGCTTCCGCATTTGATTTTGCCGAATGAGTTCAACTTTAGGTCATTGCATACGGAAATAATGTCGGAAAAATTGAGGTACGGGAAGACTTAATTTCAACTGTCGAACAATTTTTACATTTAATGCAAAAAATACAACATGTCAAAAGTTTAATCGATAAAATCAGGTATTAGAAGGTAGATGTTTACAAAATTTCGATTAAATTTTAGGGACCCCAAAATAACAATTTTGACAGCTTATATTGCTTTAAGATAACTGCCATCAAATGTGATCACCTGTATTTTCTCTAATCTTTGCTAGCCGCAAATACAATCTGTGGAAAAATAGAAATGCTGAAATACTTCAAGGTTTCAACAACAATCAAATTACGGAATTTGTGAAAATATTTCTCATCATTTACTGTAATAGGCGTGTAAAACTATTTATGATTGATATTCTGTACAGACTTTGCACCACATTTTGCAAACTTTTATATAGATTTTTCAATTAAAATCACGCCTTTTTATTGAAAAGCATTGTATAGATTTGTGGTTGAAATTTTATCACATATACGTGAAATGGTCTGTAGTTGCAAGTATTTCAAAATGCCAACAGTTAAGTTTTCCAACTTAAAAGGACGGAATTCTTTTTTGATTGGCAGTACACTGTACAAATTTTAAAGTCATGGCAATAGTCGATCACGAGAAAATTATCTTGGGGGGGGGGGGGGGGGAGCCCTATTTGAACATTTTATTGTATTAAAGTCCATTAACACTGGTTTACTCTTAGTTTATCTTTAAAATATTCCAAAAATAAATTCTCTAATATTATTCGGTCCGATAAAATGATGACCGTTCCGGTAAATCTTGCAACTTGGCGAACACTGGTTGCTTGGATATATTTTTCATAGATTAGTAGAGTCAAGCCAGTTGATTGTTGGTGGTTTTTTGTTGGTTTGTTGTTGTTTTTTTTACATGAAACCAAGATGAACATTGTGAGGTGTTTCAGCGAGTGTGGAAACTGAACTATAGCATGAAATGGAACTCAAGCCTGTTAAACTTGGTAACATTATGGTGGCTAATTTGTGCCTTTTACATTTTGTCGTCTTTTCGTTATTTCGAGCGAAAAGATGACAAAAACAAAAAGACGACAAAAGGATAATTAGCGACTTTTCGCCCAAAAGTAACGAATAAACGACAAAACGAAAAAAAAAAAAACACGACAAAATACACACAAAAAGACGATTTACCTACCTAATTTGTCTTCTTTTCGCTGGCATTTTGTTGTCTTTTCGAGGTATATTGGGAATATTCCCAGAGAATGGAAGAATAAAGCATCGTAAGTATCTTTTTTTCTTTTTCTTTTTTTTTATTTTGTCAACATATAAATCACCAATCTTTGATAGACTAGATAGTAAAACTAAAGATTTGGCACCTAAAATGACTGAGTTGCCTTGCTGAACATTTTCGAAGCGGCGTGACTAAATGCAGAAAACTGTTCCGGAGGAACTTGAAACACGGCTATTGAAACAGATAAAATGTAAAATGAATAAGAGAAACTGCTTGTATTTAAAAAAAAAACCCAAAAAAAAAACTATTTTAAGGGAAAGATTGCCTATAATATAGCGAGACTTTCCCCTGGTACTAGTGGTAGCTTGTCAAGGCTCACTATATAGCCAGTTTTCCGGGGGAAGTCTCACTGTATTGGAAGTCTGACTATTTACAACACCGGCATCATTCCGGCGATTAACTAGTACGGCGCCTCGTTTTTACACTTTGAAGTGCAAAAAAACGGAGGGGCGGGGCCTGACTAGGTGGAAACATGCTGATAACGGGCAACAATTTGTAAATAATACCACCACAGAGGTAAATATTGGGTACGCATTTGGGAAAGGGACGCTACTCTTGTACGCGCAAGAATGTAAACATTTCGAAAATTTTATATAGATTAGTGAGGATTTTATGTTGGACTATATTGAACGTGAGCTTTCCTAACTTGAAATGGGCCAGACACTTCAATGGGGTCAGTGACTCTGAGGTAACAAATCCAGATATGTTAGGCAAGACGATATTAAAATTACGAAATGTTACGAAAGCATATGACTCTTTGAATGTATAGTCACATGGTCTTTGACAGAATTGAAGCATGTTTTTCAATATTTACATTGGGTGAGGAAATATTTCAAAATTGATATTTTTTTAAGTTGAGCTTGCACTTGACGGATTATTCTGAAATCGACGGACGGTAACATCTTGCAACAGGTATGTACGTATTTTTTAAAATATCTCTTATTTGCGCGATAACCTACATTAACTTCTGATAAACTCTATGATTATATAGGTCAAAATGTGTAAGGTTTAATAATTAGATAAAAATCCAAATACAAATTGAATTTGGTGATAAGATGTACTTGATATTTGAAACCAAATACTGTGAATCTACCTTCAAATTAGTAAAAAATCAATGGATTTGTTTACCTGCCATGTATCATATATATATATATATATATATATATATATATTTATATAAGAACTTTATATCTTTATCAAACAGTGACAAATTCTTGTGGTAAATGACAAACGAAGACATTACAAAACTATGTGAATATATATTTAAAACCTTCAAAAAAAGAAGTGAGACTGTAAAACTACAAAAATGTATTTAGTAAATACAATATATTTATGTAAATACTTTGATATATACTATCACTTATGTGTACAATCCATATGTATGAATCACTTGTTTGAGTATTTCCAACACTACATCCACATTGAGTTTGTAATTAGTATTGTAAATCTTTTCTGCATTTTGATGTTTTCTTCTCACCAAATTGTCATTTCTGTTATGCCCTCTGGGCCCAAAATTGGAATAAAGTTATCTTATCTTATAATCATCAGTATAGAGTCCTGCAAAAGCGATTTCATATTTGAACCATTTTAACAAGATAAATGCCATAATATGTGAACTGCTTATTATGAATTATTTAGATTATATCACAGTTTATACATATATATATTCTTTATTCCAAATTGAGGGCCCTTTCAGGCATTTATACAAATAATATACATACATAGATATTGTGTTTAAAATACAATTCATAGTAAAATTTTAATATTTTATTCAAAACATTGTTTTGGCTTTATTTAATGAATAATTAGACAGTTAGACAAGCATAATACTTCATGTATGTAATTATCATAATAATTGAAGTATGTACACTGTGTATCCTAATGCAAAGCAAGAGAATTCAGATTCATACTATTTGAAGGAGAGAAAATTATATATATATATATATATATATATATATATATATATATATATATATATATTATATATATATATATATGTCATAATTTATAAAACACAATAACAAACAAAAAACAAAACAGAGAGATTGTAATGAATGCTATACATGTATATGGATACCTACTCTTGTCCCTACCTGGGATTGAACTCGCGATCTGCGCAACCTGAAATCTAGTGGCTTGTAACCAGTGTGCTAGACTGCTCGACTATCTAGGCAAGTCTATAAACTTGCTTTTGATGATGATGGAATTCTTGTCATGCTGTTGCATTGTACATGGTCACTGAGAACAGAAGTAAGATACAGATATTTGACGTAACTTTTTGAGGATCACACAAGATGCCCACTGCAATTGAAATATTTCATAAAGCATAGAGAGTGTAATGAACTCTTAATTAAAGTGAAGAATATTGCACTATATATGGATACCCACCTCTGCCCCTACATGGGGTTGAACTCGTGACCTGTGGATTACATCTCCTAGCAACACATGAACTGTCATAGAATGCGAACCTGCTCAACCATCTTGGTAAATCCAATATGTAGAAACTAGCTTTTGATAACAAGGTGTGTGTATGTATATGATGTAATAATGGTAATATTAATTTATTTATTTCCAATTTTGGCCCCAGAGGGCATATAAAGAACACACAGTTCATATACGTAACTTGCAAGAGAGTGATTATCCAAAAGATGTATAAAGTAAGAAATAAAAGTACGAGTTTATGATACATCAACTTTTAACTGGTAAAATTTTCAATAACAATGTATGTATGTATGTATTATTAAGTTGGTTATTAAAGGACATATAAATAAATAGAAAATGGTACTCACCTTCAATAATATTTGACAGTTTTGTGTCTTTAACATTGAGAAAAGCTGATGTACTGAGCAATTTGGGCATTGCTGGATATATCAACATTGTGAGTGTGGAAACTGAACTAGAGCATAAAATAGAATTCAAGCCATTTGAACTTGGTTACATTATGATTATTGGCAAACAAATAAATCCAGGTTAATTGCTATGTAATGCTACAATATGAAAATAAGACCTGGGTATTTCAGGTGTTGACAATAACATAGAGTTGTGAAACCTCTGATTTTGGGGACTCGTACCTTGGGCCTACCTCTCAAGAACCATGTGGTAGCTCTACTGTCTGAGTAGAAGTGTAACAATGCTGTAATATATCGATCATATTGATTTGTGATCAATTGATACATGTATCGTATCGTCAGTATGACATCTTGATGCATTTGCAAGTTATCTTGTCACTAGTTTTTATCTTGGATATATATAATACTAATGTACAACTACCAAATAAGCAACAGAAAACTCAGATATTGTAAGTATTGTGATACACATTATATCACTGGAGCATGTTGTCTATATTGTCAGGGTTTAAACTTTAAAAAAAAATTACCATTAGCCATGTGGGCTCTTGGATTTTGATGTTAGGGAGCCCACTGTAGAAGCCAGTAGCCCAGCTAATGTAAAACAATCTCAATATATATGTGAAAATGCAAAAACTAAATGTTTATTGTTTATTAACAGGTTTTAATTGGTTTTTTTTTTCCAATCCATTTCTAATTCTACTGATTGGAAAATCTCTTAAGTTTACATCACTATTCGTCAATGTCACTAACTGGCTTGGTTTCAGTTTGAGGCATACATTTAAGTCAATTTGAGGCTCAGACACAGGTTCATCCACACAAATTGACCCAGACTTAGTAAATCTGCTGAATTCATGACACAATACATGCAAACTGTCCCATTTAGTTGCCTCCTTACAACAAGCAAGTCTGAGGATCTATTCTAACAACCCGGATCCCCCTGAGGTCAAAGGGAATATGTAATTAGAGAAATCTTCAAAATACAAAATTTCTCTAATTACATATTCCCTTTGACCTTTGTAATTAGAGAAATCTTCAAAGTACAAAAACCCCGTGGGGACCCGGGTTAGAAAAGGTCCTCAATAACCCTTTGCTTGTCGTAAGAGGCGACTAAATGGGGCGGTCCTTCGGATGAGACCGCAAAAACCGAGGCCCCGTGTCACAGTAGGTGTGGCACGATAAAGATCCCTCCTTGCTCAAAGGCCCTGAGCGCCGAGCTTAGGCCTAAATTTTGCAGCCCTTCACCGGCAATGGTGACGTCTCCCTATGAGCGAAAAATTCTCAAGCAGGACGTAAAACAACATACAATCAATCAATCAAAGTACAAAAAGAATGAAAATAATTTCTTTTAAGTAGTAAGTTATAGTGAACAATAGTACAAGTAATAATAATAAATAAATTTATGTTGTGCCTTACATAAAACAAATTACTCTAAGGTGCTTTACAAAGGTAAAGATGAATTTAACATAATAAAAATGACAGTATGACATAAAATCTTATATCTGTAAAATTACTAAAATAAACATTATTATTAAAGCAATATAAGCTGTCAAAATTGTTATTTTGGGGTCCTAAAATTTAATCGAAAATTTTGTAAACATCTACCTTCTAATACCCGATTTTATCGATTAAACTTTTGATATGTTGTATTTTTTGCATTAAATGCAAAATTGTTCGACAGTTGAAATCAAGTCTTCCCGTACCTTAATTTTCCCGACATTATTTCCGTATGCAATGACCTAAAGTTGAACTCATTCGGCAAAATCAAATGCACAAGCGCAATATTTCCGGTAAGCACGAAAGATGTCTGACACGAAAGGTTCAAAGCGAGGGAGAAAGCCGACTTTGGAATTTTGCGTAATGTTTCGAGCGATCCCTTAAAACTATCATAACTAAAAAACATACTATCATAACTTAAAACACATATAACATCGTTAACAATGCCAAAATAATGATGGTAACTAGAATTTTATCTCACCTCGCCGTCCATATTTTAATGACCCGGATACAACCCGATCCACCCCGATCAGCATCAGAATCATTCGTGTCAACATCGGTTATCTTCGGGATTGTCGCCGACGATTAATCAGCTGCCATTGGTTAGGGTCAAACGGAATGTCGAGGAATATATTTTTCATCACGAAAAGGTGTGTAAACGATGCATAAGAGAGGAAATTCGATGCAGTTCTTTTTTTCAATCATATCAACGTTCATTTAACCTCTTTTAATGCCACTATAAAAAATTGCAATTTTGGCAGCTTATATTGCTTTAAGGTCAGTAGCTAGTTTTTTGGTTGGTTTTTTTTTTGTTCTAAGAAAAAATAAATGCACGTAAAAAACCAGTAAAAAAGGTACCTGTTGAGCATAGTATAAGTTTACTGTCTTATGGATAGCTTGTACTGTGTACTTTATAAAATTATCTCAGGAGATTAGATATGATTAAGTATATATACGATATATGTATCAGCAATTTTGAAATGTTCATCAGGGTTTTCCATGACTGTATTCAGTATAATCAAATCATATGTTGATAAGTAATAATTATTTATTTTGTTCATGTGAAAATGAGGTATAGAAAACTACTACTGTAAAGTATAAATTCACTGCAAATGTGAAAGGTATGCTATTAAATCGTGTGGTACTAGAGACACTTACTGACATAAGACTTTGGAGGAAGGATTCATTGTAATACCAGAAAAATGTCGGGGATAAAACGTCTTTGTGGAAATCATGATTCGGAGAGACAGTATATTTTGGAAAGGGAAAAAGGTAAACTATTTCGTTAGTAAAACATAGTTATACCTTACATAACAGGTTTGTTTAGGTGTGTTTCCATTTACACTAAAATAGCATAAATTTCATAACAAGGTTGGTTTTTTATATAGAGATGTGTTTGTAAGTTGGAGTATTTGTAAGATATGTTCAGTGAGCAGTGTTCATTGGTATGTTAAACCTACTGATTACTTAATTTGTCACAAGAATTAATTTAATGCATAATTTTCATTGTGTTAATCAATGCACAATTATACCTTGGATTTTGATATGCATAATGATATATGACAGGTTTTTCGGATATTACCTTCAAAACGGAGGTCCCGTGTCACGGTAGGCATTGGCATGTTAAAGAACCTTCACTGCTACGGCCCTGAGTGCTAAGCATAGTCTAAATTTGTGGTGCTTCACCCTACAGGCTGGTGACATCTCAATTCTCGACGGGACGTAAAACAAACAAATAAACAAACCACATTACATTTTGCATGTCCCCTAAAAATTGCATTCTGAAGTTACCATTGAGAGTTGCAGGTGGAAATGTTTCATTTATATAATTTAACATTTTATATATCTATAGGCCGAGTATATTGCAGCTACTTTCACTTGCAATGTTTCCTAGATCGATTACAGTCACTCGCCCTATAAAATACGAACCCAATAATAATAATAATAATGCACTATCTAAATACACTCTAAAGCGCTTTAACACTATACTAAAATGCAAATCAAAATTATACAGAATACATAAAATACTTAATAATGCCAGATATCAACATCGCACAATGAACAATTGAAACCATGAAAGAAATAAGCCAGAGAACATCAGAAATTAATTCATATTATAAAAACAATAAAATATGTGTTAGAAAAAACTTTTTTTGAGATACCGTTCTTCGGCATGTTGCGTAAAACACTGATTATAAAATAAAGTAAATTATGAATATTCTCAAATTTTGTTGGCTGTAGGAAGTCTTTAGGTTACTGCAATGATGACCTTCAAATCACTGCACGTACATGATACTGACAGGTCACTATAATGAATGACCGCTGAAATTATGTCGACTGGTCCCTTCTTTTGTTATGCAGACAATACGTCATCATTTCTTGTGCACAATATGCGTTTTGTCTGGATATTTTAAAGAAAGTCTGAATATCTTTAAATATGTAACGTTAAAAAGGTAAGACGACTTTCATTAGAATTATGCTAAATTATTTAATAAAATCAGTTTTTTTTAATATCTACAATAGAGCCTTCCTATCAGCAATGACTTGCAAAGAGTGTAAAAATCCGTGTTACAAATACAGAATGAATATTCATTCCGTGTTACAAATACAGAATGAATATTCATAATTTTGGGTTCATTCTTGTATCGGTCATTCTAGGAAAAAGTAAAAATAATTTCTATGTCGTCTTCGTTTGAAAGTAATTAAGTTGAATAAAGATAAACAAACAAGGTTTGCTTATTTAATGACAAAACGTTTTTAGTTGAAACTTACCAATATTTTATATTGCCATACATTTTCTAGTTGTTTTGGCCCCGTGGGGATCCAGGTTGTTTAGAATAGATCCTCAGTACCCTTTCTTGTTGACAGAGGCGACTAAATGGGGCGGTCCTTCGGATGATACCGCATATAACTGAGGTCCCGTGTCGCAGCAGGTGTAACACGTTAAAGATCCCTCCCTGCTCAAAGGCCATGAGCGCCGAGCATAGGCCTAAATTTTGCAGCACTTCACCGGCAATCATGACGTCTCGATATGAGTGAAAGATTCTCGAGCGGGACGTTAAACAATATATAATCAATCAATCTAGTTTGTTTTTGGTGCATATATTTGACAGACGGGAACAGAAACCTTTCAGCTCATGCGTTTCGAGTGTATTTTAGTCTGTTTTGCATCATAGGCCTATTTTGTCCCTAATTCTTGTAATTTGGGTGTTCGGGATTATCATATTTCAGTCATAATGAACGAACTAAAACACATATTTATTTATTTTCCATTTTGAGGAATGTCGAATGTGATTCACTATTATTCAGTTAACATTTTTTTAAAGATAATCTAGAAGAAATAGAATTTCAATGTGACACCAAAATTTTATGTAATTTTACTTATACAGGAAAAAAGGGTTTTACATTCTATTTGATGGAAAGGGAAGAGCTAACATATGAAAACGGTTAAGAATCTAACTCATAATATTAAAAAATATCAACTCTGGTCAATATGAGAGAAAAAGATTAGTTTTGTCGACTGGGGGGGGGGGGGTGAGTTTACAAACAAAACCTGATATGCCTTAGGCGTTTATGCCAATTACCACGTGCTCCAATCGTTTTATCAACTCATAACCCCACCCCACCCCCCCCCCCCCCCATCCCGCCACTCACACAAGACAGTTATTCCTTACCTAGTAAGCCTATAATTTATTTATAACGTCCGTGATTACTAACTTCCGATACACATATCAACCTCTATATCTATGCAAATTGCAGAAACGATCTCCATCATGATTTGACTGCTTATGTAAAATACTTGAGATTAAAAAAATAAAATATATATATCTATATATATATATATATAAAAAGAAAAAAGTTGTAATACTGTCGTGTTATGCATGAAAATCAAATAGAAAAAAGTGAAACTTGCATGAGATGTTTGGTGACAGGTGATTCCAAGACTGTTTAAGTAACATTGTTTAAATTGACATTTATAATATTTATAATTCTTAGCCAGTCAAAACACATATGAACTGTTAAAAATCGTGATATATAAATATATATATTCACAATTTTAACCTTTACCAGAACATACACCTGATATTCAACTGCTCATAATTTTCATTAGCGAAGTATTTTGCGTACAGTGTTTTATTTTTTCTACCTCTGTTTTAACAACAAAACTCGGTAAGATAGATTAATATGAAATGCTAAAGAAGTTCGATTTATTCTCTCTCTCTCTATCTCTCTCTCTCTCTCTCTCTCTCTCTCTCTCTCTCTCTCTCTCTCTCTCTCTCTCATAGATTGCAGTAAACGGTATGTAGTGAAAATGTAAGTCAGCGATGAAAAGTCGTCTTTTGAAGGATAAACCCCACTGATTTATTATCGTGAGGTTTGAGTTGAAGGTACGTACATACTTTTAATAACTCTTGGCGAAGTTAATACTTGATCAACTTCTTCACTCCCCATTTGGACCAAAGAATGCAACGACGAGCCTGTATAACATTGTCATAATTTGAATACAGTTTCAATTTATTATAATCTATTACCTCTATAACAATACCTTTGTTAGTATATAACCCACCCCCCAAAGTACCACAATGTAATGCGTCCAGTAGACGGTAGAGGGGTATCACGGAATTTTACATCTTTGCACGGTTCAAAATTTACAATTAGATCGTAAGTCCAGCTCCGGTCAGCTTAGTATTTCCGTTACGCTACAACCCCAATATCATATTTAGGAGAGGAAAGTAGGTCCCGGAGAATTGACACTAAGTTTGGTCATAAATTGCTGTTATATGAAATGTGATCATCATAGCATGGATATATAAAGCAGCTAACAAGTTCGGGTCCGTTCGTCCTCGTCGTTTTCTCTAAAACTGTCAAGATTTTTTTGGGGGGGGGGGGGGGGGGGGGTCGGAACGGGCGATAACTTTAAATTTAAATAGCGAAAACGGTGCAACGGTTTCAAACAGAAACTGACAGTTGCGTGAGTTCCTTGCATGCATGTGATCATTCCCACATACTCCCCTTGCCCCCCCCCCCCCCCCCCCCCCCCCCCCCCCCCCCCCCCCCCCCCCCCCCCCACACACACACAACTTATAACTATATTTTTTTATGATTTGAAATAGGCACTCTAATTTTTTTTTCTACTTATATTTTGTAAACATGCATCAAAGATCATCCAATTATGGTATTTTCCTCTCTGTCACGTACATATGTATTAACAAAAATTACGTTATGAGTGATTATGGAGGGGGGGGGGGGGGGGTATGTGGAATGATCATGATCCATGCCCCAGGTGCCTGTGCCATGCATGATGCAATTTATTCCTATGGTTAATCAAGCTTGTTAGTTTTTAACTTTAATAAATTTGATGAATACTCACCCAAAATCGGGTGTGAAGTTTATTATGATTTTTCTTATATTCATTTATATTTCCTTGGCATGCGCATAGAATATCACCAACTTGCAATTTCATCTTGACAAACAATGAAACTTATATCATGGCGACAATATTGATATGATAGAGCGGACAAAAACAAAAATCAAAACGCCGATGGTCCAGTTGAGAAAAAAAAAATTAATATAGAAATTAAAGCTATTGAAAATAAAACTGTTGCTTTGTTGTTAGCTATTTGATAGCGTAACACCGCGGTGATACGTCTGATTGATTGTAAATTTCTTCTGGAACACTACTTGTTACTCATATAGGATCCAGTGATATGAAAAAAAATGGGGGGGGGGGGGGGGTGTCCAGAAATATGATCTAGAAACTGCACAACATCTTATCCAAGACTCCATAAAAATAAATACGTGTATTGTCAAGTGTTAGTTTAGCTTTTATTTAAATTGTACATAGAAAATTGCCTACACATCAGCAGTATAATGTTAAAAAAACTACAAAGATGACTAGAAAAATAAGGAAATAAGGGGGGGGGGGGTTCCCTCCTTCCCCCCCTCCCAACTTTCTGAGTCTGCCAATTCTCTCTACCAAAGTGTGTATTCTACCAAAATGGCTATATAATTCCTGTATGAAATTTTTCCAAATATGCTGATCAACTTCATGATTACACATTTTATGATATGTCTTCTTCCAATCCGTCAGTCTTAAGTAGAATTTGACCCTTTTTTCCCCCTTCTTTAGTTCCTACTATCAAATGAAAGGTAATGTAAGATTTGATTTTAATTAGATGGTCTGT
This sequence comes from Ostrea denselamellosa, assembly GCA_024699665.1. Taxonomy (NCBI): domain Eukaryota; kingdom Metazoa; phylum Mollusca; class Bivalvia; order Ostreida; family Ostreidae; genus Ostrea; species Ostrea denselamellosa. The sequence goes on from JAMZEH010000020.1 coordinate 15,379,201, forward strand.
GGGCTGCTTTGAACCTAAAGTATATACTTCATTGGCACTGTTTAAAGAGGGCGTTTAGATCTGTGCTCATATTATGGCAAGTGGAATACAAATCCAACTTCCATGATATGACATTCAAGAATCACTTGTAGTTTTACGAAATTATATACATGTGTGTAAACAAAAACATGGCATAAGCCTTGTCTACATAACAAAGAATTGTGAGTGCTAGCTGTATCTCACTTGTAAGGCGAATGGTTTTTACTAGTTGGATTATGGATCCACAGACCATATTTTTTACTTTTAGGAAATAAATGCAAATTTCCAATTTTTCCCCCCCAAGCCACCAGTAGTGAAAATAAATGCAATAATAAAAAAAACAAAACAAAACAAAACAAAAAAATAAGAAAAACCCAACTACTTGACAACTGATATTCAAATCTTTGCTGTCCATTAGAAATACTTGAGTGAAGCATTGCAAACATTAAAAATGGGGAAATAAAATTTGAAAATTTTCAGTTCAAATCATGTCTATGCCCCTTTAATAACTCTCTCTCTCTCTCTCTCTCTCTCTCTCTCTCTCTCTCTCTATATATATATATATATATATATATATATATATATATAATTTTCTACTGTTTAAATGTCACTTTGTCCAGGAAAAAATAATCATGTAATAAATGGGAATTTTTACCTCCTTCAATTTAAATTTTTATCTGGCATTTATTTTTTGAATTTGCTCCTAATATATTTAGGTCTATTTCCATTTCATCATGTTCATTGCAAGGTAAAGGCATATTTATAAGATACTCTTGTCAAAGTAATTTGATATCTGAAGACATTATATATTTAGTATGGTTAAAGTTTGGTACAATGAGCAGTGAATTTACAAGGATAGGTCAAAGGTTATTCAGAGAAAATGCAGTGGTCATGTATATATACAGATTCTATGATATAGCAGCTTTGGGTGCCCTGTAAGGTGAAAAAGGGGGTAATTGTCCTGTTAGAACAGCACTAGGTTAATGGGTGATATTTTGACATTAGTTATTTTAAAAAATAAGGACAGGCTACCAAAATTTCTTTGGTTTTAGTATTTATTTTGTTAAAATGGAAGAGAAAATAGTTGGTAGCATATGAAAACATGAGAACTATGGACTTCATATATAGATCTTTTATTTAGAATAATACTCTTACACATCGCATTGAAGTTTACATGTAAACATTGTCAATTTAAGAAGTACAGTAAACAATACTTATTGTTTATTAATAGCATGGATTATATTAATATTTTTGTGCACATTTTGACAACTGCTACAATTCTTTGTTTTGCCATCACTTCACGCATGATGGCATTCAGCTGACGTTGATGCAAATGCAAGTGTGAAAGCAGCAGGCAGATTGGAAAGTATAAATAGCTTTATTTATTAGTATCTAAAAGATTGGTAGGATTCACACAGTTGCAGTGATTTGACACTTAGCTGGTTCCTTGACTGTGTTTTATGCCATAATCCAATTTTTTCCTGCATTGTTTTCTTTCATTTCAGTATCATAAACTCTTATCATTAATGTAAGCAATTTAGTCCTTGTGAGTACTTTACCTTCATAACTTACAGTACTTTGATCATTTGAAGATGTCTGCTGAATTTTTTCTCGTCTCCTTGTGTCAGAGGAGATTTAAGTCTTATCATGGATGTTTGTGTATGTGTGAGTGATTACGTGCCAGATATAAAATGTATCGGATTCAAGATAGTGTATTTTAAATAAATATATGCCCAGTTGTGATGTGATGCTCCCTCTTGTATTTCATGGTTTCCTGATTAGTATGAATAAGGCATTATAGATAAAGGATATATCCCCTTTGTTTGACAGTAAACTGTTGATTACTTATTGCATCGTATTCTTTCAGATCAGGACACGATGGCTACCTTTTTTCAGCAATATAAGACCCTTATGTACAAAAATTTTCTGTATAAGAAGCGGAACAGAAGCCAACTTTTCCAGGTAATAATTAAGTGACAGTCTGATTATTTTCTAAGGTTGTCTTGAGATCACATGCAATGTTTCTACTATTTTTTATCTCCTTGATATGAAGAGCCCATAACCTGGCTATAGTTGCTGTGCCATGTGACTTACATGCGATGGCAGGCAGTGACTGTAAAGTTTTTGGTATGGAATGACGGACTCTGTGGTCTCTACAAAAATAATGTTTACTTTAAAGTTATGCAAATTTCTAGAATCAAAAACCTGTAGTCTCTGCACACATCATTCAATGTATTGCACAATCACTGTGCAAAGGAAAGTGCTCATTGGACAGCAAACACATGATATTGTTAAGACATTTGGGCAAGACTGTAGTCTTTGGGATGTTTGAACAGCTCTTGCACAGATATTGTAAGGTTTCTGCTAGATGTTCATGCAATTTCTGAGAGAGACTTGCTGAGACCATTACACACTTATATAATTGCATATACTCACAGACATTGTGAGATTTAATCCGACTTCTTTACAAGTGCAAAATGGTATATCACCATATAATGTAAACATGAATGCTGTAGCCTCTTATGATGCCGAAAAAATTGCATGGTAAATCATACACAAATTAATCTCACAGCCACCATGGCAAATGTAAACCAAGCTTTAGTAACATACGTATGTACAACCTTCTGTAATGTATAAGAGTTGACTTGACATTTTTATTTGCCATAACCAGGAACTGTTAAGCTATATGCTAACTGTAAAACAGACATGGTAACATATCTCAAGTTTTTTAGCTCACCTAAGCTGCAAGCTCAAGTGAGCTTTTCTGATCACCCTTAGTCTGACATCTTTCTGCTTGTTTTCTGTAAACTTTTCATATCTTCAACTTTTTCTCCAGAACTACAAGGCAAAAATCAACCAAACTTTGCACAAATCATCCTTTGGTCAAGGGGATTCAGTTTTGTTCAAATGAAGGTCAGTGCCCTTCTCCAAGGGGAGATAATGGCGATAAAGTAAAAATATATTGACACATTTTAAAAATCCTCTTCTCCAGACCAGTAAGCCAATTTCAATGAAACTGGTACAAATCATCCTTGGGTGAAGGGGATTCAAGTTTTTTAAATGAAGGGCCATGCCCCCTTCAAAGGGGAGATAATCACAAAAATGCAAAAATAGGGTTGGGTCATTTAAAATCTTTCTCGGGCCAGAAAAGTTCCAATTTATATTGAAGGTTCCTGACATAATGCAGATTCAAATTTGTTAAAATCATGGCCCTTGAGAGTAAGGTCAGGCCACAAGAGGATATCAAAGTTTTACTTCCAAAAATCTAGAAAACAATCTTTAAAAATCTTCTTTTCAAGAACCACTGAGCCAGAAAAGTTCAAATTTACATGGCAGCTTTCTGAAACAGTGCACATTAAAGTTTATTAAAATCATGGCCCCCAGGGTTAGGGTGGGGTCACAATAGTGGATCAAAGTTTTACAAGCAAATATATATATATATATATATATATATATATATATATATATATACATATATATATGAATGAGCAATGTGGCCCATGAACTTCTTGTTTGTTGAAATGAGACAGAATGCAAGTGAATTGTACTTTTCTAATGAAATTGAAATTTATCGTGAAAAATTGTATGCACATATCTTTGTATGTGACTGTCCTTGAATGAATTCTTGACAAACTGTCGGGAAGTGAATTCATTGAACTTCAAAGCTTCAGTTACATGCATACAACGACAATTGTCTTTACTTGTAATTTGGTGTCTTGTCTTGAAGCAAAAATAATAAATGATTTTGTATAGATATGTAGTTATGAACAAATTGAATGTTTGGGAATAATTTTCTTGCCAATGATAGGGTGAGATGATGAAGATTTAGTGTATGAAAATTCAGGATTCAAAGATGTGAGCCAGTGTATTGTAACCACAGAGTATGAACCATTGCTATCAGATGTTACAGTTTTTATTATTTCCTCACTGTAGGAGATCCTATACCCTATTTATTTTGTTGGAATCTTGGCCTTGACAAAGGCTTTCCTTCCCTTGGATCCAAAACCAGCCATTACCAGCTTTCCTCTGCAGCATCCAGAGAATTTTACAATTAAATACCACAACACAGAGAGGTTTTTGGTTAGTCCAGACAACACCTTCACCCGTACTATCGCGGCAGATGCTGCAGGCATTTTCAAGCAGATGCTTGGACTGAATGCAACTCCTGCCTTAGAATACTACCCGGATAATGCAACAATGGTAGCAGCTTTCCAGAAGAATTATTCAAAAACTGCAGGGTATTTATTTGTCATTAATATATACTTAGCTTGGATGTGAAAATGTACTATTTTGGAATGAAGTGGTTGATAATGAGGATTGATTTATTTTGACTTGATTCAGATAAGTCTGAAAATTATATACAGTGAAATTCCTCAATACCAGCTCCCATAAAAACCAGTCCCCACCCCCACCTCTACCCCCAACCCCCTGATTTTGAAACTCTGGGCAGTGTTCTTGTTAATTCCTAATACAGGAATTCTAATAATTCTGAATCCCCCCCCCCCCCCGACCTCACCCCCTACCCCTTAGAATTGGACATTGGCCAAGTGTTTTATCAAAAAAATTCTATCAACAAACATAGCAAACAATTCCTCACAAAATTTGCCAAAGTTGGTGATTGTTTAAGAAGCCATGCTTGTGTTTGAATCCCTTTGCCTGTCAGTGTTTATTGATGACACATGTTCAGTGAACACCTCGCTATTGTTTGAAATATTTTTTTTTAGAAATTCAAGCCAGAGCACTGCAAACTGCAGCTATGAAAATCACAGATTGTTCTTGTTTAGTAGTATAGCAATTTTCAATCAATCTTGCCATGAGGTAACAGAGATTTGTTTCCTTTGCATTCAGGTATGCAGGTTTGCAATTCATGTATGATGGCAACAACTTGTCGTATGCAATCAGGATGCGCCACTCTGACATTGGAGATACAAAGTCTAGCACCATATATAGAACTACAAGTAAGTTTAAAATACTGAAAAAAAAACCTTGGTCATATTGACATAGTCTTAGGTCACTCTGTGTGGCATTTTGCTTTCAGACTCAAAAACTACACAAAATGTTTTATTTAGAACACATTTGAATTTTATTTTGGGAATGAAATGTTTTTAGAATATTTAGTGATATGTGCTTTGAGAAAAGAGAAGGAGTAGGACATTTAAAATGTCATCCAGAGGTATAGCGAGTTCATACAAATTTACTATACCCTGCTACTCTACTCAGTAATGACTTATCCCATAGCTTTGAAAGTTTTTCTCTTCATGTGATTTTGTTCTATTGGAGACGAAATAGATATTTTGCTACATCGTTGGTTCACACATAATATAGTCCCCTATAATTCAAGTTCCCATAATTCCATTTTAGCATTCGGTATAAGAAACTGTAAAATGGCTTCTTGTCTCACATGTTTGATAGCTGAAGAAAATGTCTGCACATTTGGCACATGTCATCTAATTTGTCTGAATGTTGACGAGAATCCATCCTTGAATATCTGGATAAAATTAATTCAAGCAAGCTTTAAACACTACCTTCTTGCTATCATTAGGTGAAGAAAAAAAAATATGATTTGTTGTTTTAGATGACCAGTGTAGAGGTGGTTCTGGGCAGGATTCGAGCTCCTGTGATGTACTGAGGTACATGCACACCGGTTTCAGCCTGATTCAGGTGGCTACGGACACAGCCTTAATGAGGGTGAGAAAGCATCTGACATTTCATGTCGTCCTTATACACTAATCTGACAGTCAATATATTGCTTACAATTTATTTTTCTTTCACAGCATCACTTTGGAATCACATCTATACAGCCTCCAGATTTGTCTTTCCAGTTGATGCCGATGGATAAATACCAACCAGATACTACCTACATACAAATTATTTCCTCCATTTACTTTGTTTTAGCCTATGCTCAATTTGTCAATTTCCTCACTGCCAACATTGTTTATGATAAAGAGAAAAAAATCAAAGAGGGGATGAAAATGATGGGTCTGAGAGACTCTGCGTATTGGGCTTCCTGGGCATCTTTGTATTTCATACTGATAACCATTGTGACAGTGGTGGTGACTCTGATAGCGTATGTAGCCGAATTTTACAAAAACAGCAACATGTTCCTCTTTTTCATGATTTTGGAATTGTACGGAATGTCCCTCATTACTTTTGCATGGATTATAACACCATTCTTCCAAAAAGCACAGACCGCAGGGGGGTTGGCCAGCTTGGCCTCAATGGCAACCTCAATGCTATACCTTGTGGTAAGCATGACTCGGACAGTGACCAGCACTGGAGAAGTGACGTACACTATTCCTCCGGTGGGCAGAGGGTTCCTGAGCCTGTTATCACCTTGTTGTGTAGCATTGGCAATTGACCAGGTAAAGGAAATAAAATATACTTTTACCTGCCCAGTATGATTTGGTTATTGAACTTATATCGTTGGATATTGGCACGGGTTGGGTGTAGAAAACTGCAGGATGGTGATCACAATTATATACCCAACAAATACCAATATTCACCTACGTAAGTTCAGTAACTCCTGTATAATACACATTAGCTGAAACATATTTCGATTGTTTTTTGTTGGTAATTTATTCATTTTCTTGTCACATTGAAAATTGAAGTATTACTGGCACCAATAAAGAATGTATACAATATCACAGTTCATCACACATCTTCAAGATTTAACGAGGTGTATTGATTGATGTTAGTGTAAAATGTTTCTTTCATGAATAATAGTCCAAATATTGCACACTAGAATTTAATTTGTAAAATTTAGGAAAATTTTGTTTTTCAGAAATTATCAATTGTATAATGATACATATTCTTTAGTCAGAGATACTGATTAAAAATACTGTGTGGTTAAGGGAGGTAATTGTTTGGTTTGTAGAGTTTATTCCTGGACATCACAGTCGGGATGGACTTTGAGACTGTTAAATCTGGAGACTTTCCTCTGTATGGCTATATGCTCATGCTGTTATTGGATACTGTTTTGTATGCTTTCCTAGCTGTCTACCTGGATAACGTTGTGCCAGGTAAATACAAGATCTCGCAATAGTTATTTCAATGGCTGGACAGTAAATTTTACTAATTTATAGAAATGAAATGTCTTCTCATTTCACCAGTAATTTAACATTTACCTCATAAAGCTGTACTACTCAATTTTTACATGGCAATAGGGCTTTATAGTTTAGAAGTTTAAAGTTTAAACTCAGTTTATTTTACAATGATTAACAAAGAAGTTTTATGACTTCTTGTCATCTGGGTTATTGGCTCGTAGGAGTCATTAATGTGAGGAAACAGGAATACTTAAAGAAAACTGTGTGTCAGACACAGGAGTACTCGGAGGAAACCATGTGTCTGAGTTATAGGAGTACTCGGAGAAAACCGTGTGTCTGAGATTCAGGAGCACTCGGGGGAAAACTGTGTCTGAGTTAGATTACTCTCTCACATTCAACCACTGCCAGTCCTAAGGATCGAACTTTGGTCACAGCAATGCAAAGCGAATGTGTTAACCACTATCTACCCAGTGCTTAGTCTAGAAGGAGAAGCTATTTTGCATTTATATTAAATTAATTATCACGATGTGCCTTTTATCATTACATATGTTAAAATCAGCAATGATTTTGCTTTCATTTTATACAAATACATAGATTAATATACAATGTAAAGTAATGATCCAAAATATGCTTTCGCATGCAACGTTCAACATAGAACAAATTAAGCATAAACTTAATTTGAAATATGAATTTTCTTGTACATGTATATGCATTTCAAAGTACAGATTCAGCATTAGCATCGAATGATATACTGTTTTGTTTGAATTGATCAACATGTATTCTAAGTTTCAGATAAAGTGATGATTTATATATGTACTTGTAATTTAATTTATTTAAGGTAATCATGGACCCAGATTTCCTCTCTATTACATGTTTAATTTGCTTTAGGTAATTGTGGAACCAGATTTCCACCTCTCTGTTACATGTTTAATTTGTTTTAGGAAATTATGGACCCAGATTTCCTCCTTATTACATCTTTACAAAGTCCTACTGGTTTGGAACAGAGACAAGCAAGTACAGCAGCACAGCAGATGACACGGACTATTTCTTCGGGGATGACGTAGAGGTGGTAACAGCTGAAACCCGGGAGAAACAAGGACTCAGGTTTGTACACAGAATTACAATCATCAGAAATGGTTTTCTTAAGAAGTGAATCCAAGAAATATTCAATGTTTTAAAAGAAAATAGTCCTTTTAAAACGTCAAATGTAATGAGATTGTTAGCGTTGTGGGCTTTAATTAGATTAAAAAAGGAAGTATGTGACTGAATTTATGAGGGTTTTCTTTCTTCTCCTTAGATTTTATGAAATAACAAAAGAGTTCAAGTCAAAAGAAAAAGGTGAAGGCATGGTCAAAGCTGTTGATGGTAAGGACCGCCATGTTATTAATTCTATACGCTGTGGATAGTTAGGACAGCCATGTTATTAATTCTATAAGCTGTTGATGGTAAGGACAGCTATGTTATTAATTCTATAAGCTGTGGATAGTAAGGACCGCTATGTTATTAATTCTATAAGCTGTGGATATTAAGGACAGCCATGCTATTAATTCTATAAGCTGTTGATGGTAAGGACAGCTATGTTATTAATTCTATAAGCTGTGGATAGTAAGGACAGCCATGTTATTAATTCTATAAGCTGTGGATAGTAAGGACCGCTAAGTTATTAATTCTATAAGCTGTTGATAGTAAGGACAGCCATGTTATTAATTCTATAAGCTGTGGATAGTAAGGACAGCCATGCTATTAATTCTATAAGCTGTTGATGGTAAGGACAGCCATGCTATTAATTCTATAAGCTGTGGATAGTAAGGACAGCCATGTTATTAATTCTATAAGCTGTGGATAGTTAGGACAGCCATGTTATTAATTCTATAAGCTGTGGATAGTAAGGACTGCCATGCTGTTAATTCTATAAGCTGTGGATAGTAAGGACCGCTATGTTATTAATTCTATAAGCTGTGGATAGTAAGGACAGCCATGCTATTAATTCTATAAGCTGTTGATGGTAAGGACAGCCATGCTATTAATTCTATAAGCTGTTGATGGTAAGGACAGCCATGCTATTAATTCTATAAACTGTGGATAGTAAGGACCGCTATGTTATTAATTCTATAAGCTGTGGATAGTAAGGACAGCCATGCTGTTAATTCTATAAGCTGTGGATAGTAAGGACTGCCATGCTGTTAATTCTATAAGCTGTGGATAGTAAGGGCCATCATGCATTTAATTCTAAATGTACTCTGCAGAGATACAATATTGATTTCTTTTTTGTTTTAATGGTGATGACAATTGACTGTTTTTGATACATAGAAGACTTTTTATTGTTATTTGTTATTTGAAAATATTTTGTCAAATGTTTTCTGTGAGAACAATCTCAAGTCCAATGCTTTTTCCACACAGAAATGAAATCATATTGAAATATATAAAATTTTCGTCAAAGTGTAAGAAACAATACCCAGTTTTACAGATGTAATTCCTGTGTGGTTGTATAAACTTAATTTCTTTCTCTTAGGTTTCTCCCTTGAAGTCTATGAAGGGCAGATAACTTGTCTATTGGGACACAATGGGGCAGGGAAGACAACTCTGTTGAACATGTTGAGTGGACTGGTTGCTCCTACAAGCGGCTCTGCTGTTGTACAAGGATATGTAAATATATATAGTTCTACAATGTCTGTGTTAAAGTCAGTTGGGTTACATCCCATATGGAGTTGGAAAATATGCCCATGAATTTCCCATGTATACTTGGCCTGAATGTGGTACTGTTAGATATACAGCCTTGGTCCTACAACCTCTGGTGAATGGGTTAGTTAATAGAGCACAGTACTGATGTGCTAGAGGTCCTGGTTTTTATCCTTAGCAGAGAGAGCAGTCTCTGTTATAAGGTTGTAGTATAAGTTGCATTTACAATGAAATTTGAAGCTACATGTATCATGCTGGTTCATAGGTTGCTATGGCAACCAATTCAGCTGCAGAATTATCTTAATTTATCACTTTTTGGTGCAGCCATGCTGTGCTAATTTATGTGCAACAGTAAGTAGATTAGTCAAATTACACACCAAAGGCTAATCAATGTACAGTTTACTGATATCTCCAAGATGGTAGCCAAAGGACATGACTGTAAGAATTTATGAATTTTTTTCTATTATAAATGCAATGAATTGTGAAGATTGAAACGTACAACTGTAACTTTGTTGCTTCCTTTCCAAATTGGGCAATAATTTTTGTGTGAAATGACTGACATTGCAAAACAAGTTAAACAGTGTTGGGCGAGAAGAAAACTGAGTTTTAATGGATGCTTTTGCAGGATGTTTCTAACCCATCTGATGTGACAAGAATGAGAGCCATTACAGGAGTGTGTCCACAACACAACATCCTGTTTGAAGTTCTTACCTGTGTGGAACATTTGGCCTTCTATGCAGGTCTAAAAGGAATTACTGGAGAAAAGCTAAGAACTAGGGTTAGTACTATAAATAAGACCACACTTCACAGGCAATTTGAAGTCAGCATGCATGACAGTAGGAAATGCAGTATTGTATATGAGGGTATAACTGACATTTCAGATTGATCAGACCATTAAAGATGTGGGACTGGAGGACCAGAAGAATACATTTGCCAAAGATCTCAGTGGGGGGCAAATGAGGAAGCTCTCAGTTGCCATAGCAATCGTTGGGGACCCTAAGGTATATATTAATTGTTGAATTAATCTTATGAATGAGATGTGATGTATAAAACCCAAATACACCTTGAAACATTTAGTTACATGTAATCCCCACAAAAAAGGACATCTTAACCTTGTAAAAGGAAACAACAAAACTTGACTTGTTCCATGCTGTTAACTGTGATAGTTAGAATATAAAATGACAAAGGCATGTAAATGTGTCTCATTACAATATGAAGGCATATCATCATTTCAGATGACGTCCTTTGATACTGATGGTGAGATAATATCATGTTATTTCTTTCCTAGATTATCTACTTGGATGAGCCCACAGCTGGCATGGATCCATATTCCAGACGACACTTATGGAACGTTCTAAAGGAGAAGAAGAAGGGCCGATTGATTCTGTTGACCACCCATTTTATGGATGAGGCAGATATTTTGGCTGGTAAAGCAATGCCATTTGTCAATGTGTATATAAGGTGTCATTGTTAATCAAAATTTGTAAATTCGCATTTTAACGTGGGTAGCAGATTTCTATTGAGAATACATGTATGTGGTACTTCATATTAATGACAGACAGGAAAGCCTTCATCAGTAAAGGAAAGCTCAGATGCTGTGGTTCCTCCTTGTTCTTGAAGAGCAGATTTGGTATTGGATATCATCTGAAGTATGTATGATAAATAAATATATGTATATCGTGTAGTCTCTCTCCTCAGTTGAGGGCCTCTGAGGTTAGATCATTATGCTCTAAACCACAAGGCCTCTCACTTCTCATTGGCACGAGTTCGATTCTTGTTCGCGCCAATATATGTGAGAAAGTTTACTTTTGGAAGGTCAGTGATCTCTTCCCGGGGACATTTTATCTGGGTTCTCTCTTCCACTAATAAAAAATTGGATGCCACCAGATAACTTAAAAATTGTTGAGCGTGGCAGAAAACAACAAAAAATCAATCAATCTCTCCTCAGTTACTGGTTAGTACCTCTGGTTAACTATTTATGGTAAGTATTTTTATATATATTATTTAGTCTGTCTCCTCAGTTACTGGTTAGTACCTCTGGTTAATTTATTAGTGGAAATGAACCCATCTGTCTGCCAATCTGGCTAAAATGTTTTGATTCATCAAGACTTCAAAATATGATACCGATATATAGCTCACCAGAGTTATACAAGGGACACTTTTTAAGTTAGTAGAGTAGGGCGGTCTTTTTAAAACCGCTTGAAATATCAAAATTTTATTTATCTAAGGCCTTCAAAATATGCCCCGCCTGCCTCAATGCACATTTTACACACCGATCTACCCATTTCCGGAACGCCACACGGTACTCCTCTTTAGGTATATTTTGCAGACACTGGTAGACCGCACTGCCTATACGACAACGGGATTCAAAACGGTGCTCTGCCAGCATTTCTGTTAGTTTTGGGAACAATCAAAAGTCACAGGGGGACAGGTCAGGGCTGTATGGGGGATGATCTAAGATCTAAGATATTAAAACGACGTACCCACTTGCAAACTGTAGCATATTTTAAAGCACCATTCTCATAAACCTTTTGCAAATCAGCATGAATTTCTGTTGATGGAAACCCGAGGTGTGCTCGAATCTTACAATATACCCTCTGTTCAGAGATTTTTCCATCCATATTGTACACTATATTTTACGATAGTGTATAAAACCATGTGTTGAAAATACCCAGCACAGCGCACACGTGGACCTCGTGCACCGCATACCGTGATACCATTTGAGAGGAATGATTGCATAAGTTCTGTGTAAAAAATCGTGCAACTTCATAATTGCGTTAAAAAGTTATAGGCTTACTCTACAAACTTAAAAAGTGTCCCTCATATACATGTATTTCCATCTGTCTGTCTGTTTGTAAACTTTACACATGGTTGACTTCTCTAGAATCACAAGGTCAATCTCAACCAAATTTGGAACAGAGCATTCTTGAGTAAAGGAGATTCAAAATTGTTCATATGAAAAATTATGGCCTTTCAAGGAAAGATAAAAATAGGGTTGGGTCATTCAAAAATCTTTTCAAGAACCACTGAGTTAGGAAATATGTAATTTATGTGAAACCCTCTTGATACAGTGTAGATACTATCAAAATTGTTCAAATCATGGTCCCAGGGGATAGGATGTGGCCACAATTAGGAATAAAAGTTTCACATGGAATTATATAGGGAAAAATCTCTCAAAATCTTCTTCTCAAGACCAGCAGGACCTCAGTCATGCAGGTGTCCTTGGGTAGTGCAGATTCAAGTTTATTCAAATCATAGTCCTAGAGGGTAGGCTGGAGATGAAAGTTTTACAAGGCAGTATATAGAGAGTTTTAAAAAAAATTTAAACAATTAAGAAAAAAACTCAAGAACAACAGAATGATGATAAGTCAGATGAATATACCCGCATCCTCCAGTAGAGTAGATTCATATTTGTTCAAATCATGGCCCCAGGAGATAGGATAGGACCTAAATAAGGTGTCATAGATTTACATGGTATTATATGGCAAAACATCTTTAAAAATCAAACCAAAAACAAACAATGGAGCCATGATTATTGCTCATATTAATATGCAGGCATCCTCAGACATTTTTGGATATCCCTGCAGCTATTGAATTGAAAATTGACATATGAACTTATACCAGTAGATCACTGATCAGCTTCAAGTTTGGGCTTTTTTGACCCACAGTATTTTTGAAAGTGTTACAGACCTTGGACTTAGCAAATTTCTGGGATTTGACAGTTTTCCAGACTTTTTTGGCTATCCATGCAGCTATTAATTTGAAAATTCATGAACTAATTATATCAGTGATTTACAGATCAAGTTTCAGTTTGGGCTTTGCTGAACCTTTTTTTTGAAAAAGTGAATGGACTTGGTGAATTTTAGTTTTCTAGACTTTTTTGGGCAGTCCCTGCAGTTACTGATTTTCAGATTTATACGTGAACTTGTATCCGTGGATTACAGGTCAAGTTTCAGATTTATACGTGAACTTGTATCCGTGGATTACAGATGAAGTTTAAGCTAGGGCTTTGTCGACCTCTTTTTTTTTTAAAAAGTTATGGACCTTGAACTTAGCAAATAATGTGGGGCCCGTTTGTATTTTTTATTACTAATCAATATGGAATAAAAGTTAATCAGAGTAAAGCTGAAGACGATTATCATGAACTAGGTTCCCTTTAGGTTTATTTCACAGTTGTAAACATTGGTGGATTTCTAGCTTATACAATAAACAAATAATTCTAGCAGAATATACATATACTTTGTATTTTGGTGGATATGGAGTTCCAAAATATAGAAGTTGGTAAACAGGGTGGAGTTGATTACTTATTGTAAAATGTTTTATTGTCATCCGAAACAAGCAACATCTTTAAAAGTAGTTTATTACCTCCCAAGGTTGCTAAATGTACATTTACAATAAAAGCAACTGACCAAAACTTATCTTGTGAAAAGTCATATTTGAATCGCAGGTCCATTTGGGTGCAAATTAAACTAAAATATTTAAAAAAAAAAAAAAAATTAGCAGCATGATACCAGACTGCTAAAATCAACCAAAATTATCACCATTAAAAAGACCTATTATTAAAGCAGTACTCATTTATATGGTATTTGATGATTTTTTAAAAGAAAAATAAGCTCCAGATTAATGCGGATTTTCAACATGTTTGTAAGAGAAATAAGGTGTTGACTGTACTGTAACGGGAGAGATGCTGTTTCACAGATGTTAAATACTTGCACCAATACCTCACTCTACAAATATTCCACTCTCCAAACATTTTAAGAATATATCAAAATTTAAATTTTGTCTTCAATTAGTTTTTTTGCCTCCTAGACTTTTATTTTGGATTTAAACTTTAGAAAAATGTATTATGTACAAAAGCATGCTTTTGAGTATCAATTTAATTGTTTGTAAATCCTTTGAAAGTATGGTTGTGGAACCAAATTGTAAGGAAAGTGAAGTCACCGAGTTTGTGAGGAATAATGTGGATGGGGCCGAGTTTACTCGAGTTCATGGAAAGGAGCTGTCTTATACACTTCCCCTTGACAAAGTGAGCCAGTTCTCAGGTAGGATGGCCAATAAAGAGATTTATACTCAGTATGTTAAACGAAAATTAGAGAAATCAAATCTGAGAATATTCGTACATTTATCCCACTCTGTAGAAAGATTATTTTTCAATAGTGGGGATAGTTGTAAAAAATAATTTTGTGTGAAAAAAGAAGGGTAGTGTGTGTGTGTGTGTGTGTGTGTGTGTGTGTGTGTGTGTGTGTGTGTGTGTGTGTGTGTGTGTGTGTGTGTGTGTGAAAATATTCCAAGAAAATTACAGTAGTTGTATTGTATAGTGTATATTTTGTTTTACATTCCATGTTTTCATTTTATTTTAATATAATTATATCTATATATAATGCGCAATTGCAAATTTCTAATTGCATTACACTCATATCTTTTTAGGTCTGTTTAGTGAATTAGAAAACTCCACTGGAGTTTCTAGCAAAGCTGAATCGCTTGGTATCAAGTCCTATGGAGTGTCTATGACATCACTGGAGGAGGTCTTTATGAAGCTAGGTAAATTCCTACTCTATTGTAACAGTATTCTCACATCATCAGTTACCACTGGATGGTGAGTAGAAAGATTAAATGAGCAGCAGGTGTCTGACAAGATGTTTTTGAGGTACAGTCAAACCTCATTATCTCAAACTTGATAGGACTGTGAAAAAACATTGAGATATCTGAGGATTTGAGATATTGAGGGTGAAATACTTAAAGGTTAAGTGGTTGGGACTTCCAAATCACTTCGACATATCCATGATATTCGAGATGTCGGTGTTCGAGATATCAAAGTTCAACTGTATTTCATTTTAAGCAAGGAATATAGAGTCTGGCAGATTATTTAGTTTTTTCTTGGTATTTAAAGGATTGATCATTGTTATCTTCTGTAGGGGTTGTAATTTTTGTTTGTTTAAATGGTATGGACATAAACAAGAATTTCAATCCTTCATGAAAGAGGAAAAACTGAAACCAGGCTTTAAAACCCTAATAATATGCTGATTTTTCTCAAAATTGGAAAAATTTGACCATATACTTACAGAATATAATCATTTCAGAGGAGGATGACACGACTGTGAATCTACAAGAACTGAAAGAAACACACTCTGTCAATGACACGGAAAATGGACACCTGTACAAGAACAGAATTAGTCCTCTTACTGTCACAGACATCAACAACACCACTGTTACCATAGATACAGATCTTCTTGACATGGAAAAACAAACTGAAGATCTTGCCATGCGGCAGTTCAAAGCAATGGTGAAAATGTGGACAACTATCAATTTTCGCAGCAAAGCCAATTTGATGTTTTCCCTGGTGTTTCCAGTCATTTTTGTTATAATTGGTCTGGTTGTAAATAAAACAGCAAATAATAACACCAGTGACAATACACCGACCGCCCTGAACCTGGTAGGTTTGGCAGCATACGCCAGGCTAAAGGTCTCGCCACCAACAGTACCAGATTTACTGCTTGGAAATTCAGATGGTTAGTTCTATACTACTTGCAAACTAGATGTTTAAATTTAAGATTTGTGTGATCTCCAGGTACCGTAAAACATTTTGGGCTTGTAGCGTTTGTTATCTTTACTTTCCCAGTCATGAGATGCTATTACCTAAAAGACACTTGTTTCGTGTACAGAGAAATTTATCACAGGAACTTTTATGTTATTACTGTAGTACAAAGATGTTATTATTTGTTAGGGAAACTAAGGACTTTTGAAAATCATCAGATTCAATGTTGACTTTGAACCTGATATGACACCAAATACAGTAAAATACAGTTAACATGCATGAATTCATGCTTACAGTGAAACATGGTTACAGTGAACATATTTATAATAAATTCATGCTTACAGTAGAATACAGTTACAGTGAACATATTTATAATGAATTCATGCTTACAGTGAAACATGGTTACAGTGAACATATTTATAATAAATTCATGCTTACAGTAGAATACAGTTACAGTGAACATATTTATAATGAATTCATGCTTACAGTGAAACATGGTTACAGTGAACACGCCTATAATGAATTCATGCTTACAGTAAAATACAGTTACAGTGAACACGCTTATAATGAATTCATGCTTACAGTAAAATACAGTTACAGTGAACACGCTTATAATGAATTCATGCTTACAACGAAGTGATTTTCATCCCCATTAGTTTAATTAATATTACAAATGTATTGGATATAACGAATTACATTTATAAATGAATCAGAATTTTTTTGGTCCTTAGCACTTTACTGTAAGCATGTTTTACTGTAGAAGTGTAAATTCCAGTAATAAATTTGTTGATAACTTTTAGGTTCCTCATCAAGTGTTGAATGGTCAGGCCTAGTCAATAATTCATATTACGTCGACAGTTTCTCCAATTCCACCAATCTGTTGAGTGTAGCACCGCACTATGCTGGAATAGAAGTTAGCAAGATTCAACAGACTGGGAGCCCTGCTCATGTAATTCAATAATTTTCTTGCATTCAAAAGATGTCTCTCTCTCTGTTGTTATATAATCCTCCATGTTGGTTAGACCATCTATGAAAATATATGGTTTCCATATTATTATTCAAATACTTCACATCTGGTCATGTAGGACTCATATTTCTACTGTGGAATAGACTTCTGGCCCCCAAATTCAAAGCCCTTTGATTTATAATCTTCATCATGGAAAGAATAATCATACTTAAGTTGCAAGACTACTGACAGAATACAGAATACATTTTATTAGATATTGTTAAACATCAAAAGTACTGTTTAAGTATAACAGTGTTAGATGATAAAATGCATTTATAGCAGTGTGAGAGCAGTACATTTTCATGTATTATCGATAAAACTTTTGTCTAAACCACGAAATCTGAAAATACACTGAAAAATTATCTAACAAGTATTCATTCCTCATAGTCTGAGTGAAATTCAGACAGAAATGAATGCCTGAGTCTTAACAGACTATGATGTAATGTTTTTCATGTTAGGTAATTCTTCCATGCTCTTAACTCCCTTCAGTGACAAGAACCCTCACATGATTTGGATAAATTTGTATTAAGAGGAAAATTCATTGACAAATTTTTTTTTTTTCATGCCATTCTCCTGCTACTCTTAAAGTAATTGTATTTTATACCTGCAGTTTGACTCTGCTTTCACCATCTTCTACAATTCAACGGCACCTCACAGCATTGGCATGATTCTAAATGCCTTGACAAACTCCATATTTAGTTTGCAAGCAAACAAATCAGGTGTGAGTACGTCTGTTATTTCGACAATCAATTTACCATGGACGGGAGATGAGAACGGAAACCGATACAACAATGGAGCATTTTCATCTATCATTCTCATCGGAATGGCATTCCTGTCTGTGGCTCCTACATTAGCCATATATATGGTGAAAGATAGAGAGGTAATTTAAATTTAATATTTTGTTTCATATTTCAAAGATTATTTTTAGGGTAATATTTTGTTAAAATGTATGGATTTTTGGCTTGTAGGTGTTTTTAAATATAGTGAAATTCAGAACAGACATAGCACAGATTAGCAACTTGTTGCCTGAGATATAGTTGGACAACAACTCGAAATTTTAGTTTTTTAGCTCACCTGAGCTGAAAGCTCAAGGAGCTATTTTGATCACCTTTTATCTGTTGTCTGTCTGTCTGTCTATTTGTCTGTGAACTTTTTATATTTTCATTTTCTCCAGAACCACATGGCCAATTTCAATCAACTTAATACAAATCATCAATGGGTGAAGGGGATTCAAGTTTGTTCAAATAAAGGGCCATGCCAACTTTAAAGGGGAGATAATTTCAAAAATAAGGTGGGGTTATTTAAAAATATTCTTAAGAACCTCTTGGCTAGAAAAGTTCAAATTTACATTGCATCTTTCTGACATAGTGCAGATTTAAGTTTATTAAAATTATGGCCCCCAGGGATAGGGTGATCCCACAATAAGGAATCAAAGTTTTACATGCGAATATGTTGGAAAAATCTTTAAAATCTTCTTCTTAAGAACCATTTGACCAGAAAAGTTCAAGTTACATGGCAGTTTCCTGATATAGTGCAGATTTTTTAATTTTTTTTTTCAAAATCATAGGTCCAAGGGGTAGGATGGGGCCACAATAGGGGAGCAAAGTTTTACATTTGTATATATAGGGAAAGTCTTTAAATGGTGGTCAAGGTGATACAGGTGAGTGATGTGGCCCATGGGTCTCTGGTTTTGTTTTTGTTTTTATCCATTTATCTTTTGAACAATTCCAAAGTTGCCAAAATAAGTTGATAGTTATTCTAACCAAGTGATTTGTGAGTAAAACCTATAGCTATCATTACAGAGTTAATGGTTTAACTCGAAACTGGAGACAATTTGAATTTCAGGAAATAATGCAGCCAGGGTTATGAAGTTGTTAGTCTGTGTTATTCTTATTTTTGTATTGACATAGTGAGATATTTGAGTTGGAAGAAGAGTCAAAAATATATTGAGCTGATTAAGGAAAAAAGGTAATTTGAAAAGAAAAATATTAGAATTTTTTCTTTCTTTTTTTACCAATAGACTAAGGTCCGCACACAGCTGCGTGTTGCTGGAGTAAGCTTCTGGATGTATTGGGGCACACACTTGATAGTTGACCTCATAAAGTACAGTTTTCCTGGGGTTTTATGTGTAATAGTTATTCTGGCTTTGCAGGTAATGTATATTCACAAATTTTCATAATTTTTACATTTATCATGAATAGTTAAGTACAGATACATATATGGTTTGGTGAATTTGTATTCATTTTACATAGAAATATTCAATATACAGTCAGCTTAGATAAAGTAAGGGAGAGTTTTTAATGAAAAATATGTATTGTTTTAAACCCTCTTGAAAGCATTGAGTATTATTCTACATAATATGTTTACTGAAACAGGTTCATTAATACATGTGTATATCACAACATTACAATCTAATCTAAATAGTGAGGCATTTGATAGAAGAATGTTGCTTTAACTGAAAACATCGATAAACTAATAATTTTTCCCTATGAATTAATTATTCTATGTACAATATTACTTTTGAAATATCTTTCTTATTTCTACATTTCATAGACAATTTAGTTCAAATTTGACAAGCTGAGAAAGGTTTTATCAAAGATTCACTACAGTATAATTGTAAAATTTTGAAAGTTGGAAGTTAAAAATATTTATGATGTTACAAATAATTGTACTATTATCGTATACTAAATAAGTCCCATAAAATTTCACTTTTGTAATTCACACATAATATAATTTTATCTAAGGCCAAAATTATGAATTGTTATGTTTACACTAAGATCCAAGTGAAAATTAGGGTATGTCGATAGAAAATATATTTTTTCTCAAATTAAGAGTAGTTCTCTGACCATCATCTCCCATTTTAATAGTTGCTGGTATACTAACATATTGAACACGAGGGTGCATTTTTCTCTATTAATGCAACTTTTGAATATCTGCTTTGATGCAAATTACCTACATATACGACATGTACAAAGGGGTCTCAGGTGTTTACTCTTAATGACCTCCTGTACAATATACATGTATTGAAAAATTCTAGGGTAGGTTGTATAATTTAGGGTCAGTCTGGTTAGACCAAAATAAGATATATGTGTATTTCCTATCTCATTCAACTCAAAATTAGGTAGGATTGGTAGGTAAAACATTTTATTTTTAAACATTTTTTTCAAAATCTTTGTTTTTAATATGCTTTGAATACAGGTTGGAATACTTTTCAAACAATTTGAAGATTAAAGTAGTCAAAATATAAATCGGAAAAACTTGAATGTGAAAAGAAAAAAAATTCCAGTTTGAAAATTGCAAATTTTTAATATATATATATATATATATCAATCATCAATAAAATATTTGGGGTAACCAGCAAAAACGTAGGTAGGGTCGGGAAACCAGAAACACACGTATATTGTATTTTGGCCTTAGTAATTATAAATGTCAACTCTCAGTGATCTCCTAGACAGTGATCTCCTGGACTATATGTTGAAAAATTCTAGGGTATAATTTAAATCCGGTTCATGGAAACACAACAATTTTTACGTAAGCCTAATCCATTGTACTTTTCACACATATGAAAAGTCACAATTGTGCAAATCTACATTTTATTATCAATATATTGACACAATTTTTTATTTTTTTTTAAAATTTGAATCAGTTAAATGAAATTAAGGCTTTATTTTAGAAAATAAGTTATACAAGTATATGGAATAGGGAAAATCACTTTTTTGTCAAAGGATATCATCCATAGCTTTATTTTTAAAAAGTTTGGAGCTTGTATGCATGTAGTTTTGAGTGTTGACTATTTTGTATATTTGTAGCTGGACAGTTTGAGCAGTGCAGGAGCTATAGGATCTCTCATTCTGCTGGTCATTTTCTATATTCCTGTTGCAGTGTTGTTTTCATACTTTGCCTCCTTCATGTTTTCTAAAGCAGTGACAGCTCAGCAGTTTCTTCTGACAATCTTCATATTTGTACGTATCTCTCTTTTTTTTTCATCATAGCTTATATCTTTCCTTACCACACCTAAACATTTATTTCACTAAGTCAGAACACTGCCATAGTAGTGTGGCAAAAAGCAGTGAGTTGTGTTGTTGCTTTAAATAAGGCAGAGATACTTCTGAATAAAGACGCAAGTAATTTTCAAATGTGCCACGAATCATTAAATATACTTCTGTAATTTTAAGAATTAAAGATATCCAGGCAGGGTTTTCAATGAGAAATAAGAAGGTGAATTTAGAATTTGAGGTGGTCAGTTGCAAGTTGAACCACATAGGCATGATTATATGGGGATGGGGGGGGGGGGGTGTTTCCAATGTCATGTCACCGCCTGAAAAAGTTTGAAAAGCATCTTCAAAATGGTACATTCTGTGTCAATCTGGAGGAAAATATTTATAGCTTGTGCAGGATTTTCTTTGTAATAAAGGTAAGATTTTAAGGTGTCAGAAAAATGAATTTTTTTTTTTTCTTTAAGATTTTTTTTTTATATCCAGGTGTAAAATAGGCCTTGTGAATTCACATGGTCATGATGGTTGGTTTAAAGTAAATTATTTGAATTTAAGGTATCCAGCATGGCTAACTATAAACAGATTATGTGTAAATGACAACTCATTTAACAAAGAATTGTTATAGTACAATGGTACTGTCCCATGAACAGAAACACAGTGATTGTTTAAGAAAATTATCTTGTACATGGAGATATGATCAATCCAGGGACATTGCACCGCAAAGGCAAGCATTTAAACAAAAGGAGAAATATGGTGTCCTAATATCCAGTAGAATTTCATTCTTTTTTATGAGTTGAATTAACTTTCCTTCACACTAGAAGTGGATTAATTCCAGCCATATTAGGTTATATTAACCCACTTGAGAATGGTATTGTGAAAGCTATGTTGGGTTCAGGTAACCAGGTTTAAGGTAATTCAGGTGAACTTGATCCACTGAGAACTAGACCATACTGTACATATATATATTTTGCTTGATATCCATAAATACATTTTAATTGTAATGGTTTTTCCATTGTAGCTTGGTTTGTTGCCTTACTCTGCGGTTTCAATGTTGGACATGTTTAATATAGAGGATGTTGCCAGAATTCTGCATATAGTGTTCTGTTTCATTGATCCACCATACATCATATTTGGAGGAATGTACTATATTGACAAAGTAAGAGCAACAGACACCGTACAGATCACAAGTCCAATTTTAGTCATACATGTACTTTGCACACCTTGTATGAAGTGAATAGAAATGTTTACCTTCATAGTGCTTCTCATGAGAAATAGTGTTTTGGAATTAGTTTCACTCCCTGATTCTATATGTTATATCACTCTCAAACAGAGTAACATTTTTATGAAGTCTTGTGTTCATGTATTTCATTCTGACCTTTGAACTTGCACTATTTGCAGTAATGTCGTCTATGCAGCTAGTCTATGAACTTTGTTCTGTAGTGTGTTTACTGGTTTTCTGCCTCTCCTTATATTTTTTTTGGTTGATTCACAGAAGGCATTCGTGATGATGTTAAGTCTTGTGTATTGTAAAAGTTAGAATTAAAATGATAATTTATGTGCAAGTGCTGTGGAACCAGTATATTTAAATATCTAAAGAGGATATAAATTTCCAAGGATATAAATGACATATGATCAAGTCCTTAAGAGTCAAAATTGTGAAATTCATGGCCCCTAGATTGAGGGTTCAAGGCGCCAAGGCAGGGATGTATAGCTCGAACAGTGAAAATACATTGAATGTTTAAATATCTATGTCTCTGTTCCTGAACATCCAGGAAGCTGGGTGTGATTATACTGAGCATGGATGCCTCTACAGCTATTAGGTACAACTATTACTTCTTTATTCCTGAATATCAGGCACAAAAACTGGGTGTGTAGTGATGATGAACACAAAGGCCTCTGATAAATTGTGAGACTCGTGGCAGCAAGACCAACAGTTTTCACATAGTTTGAATGAGTATGAAAACCTCTATCAAAGTTGTGAAATTCATAACACTTTTCCTCAGGATGGGGGCTCTATTGCTTATGCACAGAAATGTATAACATTTTTCAAAATAACCATTAAACTTTTTAATATCTACGCTTTTGCTTTATATCACACTTTACACAAAGGATGCAAATGGCCAAGCAATGTCTGGAGACCTTAAACCAAGATTATTATTAAAATTAAAGTTTTACCTTGAATCAGAATCCTGTTTTGAATACTATGTGAAGAATCCTGCTTTGAATGCTATGTGATGATAGACTGCCTACTAATATTTACAAACAGACTAATTATGGTTAATCTTTCAAATACTTAGCAATTAAGAAATGCTGTTGGCTCATACTTGGCACAATGGTTAATGATGACAGGAATCAAAAGAATGGAAAATTCTTTTTAACCATAAAGACATCCAGATTTCAGAGTTTTAAAGATACATACTAGCACCATTTATAAATAACACTTCCAATGTATGCTTTATGGTGTGTGATACTCGGGTGAGCATTAAAGCCCATGGGCCTCATGCTAAATAATTTTTTTTTTATGTTTAGATATACAGAGTGAAGGTCTATTATTTCCAAAGTGATGTCAGTGAAACAGATTATTTCAAATTTGAAAATAACATTGTCTACATCTACTTAATCGTAAGTATAGATTTATATTTTATTTGTCCGCAGTCATTTGAATTACTAGTTGTTCATAGATAAAATGCAATTAAAAATTCACAAGAGTTTGACCGTCTACAATGTAATGATTCTGATACTTGTAGTTGATCTGATCAGTAAAAAGTACAGAAAATTTAAAAATTTGATGAGTCAGTTGGCATGTTATTTAGCTAGTCAATTAGTACACTGCTTGAAATTTTCCCATTTCAGTGTATTTTTGATGTGGTGGTGATCTTTATGTTGTTACGAATGCTGGACATTAAACATACTGGTGGTAATGTCAGAGAAGCATTTCCCTGTTATGAAAGAAAAACCACCACCCCACATGCCAATTCAGATGTAATTAGTAATGAAGATAATGATGTCAAGGCTGAAAGAGAAAGAGTCAAGAACATATTTGATAGAAATAATATAAAAGTAAGTTTATAAAAATAATGTAAAGGTAGTTGATAGAGAAATAATGTAAAGGTAAGTTAATAGAGAAATAATGTAAAGGTAAGTAGATAGAAATAATGTAAAGGTAAGTTGAAAGAAATAATGTAAAGGTAAGTTGAAAGAAATAATGTAAAGGTAAGTTGATAGAAGTAATGTAAAGGTAAGTTGATAGAAGTAATGTAAAGGTAAGTAGGATTTTTTTTTTGTTCTGTTAGACAAATAGAAGCATAAGTAATGCATGGTTAGCTTTGTTATTCACAAACTATTTATACTCCCATGCTTCATTGATTTTATCACCCTGTAATACAAATAATCAAGACTAGTATTTTTTTGAGATATGATGCTACACAAATTTAGCAGTACCTGCTAGTTTATCTTTATACTATAGGTTGAAAATAAAAAGAATTTATTTTAAAAAGGGAGGGGAGGCCTTTTTTTGAAAATTAGACACCGCCTAAGTCTTTTGTTTACATGTAGGGATTTCCTAATGCTCTGTGTCCCCATACAAATTTCTGTATTATCTGTGCTCTACAATAATTGATATAGTCACAAGCCCTTTATGATTATATTGTGTTAATAATTATCAATATAGACTTTTATGGAATATTATAACAAACTCATTAGTAGAGTTTGATGGAATTTGTAGGGACCTGTGGCAATTGCTGAAAATCTGAGAAAAGAATTTATAAAAAACAAAAGCCAACAAAGATGCTGTAGTCCGGGTCAAAAGCCGGAGATAAAAACGGCTGTGAGGAATGTCTCCTTTGCTGTTGATGATGGGGAGGTTTTTGGCCTGCTGGGGCCAAATGGAGCTGGAAAGTCAACAGTGCTGAACATGATGGTAGCAGAGATTGGACCAACCAAAGGGCGGGTGAGTCATCCAGTTCATTTATTTTCACCTGTAGCTTGACAGGCCAACAGAAGAAAGTCCTGTAACTTGAGAATCACTCAGGTGACCTATTGTCATTGGTCTTCGTCTGTCATCTGTTAACAATTTTACAGTTTTTCTTCTTGAAAACTACAAAGCCAATACGCAAGTTGCCCTATAGTTATTACCCTTAGATGAACTCTTTTGCATGGTGAGACGCAAAATGTGTTTTCGTATTCATGCGGTGGGTACAAGTGCTTACCACTGCCATCATGTATTGCCGAGATGATTACCAAATGTCGTATGAGCATAAGAATTGCAGGGAAACACAAATTTAGTAAGTTTATGAGTATTGTGTAAAAATTGCTCATACGAAAATCGATAATTACCATATGCATGGTTATGATGTTCATGAAACCCTTTATCAAAATTGTGAAATTCATGACCCAATGGTCAGGGGTTCAGTCTCTAGGGTGGGACCAATATGGCCATATTGTAAAGATACATTAAATATTTGAAAATCTTCTCTGCTCTCAGATGTGTGTGAGATAAAACTAAATGCATGGTTGTGATGTCCATGAAGATCTCTACCTAAATTGTAAAAATTGTGGCCCCTAGGATTAGGGCTTTAGGCCCGGGGGGGGGGGGGGGGGGGGGGGGGGGACAATATAGCTCTCAAATGAAAATGTATTAAATCTGAGGAAATCTTCTTTACTTTCAGACATGTGTGAGGAAAAACTAATGCATGATCTGTGTATGGACTGGTACTCGAGTGACTGTTAAGGCCTGTGGGCCTCTTGTTTTATTGGTATATTTTTAAGCCCCATAATTTATTTTCTGGACACTGAATCTTTTACCACTAGGGATATTGTATCATGTACATTTTTTTTTTTATTCTTGATTCAGGTGGTTGCTGGAGGTTATGATATCCAGTCATGCATGTCAGACGCCTTCAAGGCCATGGGCTACTGCCCACAGCATGATGCTCTAGAGGAGCTGATGACTTTGAGGGAGCACCTGACCCTCTACGCTACTGTCAGAGGTGTAAGGGAAGACAAAGTCGGTGATTTAGCAGACTGGTATGTACAAGAGAGCTCAGAGCTGGAGGTTAGAAAAAAATTTTAATACATATTCAAACTCATACTCAGTACTCCAACCTTTACTCGTTATTCCACAATAATTTATGTGTAACTTTTGATCATGAGTGTGACTTTGGAGCAAGGATTTTGAGGTTGAGTACGGAGTACATACTTAAAAGGTTTTATAACCCCCAGGCCGGGTTGACTGTTGCACCAGAAGTTTGTAAAGCTAAACCTGACAGTGTGTTTAGCAAATCAGAATACACTATTTCGGGTTGAGGACACGTACAGCTTCAGCATCTTAGGTCTTTAAATCAGGATTTTGTGAATTGTCTAAAAACTACAGGAATATACTATTTGATACAATATATTGAATATTGACAATGTAATATACACTGTTCTAATCTGAAGTTGTGTTCTAATGTTTACAGGTTCATCGAACAACTGAAGGTGCAAGAGCATGCAAACAAGCGCTCCAAGAAACTGTCAGGGGGAACAAAGCGAAAGGTACTCTCAATTAAAAAAATCTCTTATAGTCTTGACTTTATTTAGTGGCCACTCAAGTAGTTTTGGTACACATCAACCAACAATAATCAAATTATGAACTATATGTGATGTGGGCTCTGTTGCACACCAGAATTATCAGTCGTGCTTTTGTTTAAAAATCATTGGGGTGTGTGTGTGTGTGTGTGTGTGTGTGTGCAAGAATCCTTATGCAACTCAGTTTTTTTTTAAATTTCATTAAAGAGACCTAGAATCAGAAATAGGACATCATAAAGATGACACTTTCCAGCTGTTTTCAATATTGTACATAAAATGGCTCTTTTTCCTTTATTTTTCTAGAAAAAATTGAGTGCAGGTTTAGACAGCATGCTAAACAAATTTATTTTCACTGCACACTTCAATGACAGAAGTATTTCGAATGTTCAAAGCTGTGCTCTATATATTCTAAAAGAAAGACACAAACTAAATTGACGTTTTACAAGTAATATGACATTCACTGAATTGTAGCTGAGCTATGCCATCAGCATGCTTGGGAAACCCAGGATAGTTCTGCTGGACGAACCCTCTACAGGAATGGATCCTGCCTCCAAAAGATTCCTCTGGTAAGGGGCTCTATTGATGTAATGTGTGTTATGGATTCATTTGTACTGAGTCAGTATAGAACTTTGTGGATACAAAATATCGGCGACATTTTAGGGATGTGAGATGCACGTGGGGACATAGTTGCTCATAGTTATTGATTTCTTATTTGTAAACACATGGCATTACGTACTGTACTTTGTAGTTTTTCTTGATGGCTGACTTCCTTTTAAAACATCAGCAATATTTGTCTATTCCTGGCTTAACTGAGTAGCTCGGTAGGTTGGCATGCCAACTGCAGAACTGCTGTAAATCGCAGGTTCGAGTTCCAGCAGGGGTTTTAAAATTTTTTTTTAGATTACTGTCAACTAAAACTGCATTTAATTCTGACTAAATAGAGAAAATTTGAAAGTTTTCAGTTTCAAAACGTCCTATATTTTTATCCCCATCAGATTTCTCTGGTGAATTATTCATCCTTAAAACTATACTTGTTACTGTTTGGAGATTAACCTGCATTCAGTTCAGAGATTGATTAAATTCATTTCAAGGGGCCTCCATGGCCAAGTGGTTAGAGCATTACGCTCAAAATCACAAGGCCTGTCACCTCTAGTCAGCGCAGGTTCGATTCTCGCTCGCACCGATATGTGAGAAAATTGCCAGTTTACTTTCGGAAGGTCAGTGGTTTCTTCCTGGGTACATTGTATCTGGGCTCTCTCCTGCACCTACAAAAACTGGACGCCACCAGATAACTGAAAAATTGTTGAGTGTGGCGGAAAACAACAACAAACAAACAAAAACAGAACAAAATTCATTTCAAAGAACTTCTCATCTGATCTTGGATAGCAATTTTTCTTTTAAAGAATAAAAAATTATTTTAATGCAGCTGCATTTTTTAAACACTTTTGTTTAATTATATGCCAGAAAATATTCTAAAAGAAAATACCGAGTTTAAAGATTATATGTGAATTAAATATAGGGAAGTGACACCCAAAACGTGACCTTGAGCATCACTTCGATTTAAATAGTGAGGTGTAGAAAATGTAGTTGCCCAAGTTTGTAGAATGAAGTGCCAAATAAACTTGTGCAGTCTCAAGCGCATGAATGTCCTTGCTTCAGCATATTCTTTATTGATGTCTAAAATGGTTAAAATGGTTTGATTGTCACTTGATTAAGCATTATACATTACTGATAACCATTCCAAATTGTGCGGAATTGTTCCGAGTTTGAAATCTCTTCTTCCATGTTGATTTTGTTTTTCTTATATATTTACTGCATTCCATTTTTGTAGTTTCTTTTAGTTGACTGATGGTCCCTCAATATGTATCTTGTGGTCCGTCTACTAGTGATGGGACATTGGTTAATTTTCATTATCGATCATCAGTTGGAATCAGTTGCTGCTTCCAATGCAATTTTACTGATTATCATCTGAAAACATATTTATCTTAAAAAGCATAATCTTACAAAGCATTTCATGATATTTTTTTTTCATTTACATATGTATATTTACATATGTATATTTACATATTTACACACATATATATAATTATATGTAAAGATATATTTGTCCAAAAGTTCATTGCAATCTTTGTGCTTTATAAAAAATATTTCAAATGCAGCATTCTTCTAAACTTGCATCAAATAAGCATTCTCAATGACCATGTAGTGACAACATGGCAAGAATTCCATCATCATCAAAAGCAAGTTGTAATGACTTGCCTAAATGGTCTAGTGCACTAGTCAAAGGCTGTTAAGAGATGTTGTTCTTCAGATTGTGAATTCAACCTCCAGCAGGGGCAGAAAAATAATCGATCATCAAAATCGGTGGCTTTTTTTTTCATCAACCGATGTTTCTGATGATAGGTACAACACTATCATCTACATGTATCTGGTGGTCCCTCTACATGTATCTGGTGGTCCCTCTACATGTATCTAGTGGTCCCTCTACATGTATCTGGTGGTCCCTCTACATGTATCTGGTGGTCCCTCTACATGTATCTAGTGGTCCCTCTACATGTATGTGGTGGTCCCTCTACATGTATATGGTGGTTCCTCTATATGTATCTCGTGGTCCCTCTACATGTATCTGGTGGTTCCTCTACATGTATCTGGTGGTCCCTCTACATGTATCTGGTGGTTCCTCTACATGTATCTAGTGATCCCTCTTCATGTATATGGTAGTTCTTCAATGCAAAGAACAGAAGGAAATGAAATGCTGACATATCTTTACAGGGACACTATCACCAGTAGTTTTCTTGACAAAGACAGAGGAGCTGTTTTAACAACTCACTATATGGAAGAAGCTGATGCCCTCTGCTCACGAGTAGGAATCATGGTCAATGGAAAGCTTGAGTATGTTGGATACTATTATCAACCATTTAATGGATATTTCAAGTGTAAATTTTTATGAATAATTATTCCCTTGCACTGAACTTAGAGAAGATATAATAATGCTGTGATGTGGATGGAAGAGTTGAGTGATTGTGATTTCAAGTCTATTAATATGTCAATTTTTGAGGTGATGCTCCACTTTGCATTGCTCTTAAAGAAGAAAAATCGTAGTCATGCAAACTATTATGTAAATATGAATTGATAAACTAAATATTGTGAGTACATTTAGATGCTTAGGACCAACCCAGCACTTGAAGAACAAATATGGAAGTGGTTATTTACTAGAGGTGAAGCTAAAGGCAGGGATAGCAAATGAGTCTGCTGAGTCAGTAGATCAGAGGATGAATGCACTGGAGGAGTATGTCTTCTCCATGTTTCCTAATGCTCTTACTGTGGAGAGCTTTGGACTTCGATCGCAGTATAAAGTGCCGAAGACTGATGTTCATTCTCTGGCACAGGTCTTCTCATCTCTTGAGGAAGGTATGGCTTAAACTGAACCAAGGAGAGTCTCTTGTCCTCCACTTCACAATAATTCAGGGACATTAGATACCTTCTGGTCATTAGTGTTCCATTTCATGAGAAGTTAACCTGGCCTATAATTTAACCTGCAAACTAGAAAACAACATTTATTCATGAATGAGAAATTTTTATGGTATGTTAAAAACTTTTTTCTTTCTCCAAGGTGTGAGATACAAATTTTAAGGGTATAACACTGACACAGAATCAATTGCAAAGGGAAATCTGGTGTAATTTTTTTTATATTAAGGCATTTGATAAAAAAAAGTGTTCATTTCCTCTTGTAAATTTTGTTTCTCTTTTGTTTTTTCTGTACATATTTTGGTGCCAAACTATAAATATGATGATGAAGTACAGTATATTCTGTATCCATTGAACATGTTGTTTATTTAGATTTTCTGCTATGTACTATACATATATTTTCTATTTCCTTGCCCTACCTTTTACAATAAGTTTTACTCTCCATTTTCAGGCAAGCAAACACATGACATGGAGGAATATAATTTCAGTCAGTCTTCTCTGGAGCAGGTAATGACACTGCTGTTTGATAGAAATGAAATAAATATGATATAATGATGGGTGTAATGTGAATATTTTAGTATGATTAATCCCCTCTTTACAAGCCATGTGATCAGTTCACTTACAACCAACAGAGTTTGCCCAGATAGACTAGTCTGTGTACTTTAAAGCTCACCTGAGTTGTAGAACTATTAGGCTAACTAAGTGTCATTAGGTAATGGAGATTCAGGATGGTGTGATATTTTCCGTCCATTTCTTGGTCTATGCATATCTAACTACCCTTTAGTGTT
The DNA here is from genome assembly GCA_024699665.1 of Ostrea denselamellosa. NCBI lineage: Eukaryota > Metazoa > Mollusca > Bivalvia > Ostreida > Ostreidae > Ostrea > Ostrea denselamellosa. The sequence goes on from JAMZEH010000020.1 coordinate 15,410,298, forward strand.
TTACATGTGATCTAGAACAATGAATTTAGTTGGATGTTTTATCCTATTTACATGTATACAAAAGATGAATTCAATGTCAACATTTATTATTACCTAATCTACGATATTGCGCATTTTTCGCGGTTTTTTGGGTTGTTTTTTTTTACCAATTATGAGGTGAAACGTTTTGTCACGTGATGCACTATTGCATGATCAAGTGATGTATTATTACCCGATTAAAGCGATTTTGCGTCACAATGCAAATAAAGTGTCATTGTGATTGTTCACGTCTCCAAATAGTCAAGAAAAATGTACATATCCACCACCATTAACGTAAACAAACTACTGTTAATTAGCCTAAAATGAAATAACTGCGGCTTATTTGTCATAACAAATCAGCTAAATGAAATAATTTATTTGTTGACACAATTGTTAAAAAAATAAATGAACTATATTTCTGGGAATCATTAGGTCATGTGAGTAAACTCAGGTGACCTATTGCAATTGGTCTTCATCTGTCGTGCGTTAACAATTGGAACATTTTTAACTTCTTGATAACTACCATTCTAATTCTTTTCAAAGTTGGTAGGAAGCATCTTTGGGACAAGGTGGACATAAATTTTAAATTTCAGGACTCCTGCCCCCCCTCCTCCCTCCTGGAGCCCAAGGGGCAAGGCCAAAACTGCCAAAAAGTGACCAATTTTCAAAAATCTTCTACTCTAGAAGTGTACATTTGTAAGAAAACTAAATACATAGTAATGTAGAGCAATAAGGGCTCAACCAAAATTGTAAATTTCATGGTCCCATGGATAGAAGTTCTGAACCCAGGGTGGGGCCAATCTTAGTATGTGATATTTATGGGTAAAACATTAAAAAAAAAAAAAAATTTCTTATATGCTATTGCTACCAAATTGAAACTAAATGGATATTTGGATACTGAACAGGTAGTTTTTACCAAAGTTTTAAGTTTCATGATCCCAGGGGCAGAAGTTTTGGTATGAGGGTGGGGCCAAGATTGCCAATGCTTGAATACTGTGTTAAGAACTGAACAGTTTTTACTTCTTGATAATTGCCTTTCCAATTTTTATCAGATTTGCTTTGAAGCATCTTGGGGCAAGGCAGACATAAATTGTAAATTTCAGGACTCCTGCCCCCCCCCCCCCCCCCCCTCTCTTGGGGGGGGGGGGGGGCAAAAAGTTACCAATTTTCAAAAATTTCCTTCTCTAAAAGCGCACATTTGTAAGAAAAACAAAGTGCTTAGTAATGTAAAGCAGGAAGGCCTTTTCCAAAAATGTAAATTTCATGATCACTGGGTTTCTGACCCTAGGGCAGGGCCAAACTTGATATATAGTATTCAAGTGTAAAACATTTAAAAATCATCTTTAATGCTATCGATTCCAAATTTAGATTAAATGGATATTTAAATAGAGCAGATAGCCCATTACCAAAATTGTAAATTTTGTGATCCAAGGGGTAGGTGTTTTTGATATAAGGGTGGGGACATAATGATCAGTGACTAAATGTGTGTACAATGAAACTTTTTTAACTTTTTGCAACATTTCATGGTAATGCAGTCCTTTCATACCGAGTAAGAAATATCCATACACATTTATCAGTAAAAACAGAAAACCATTGTAGTATTGTTTTCATTACAGGTGTTTCTTGAGTTTGCAAAGCACCAGCTGGACGAGAATGCTACTGCAGAAGAGCGAGAGACTGACCCCAATTCACTTACCCAATCTCTGCGTCGTCGTACCATATCCAAGGAGAATCATTCACGCCCATCATCCAAAGACAATTATTCCAGCCCATCACACATATCTGTGCCATTGTAGCTGTTCAGATATTGTGGAAGCAAATTCAGTGTTCTACCTGTCGTAATATTAGACTGTTAAAAAAATGAGCTAGAAACAAATTTATATTCAATTATTTATTATACATGTATGCAAGAAATATGGTACATTCTTCATATACATGGAAACTGTTATCTATTTTGTGTTGATTTATCCAGTGATTTAATTTTTACAATTGTGTTTAATCATTCTTTTTCGAGTATGTTTGTCGTCTAGTGATTTCGCCAAGATGCAATTTGCTGGCCGGTGATATAAATTTTTAAATCTTGTATTTATGTTATTAATATATAAGAATGTGTTGCCATGGATATTGTGATTTTTATCATTATTTACATCATTGTTTGGTGTATGCTTCATATACTTTACAAATTGTCATGATCTTGTTCCTGAATGTTGACTTTTATCAAATGCTACATAATTTTCATCCTGAGGATTAGTAATACCATGTAATGTTGATTAAATTTACAACCTTTTGTGGGAAAGTTTTGCTTTTTTTAAGCACATTTTTTTTTTTATGAAGATTTAATTTTTTTTCTTCATTTAAATATTCCTGTATTGACAGATGTTTCAAAATACATTGTACCACAGTCAGTTTGAGGCCTGGTCTTTTAGTAATCTTGATTCTTTGTAAAAATGTTAAATAATATTAATAGATGATTTATTTTAATGTTTCATGTTTCATTAAAAAAAATTAAATGTACCCAACATACTTATACAATTTTAAGCTTTACATATTTTCACTTTCTTTCAAAATTAGGTGCTGCTAAACTATGTAGTTTAAATGCTATTTCATGGGAGAATTGTGGGGGGCCACTAATGTTTCTCAAATCCAAGATTTGTCAGAAAATCTGTTCACAAAACTGTCAGTACACGATCTTAACTGATGAGAAGTTTGCTTTTGCAAAGTTTTTTTTTTTCCATTAAAAAACGTACAGCATTAGGGTCCACCCCAAAAGATCGATCTGGTTTAGCATTATTATACAAAACAAATCAATTTGGTGCTACTGAAATCCTTCATTTTCTTGCATTTTTCAAAGACGCAAATCTGAATATTATTATGTCATCCACACAGTGAATGCATTATTTTGGGATACAAAGTCATCACAGATTGCAGACTGCTGTCATATTGTGAGAAATAAAGAACTTGTATGTCTGATCCAAATCCCTTTCCCCCTCATTTTAGTGCCAATTATTGACACAACCTCACCTTGTTTTGATGATATCAAGGACTTTATAATCTAACATTTCAAAGTCACCGATATGCAAGATTAGCAGGATTAATCTTCCAGATGACTAATGGATTATTCATCGCCATAGTAACATCCACTGATTTTCAAAACATGATTTTATTTGGACAGTTTTAAAGTCATAACGGAAAAAAAAAAATCATGCAAAATAATTTTGTTTATAAAACAATGTGATATGTGTATTTTGTTATTAGATAAATATTATGGGTAAAATTAACTTAGTATTAGTTGTGTATGTTTACCACTGATTTTACATGTATATGCTAGCATAGTTGATCCATTGCATAATTACAAACACCTCTTGTTCTTGTCATTCGCGACAATACACCAGATGGTGGTTTGAGAAGTAATGGAAGAAGAAGAGGTATAATTGTGTTTCTGAAATATTCGATATTCTTACAGATTTTCCCCTTTTCTTACAGATTTACCCCCCTTTTCTTTCAGGTGTTCCCCTTTTCTTACAGATTTTTTTCCCTTTTGACTTGTGCTTGCAGGTTACAGTAGTCTCAGTAAATGTTGAATATTCCAAGACATTGTATGCTGGTTTTATTGTATTGTGCCTTTTAATGTTGCATCTAGTGATATATGTGTGATGTAAATTACAATAATAGTATAATATATATACAACTCTGGAATTTTATTTTCCGTATGACCTTGACTTGTACAAGTGAAGGGCATCAGCAACAGAAGTGAGCAAGTAATGAGGGGCAATATTTCAAAGCCTAGATTCCATATAGCTGCAGTACCTTGATCACTAATAAACATGGCTATTGGGGTCCTGGGCAACAACTATTATGTGTCTGTTTTAAATGGAAGCAAAAACGTACCTTTCAAAGCTAGCATCCTTTGTACTGCTTTCATGTATATAAATTTAATAATATTGATTACATCTAAATTTCTTCATTTTGTGAAATTTACACAATGAATGCCTTCACACAGTCTACTCCACTTATGTTGAATTGGCGTATATTGAACTATCTGTTATGTTGAAGTAACAGTAAATGTCCATTGATTGATTGTATGTTGTTTAACATCCCTCTCTGGAATCTTTCACTTGTAAATGTCCAATAACATTATTTACATACAGTCTACTCCACTAGCATTGAAGTCACTTATATTGAACTACCTGTTATATTGAAGTGAAAATAAATCCTCAGTAACATCATTTATATTGTATATAGGTCAACAACAGTCATAATGAACATTGGATATAATGAATGATTCAGGATGGTTCCTTGAATTTAAATACATTCAAAGAAAACCAGTTTATATATATTTGAATAAATGCTTGCATCTGTGTTGTACTCCTCATTTACACTCCTTAGGTGAAGATGAATATGATCTTTTAATCAATAATGAACTCCAAATACTGCTGGAGGGCATTGCATTCAGGCTACTAGAGCTGGATCAATGATCTAACAAAATCTCGTATGTTTGAATTCATATATTTTATTGGCAATGGAAACTAAACACAAACATTTATTAAATCTTGTCATGGTGTCTCATTCAAATCATATAAACCTTGGTAGGCACAGTTTATAAAAATTACGAGTATTTTTAGAGGTTATCATTTTGAAATCAAAACGGATTTTAACCTCGTCCACTTACACAACAGCATTACATACATGGACATCAATCTAAAGTTCCGAGCGAAGCAAGAAAATCAGCTTAAAGAGGTTGGATTTATGTGTCACCAAATGAAAGAAATGATTTGACAAATATAGGATAAAAAAAATGGTACCTATATTTCCACCAACATCACAAAATACAAATGTATTGCACAATTTATAGAAAATGGACACTAAATCAACTAGCAGTGACCATCAATTACGAGATCATGTTAAAACTTAACAATTCAGTACAATTAGACCATCCTGGTCAAGACTTTTGTAATTTTTTACGTCATCTGAAAAGATGTGAATTGTTAGCGTCTGAAATAACAATTTCAACAAAAAACAAAATGAATTATGAATATGGTATGGTTAAAACACTCTTGGGTGACTCCCATGCACAACAAAAGGAACTTGGACATGTATCATGGACTGTGGGGTTTAATTCTATGTTGTAGTCAGTGTGTGGCTAACTTTCAGCTAACAACAATCTGACTACAGAAAAATCAAGTGTTTGATTATTTTCAGTTCCCAGCTGATAAATATGGAATATACACAAAACCTATCATATAACATGTATTTTGATTGCTGCTTACAATTGAGACTGCATTACTATGTTGATTTTTCAATCAAAAAGAGTTGTTAAAAAACAACATCGAAGATCATTATATCTTGGTAGTGAATGCTAAAACATACTAGATGACAACCAAAATGTCTTTCGAGCCTAAGAAATGCGAAATGCACGCAGGCATTTTTGGACACCTCCATTTCTTAAACCCATGGACCAGTCACAAAGTTTGAAACTTGCATGCACAATAAACAACATACCCCGGTACCTTGTCATATGTTATCAAATTATCAATTTGGTCATACAGGAGAAAGATTATACAGATTGATGACAAGACTGTAGCATAATATGCCTGCATTTTCATGAATGCAAATATCTGTGAATTTTACATTATGTCACATAAGCCGGTAAGTGCTAGGGAACAGAAATACAGGCTGCTACTAATTTAACTGGTGGCCATTACTAAATTTATGTGACCGCACCATTTAACTTAATATCCATGGTGGCTGCCAATTTCAAAAAACAATTTACATTGTACTGCCGAGTTCTTATTTTTGAAAGACTTCAAAATAGTATGCAGACACATAGCATCATTTTTCCAAAGTGTTGAGACTGCCAGAGGAGAAATTGTTCACAAGCAGGAAAAGGAACCTAAAAATTTCTCGTTTGCCCAAACTTCATATTCCTAAATTGGAGGGGGGGGGGGGGGGTTTGATTCATCCAATTCTTTGAAGGTTACATTTTAACCTTTCATTACTACCACCAAATGAGAGGGGTGTGGCCAATCTGCCAAGATATCTTATTTACATACATGTATAAAAATAACAGAAAATGAATGTTGTTAAAAAAAAACATGGATGGGCAGCTGCCGGGTTCTTCTTGTACGTTGGTGTATCAAGTAACATTAAGATTTCTTGTGAGCTAATCTGTCGACATTTGATAAAAGAATATTCATATAACTTTGTAAATTAACAGCAGAGTGATATCAAAAAACAATGTTCTTAGTTGTATAACACAGACATAATACTACTTACTGGAAAAGGAGGTTACAGAAGTTGCAATCCTTTCATTTTGAAAATGAGAGAGAGCATTTGAATAACTGACAGCCACCATATGAATTAAGTGGTGGAAACTAGTTAAAATATATGGCAGTTGCCAGGTAATAAGTGGTGGCCGCCACATAAATTAATATTAATTCTATACCCTGGCACCTACTGGCTTCCATATTACATAAACACCTTTCATGAATCTTGAGTGTCAAAATTCTCGTTTACCATGGAGCAAATAGATTGAAATGTTACATTAAAGCATATGCTAACTTGCATTGCTATGTCACAATGATGAATACTAATACTTTATGAAATGTATTGGTACCTATATAACTGCAAACAAAAAACAAAAAAAAAACACACACAAACAGAGAAATGCTGGTAACTTTTTGTGGGTGCTTAGAAAAAAAAAAAAGGATACCAAACTTAATTTTCAAAATTCGTATATACAAAGTCATGTATTCCTAACCTTGAAGGCAAATCAGTCACATGCTTCTGCTCACTAGTCTTTGCAGTTCTCAAGGATGAACACCACAAAATTTCTCAAGGATGAATGCCACAAAATATCAGTATAGGTCAGGCACACATCCACTGCAAAGTTAATTACCCACAACCATTGCCGATACCCATGTACAACTGGGTAGACAAAAAATGCAAATACAGCACATGCATTGTCCATGGACTAAACATTTATACATCAGTTTGTCAGTCTGGGTTTTGAACTGAAGACCTTCCACTCGCTAGCACAGCCCATTAGACCACTATCGTGACTGGTCCTTTAATATCAGGACATGTAAGGTTAAATGATGTAAGCAATACCTGTGTACAACGTGAGACATTAGTGATCAATACTGGGGAAAAGATAATGGTCAACTTTTTATTTAAAATAAAATTAAAAAAAAAATGGAATGTTACTACTCTCAGTTTTCTAATTTTGCTACATTCAATATATTCCTTTAAATCTATAACTATATCATGGGGAAAGAAATCTAGTGTTATTTTCCCTACTCTACTGTGTATATGTTGTACTAGTCACCTGAACTAAAAAGAATAACAAGCCGATCACAAAACTCACCTGAACAGTTGCATTCTCTAATGTAAACTTTAAACCCTGTGTGGTTCAATATTGCCTAGTGGATGCATGTAGTTTATAAGAAATATTGCATAATAATTGAAAAAAATATACTCCTGTGGTCCTTATATCATACAAACTACAGAATGTCCCCTACATACAATTGTTCCTATGTAGAAGAGTCCTCTACATACAAGTGTTCCTATGTAGAAGAGTCCTCTACATACAAGTGTTCCTATGTAGAAGAGCCCTCTACATACAAGTGTTCCTATGTAGAAGAGTCCCCCACATACAAGTGTTCCTATGTAGAAGAGTCCCCTACATACAAGTGTTCCTATGTAGAAGAGTCCTCTATATACAATTGTTCCTACGTAGAAGAGTCCTCTACATACAATTGTTCCTACGTAGAAGAGTCCTCTACATACAATTGTTCCTACGTAGAAGAGTCCTCTACATACAATTGTTCCTACGTAGAAGAGTCCTCTACATACAAGTGTTCCTATGTAGAAGAGTCCTCTATATACAATTGTTCCTACGTAGAAGAGTCCTCTACATACAATTGTTCCTACGTAGAAGAGTCCTCTACATACAATTGTTCCTATGTAGAAGAGTCCTCTACATACAATTGTTCCTACGTAGAAGAGTCCTCTATATACAATTGTTCCTATGTAGAAGAGTAGCTAAAACCACGATTGTGGCCTTACTGTAATGGTTTACACGAATGTACCTTATACGGAAAAGCTTGCATATTTTAACAAATTGTACCCTTAGGGTTAAAAGGAGATTTCAGAATTAGTTCATGATCAATTCAGGGTAACAAAAGAAAAGACCTATAGGGGAGAACAATTTTCCAGAAGAATATCAACTTTCAGACGGACAGTGGACTATTTTCAATCAGAAAGGCTAAACTGAGCATTTAGTTCAAGTGAGGTAAAACAATTAAGCATCTTCATACTCATGATATGGATACAATTCAAATTATTTCCTGAATATATTTATATACATCTGAGGTGAAAATTTAAAAATATATACATGTATATTAAAATAAAACTGCTCAATTTGGCAATTACATGTAAGACATTGTGTCCATTGATCATCATGATACACAATCACTGTATTTATCTGTACATGTATAATCATGTTAAAATTCAAGGTTACATGTCAAAGTTCAAGGTTACAGTCTGATACCAAGTTAAAATACATGCAATCAAGCATGTAGAAGCAGATCCTATTGAAAAAATTAATTATATTAATATTACAGAGACCTCATATGAAAGTTCTCTTCCGTGTCGTAATGCAGCAGAATCCTGCATGAAAATGAGCCATTCTACAGTACAATTAACGAGTTGAATCCTAAGACTGGTTTAAGGTACATGTTAGTGATTCATTTAAGCCATCAGCATACACTTCTACCTGGTATTTGTAGGGCATGCATTATTGACATGTAAATGCAGTTAAAATACAGCAATTACAACACATTCTCTTATCACAATTGCGCAATTTCATCAACACATAACAATAATGGACAAAATTCATATCTAAAATTCTTGGATTAAACGATCCTTGTGTCAAACTATGAACACATGAAAAATTAATTTGACCCGATTTTTTCCAATACAGTACTGCCATGCCACTGGATTAGAGGCATTTTCTTTGCTTGCGCTATCTTAGGACTTTTTCATTTGTCTCTGCATTCATTTTTTTTTCATAGTCACGGATATCCTCTATAGACATATCTGAAATGAAAATAGAAAAAAAAATTTCAAATTTCTCTGTGTTAGTGATTTTGAATGTTTCCAACATTCATAATTTGTGAGAAAGTAACATGTTTGTTTCATAACCTACATAAATAAATGTTTATTCAAATACACACAGATAAATACCAAGGATAACTCATAAAAGCGCAAAAGCTTATTTCCAGTGGGGTCTTTCATGCACAGATGTTGGTGCTTGGGGGTCATTATGTGGAAGGAAACCAGAGTACCCAAAGGAAACCTAGATGTTCGTGCAGGCATCCACCGTACCCTCTCACATACAACCACTGCCAACCACGGGGATTGAACTCGAGTCACAGCGGTAAGAAGCGAGAGTGTTACCTCTGTGATAACCACACACTCTAGTCTTTCTTCTGATTTGGAGGGCAAGAGGTCACCTTGGGGCCCAGTGTAGTCTATAGAAAGATTTAAGATCAGGGTTTTTAAAAAATTATTTCTTTAAATTTATTTTCTGTTTGATTGGAAATTAACGGGGTAAGTAGTTGGGCGAGGGGGAATAAATATGAGTCTAGAGAGTGTTCAGTTCGAAAAAAAATCTGAAGTTCAATAAATACACGCCATTCCTTTTCCATTACTACATCAATACCCCATATTGTGGCCCCAATCTAGTCCCAAAGGTTCACAACATACCCAAACTAGAGTTCACACAACATGGTGTTGCACCCATGCTGTTCTGGAGAAGGTCAAGGTCATAGATCAGAATATGAAATGAAAGGTCTTACAATAAGAAATCTATACACAAAATATTTTAAAAAGCTCTAACTTAAATAGTTTAAGAGATATTGAATAGCTTAGTTCTTCTTAAAAGTAGGTCAAACTCCAAGGTCAAAAGGTTAAAAACTTTGGTGCCATAACAAAAGGTCTTATCACAAGTAATGCATATATGAAATATGAGAGCCCTATCACTCACCATGCAAAATCTATGAGCAAGATTAAAGTTTTAGACAGACAGGACAAAAACAATATGCCTATAGTCACTTGGGCATACAAAAACTTGAATCCACACAACTTTCAGAACATTTGTATTTCAATAGTGTGTAATCAATAATAGATTGAGTGTGGCCTTGGTACTCTTGAAAAAAAAATTGTTTAGATAAATTTCCTATATATTCCTAAATAAAACTTTGATCTCCTACTGTAGCCCCCCCCCCCCTCCCTCCCCCCACGGCTCTGAATTGAATAAACTTGAATTTGAACTACCTGAAGCTGCTTACATTTTAACATGACTTATGACCCTACTGCTGTTGAGATGAAAATTTTAAAAGATTTTCTCTACAAATACTTCTGTAAAACTTTGATTCCATATCATGGCCCCAACCTACTTCTGGGGGTCACAATTTGAAGAAACTGAATCTGCACTACCTGGGAATGCTTGCATATTAATGTGGCTATGTGGATATTTCTTGGGGGGGTGGGGGTGGGGGTGAGTGTTTTTTGATACATTCAATAGATCTTAAGTCATTTTGTTTACAAATAAAGCATTACACACGACATTTAATACTGGTATGTATGTACTTCATTTTATCATGTGCACTCATTGAAGTTATAAAGATTTATATACAGAGACTTTTTTTTAATAGAATATGTAAATATGATACAGTTTGTAAATACATTATTATCATAACTTTTAATAATATAAGATTCAGTCCATATGCAATGTGACCAAAATTTTATCATTTGATAATCTTTTTGTCAATGTTGATCAATATGATGATTTGTATTGCCTACCAAACCAATTGTCTATCCTATGATGATTTGTATTGCCTACTAAACCACTTGTCTACTCTATGATCATTTGTACTGCCTACCAAAACAATTGTCTATCCTATGATAATTTGTATTGCTTACCAAACCACTTGTCTACTCTATGATGATTTGTATTGCCTACCAAACCAATTGTCTATCCTATGATGATTTGTATTGCCTACTAAACCAATTGTCTACACTATGATCATTTGTATTGCCTACCAAACCAATTGTCTATCCTATGATCATTTGTATTGCCTACCAAACCACTTGTCTACACTATGATCATTTGTATTGCCTACCAAACCACTTGTCTATCCTATGATAATTTGTATTGCTTATCAAACCACTTGTCTACTCTATGATGATTTGTATTGCCTACCAAAACAATTGTCTATCCTATGATAATTTGTATTGCTTACCAAACCACTTGTCTACTCAATGATAATTTGTACTGCCTACCAAACCACTTGTCTATTCTATGATAATTTGTATTGCCTTCCAAACCACTTGTCTACTCTATGATAATTTGTATTGTCTTCCAAACCACTTGTCTACTCTATGATGAACTGTATTACCTACCAAACCACTCATCTATCCATGTAAAGTCTTGCTTTATTTTATTATGTAATAATCTTTTCGTTGATGAATATGATGAATTTTATTACCTACCGAACCACTCATCTATCCATGCAAAGGCTTGCCTGTGTCCCAGCAAAAGAATTTCTCTGATGCTCTATAAAATAAAAGAAAGTTTAAGCTCATATTTAAATATTGTTTTGTCTTCCCTTTCTGACACAACATCCTGACCAATGAGTAGGTAGGAAAAAATATTTTGTTTTTGGGGGGAAAATTTATAAAATAGTGTCATTCAATGAGAAAATCACTTCCACTGATATTAAAGTCATGCTGTCTGCATGAGCAGTTCTCATACACCTATATAGTGAACTTATTGTTTTCACAGTAATTAATTACATTGACCTTTTTCATTTCACCTGTGTAGTTTTCATAATGAGTTGATTAACAATACATTATGACAACATCTACTCATGAGGATTACAATTGTGAAGATTACGGTACTGACGAAATATGTTATCTGAAAATGGGTGACAAATAACAGCGACAAAGATATTTCTAACTTAATGATATTTTCAATATTTTTTAAAATTGAAATTTCATGTTGGATTTAATTTTGTTAATTTTTCCTAGACACGAAAATATCAAAATTTAATCTTTCACAAAATTTAATACATTTACAGTATCCACATGTAGCAGGAGAAAAAAAAAATGATTTTGGAAAAGCTTTCTATATTTCAGCTAAGACAAATAATGATGGAATTTTTGGGTTAATTAGATTAAATACTGGAAACAAACACAAATTTGAATTAGGCTTTACATGGTATCTGTTTACAAAACAAACAATGCTATTCAAATATTCTCAGTATAACATTGATAAAGATTTCAAACTTATTGCACAATTAAGTGCTCCAAGGAAATTCAGTGTGGCTTTTGCTGGTACTATATAATTGTACACATATTTAAAAATTGGTCTGTTGGATGGACAACACAAGAGACCTATGGGGCACATCACTCACCTGAGTTACAGTCCTCCTGCCATTGTTCAGCTATTGTGATTTCTAAAACACTTTTTCTTTTATCAATCTTTATTCCCATGAAAATTTATGAACCCATATTGTGGCCCCAGCCTAGCCCTAAAGGATCACAACATAGCTAAAAATGAATTCACATAACACAGAGATGCATCAACACCAATATGACCAACATGATATTGCTGTTCTGGATAGGCCCAAGGTCACAAGGTTATAGATCATGGTATGATATAAAAGACCTTGTCGTAAGAAATCTATACAAAAAATATGAAAGTTCTATCTTAAATAGTTTAGGAGATTTTGAATAGGTCTGATTTTTATTAAAAGTGTGTCAAACTTCCAGGTCAAGGTCACAAGATCACATAAAGGTATTATTCCCATAAAGTATCTATATACAAAATATAAAATAGTTTACGAGATATTGATTAGGTCAGGGGGTTTTTTTAAGAGAAAGTACAGTACGATGCAATATATGTTCATACAAAATGTTGGCATGTTTACATTTGTGCTTCAACCTAGATTATTTATAGGTGAATAAAGTATTTTATAAATAGAATTGAAATTTCAGTAGTTATTTATAACATTGTTTAATCGTGTGATATTTCATGTGTCATGTGATTTTGTTGTCATCTGCTATGAAAACAAATCTCAACTGGTGGAAGCAAGATGGGGCATAATGGGAAGGAGTTGAGCAACAATATAAACGAAATCGCTTGAAGGTTATTACAAAAAGGGAAAACTATCACCTACGTGTCGGAAACTTTGGATATATCAAGGACTACAATCGCAAGTTTTAAGAAACATCGTGGTTCCATAGAGATGAGGCAGAAAACCAATCATGACAGCCTGAGACTACTGACAACTAGAAAGGCTTGTAAAATCCAGAAATAACAGACAAATTTAATGAAAATAAAGAACGGCCAATATCTAAATGAACTGTACAATTACATTTGAACAAACATGGATTTGTGAGACAGGTTGAGAAGAAAAAACTAGCAATTCGAGAAGTTAACAGGAGAAAGTGACTATCGTGGTGTCGGGGGGAAAAGAAAACACCGACAGTTGAAAACTTCCAGAGAAAATTCATATTCTTAGATGAGTCCAAGATAGTTGATGGACAAGATTCTTGTGTATATAACTGGAGAAAATGGGAGACGAGGGTTGGAGGCTGGATTTAGTAGAGGCACTGAAAACCAAACCATGTTACCATCTGGAGATGTATCACGTGGCAGAGAGTCGTCATTACTTCTAAAGTGGATGGAAATATAAATGCTGATAAATATCAGAAAATCTTAGGCAACAATTTGTGGCCAGTTTTAGCTAATCATTTTCTAACTGGAAATTATATTTTCCAAGACGACAACGCGCCAGTACACCGTGCGCATTCAATACAGGATTATTTGCACAGAAATGGAATTACAACAATGAACTGCCCAGCCCAGAGTCCCAAAAATTTGTGGCTCCTTATTAAAAGACAGCTTCAAGGAAGTATAGGAAGAAATGAAAACAAAGATGATCTCTTCTGTGAAATTTAGCGCATCTGGACTAACATAACACCAGAGTATGTCAAGAGCCAGTACCGGATCACTCCGAGAATACACTTAAAGGGCCACCTTACAAAGTACTAAGTAAGTTATTTTCAATTTATCCATGGTCTGAAATGGAATATACCAGTTATAATGTTGACCAACTTTCATTGCGAATGTAAATACACTGCCATTTTGTATGAATATAAATTGCATCATACTGTATGTCAAGGTCACAAGATCAAATACAATTGTATTGCAAAGTTCTGTCATAAAGTATCTATAAAAAAAATTAAAGCTATACCTTGAAAAGTTCTCAAGATATTAAACAGGTTATGTTTTCTTAAAAGTAGGTCAAATTTCAAAGTCACATGGTCAAAGATCATATATGAAATAAAAGATTTTGTCATAAAAAATCTATATACAAAATATAAAAGATCTACCTTAAATAGTCCAGGAGATATTGAATAGGTCAGGGTATTTTTTTTAAAGTAGGTCGAACTCCAAGGTCAAAAGATCACACACCATTGTGTACAAGGTGTTGCCATAATGAATCTATACACAAAATATGAAAGCCCCACCTACAGTAGTTCTGGATATATTGAATAGGTTATGTTTTCTTAAGAGTAGGTCAAATTCTCAAGTTCAAGGTCACAAGGTCAGGTGAGGTAAAAATGGTGCCCTGTATCTGAGATCACAAAATCTTTGGCACACACAGATCATGATGTTTGATAAGGAGTAAGTTTATTATGAGTTGCCACAATCAACCTAAATAACTTGAAAACCAGACACTGACTCCAAGCCAATGTATAGCTGAAATATCCCCACTTCCATTTAAAACCCTACACAAACAAACACACAAACTAAAACCATATATGTTTTAATCCATTTAGATACACAAAAGCTAGATAGACCAAAGTCATCCCTGACAATCAGACTATTTGACATGTTCAACAAGCAACACAAATAATAATACGGTTCAGCTGTGACACTCTTAGTCTATATTATTATATATCTATATCTTTTGCATTTATTCTAATTCCATTTTATTTTCATCTTCTTTCGTTTCATTTTATTTATTTTTTATTACCAAAGTTTATAAGGACAGCATAGACATTAATCGAGGTTCTTATAAGAGTACATAAATACATACCGGTACCTCGTCAACATACATGCTATATATCAAGATACCAAATAACTTAAAAATTAGTTCTAAATATGTCCTCATAAATAGTAGAATCACTTAATTTTGTAATTTGTGGTTTTATGAAAGTAAACATGATGGGTGATTTTTGTATTGGGGGTTTTATTCCGTGTTGGAGTCTAGTATCTCTTGCCTGTAGAGTACTTAAATTCCTGTGGATATCCATTCCAAAAACAACAAAAAATAAACTCCAATGGAAATGACTGATTTTACAGTATTTTAAGTATTATTGTATAAGTGACTCAAAAGAATGATACTGATTTTTTGAACTTCAAAACTGAGAAATCTGCATGATGTACATCAAGCTTTAAAATAATTTTTACAAGTGACAACTAAATAGCACACTTACTCGATGAGTAAACTCTTCCACTCTAGTCTGAAGGCCCCAGACTTCAAATTTCACTTTCACTGCTTTATATGAGCACATTACTGGACTAAAAATATCCTAAAATAAAACAACATAATGCATTTTAATATTTCAGATTCTAATGTCAAGACAAAAGGATCTGGGAAGTGAAAGCTTTCTGACAAACAGATAAAAGTGTTACATTCCCCCGTTTATCCGATGCAATATACTAAGTGCAATTTTATATGTTAATTTTTTTTTTATTTTCAGTTTCAAATGTTTTATTTCTACAATTTTCAAAGTTTGTAGCTAACTCCGCCCCCTTCTAATTCCACTTTTATATATCACAGAGTTTATTTACAGTAACTTACCCTCCAATCCTTTGGAAGGGGACCTCTTCCCGTTTTCTGTGATACAAATTTTAGAGGGTCCTGTGAACAAAAACATGATAATCATTACTAACAATAATTTCTTCTTTCAATCATGAGTTAGCTGAAATGACAATCTGTCACCAAAATATGGCATCTTTTGTTAGTAAAAAGAGCATTTCATTGAGACCAAAGTTAAATGAAAAAAATTTGAGACACAATTACGAGGGGTGATTGATATGTTGTGAGCTTCATCTGTAAGGGTTTCAATTTTGGCGGACATATTACATTACTTTTCAACATAATCCCCTTCAGGATTTATACACCTTTGCCAGTGATGTTCAAGGGCCTCAATACCACTTATAAAGAAGTCCTTTTTTTGACTGTTCAGAGAGTCCTCCACTGCATGTATAATGTCATCATCTGACTGAAAGTGGGTACCGGAAATGGCCATTTTCAGCTTTGGAAATAGATGAAAGTCTGGTGGAGCAAGATCAGGCAAATAAGGCGGATGCTCAATCAATTTAAAGCCACAATCGTTAATGGCAGCCATGGCAATGAGACTTGTGAACAGGGGCATTGTCCTAATGTAACAAAACACACCTTTACTGAGTTTTCCGCAGTGCTTAAGTTTAATATTTTCCTGTAACTGCCTCAGAAGTGATGCAGAATATGTGCCATTGATTGTTTGTTTCTTTTGGAGATAATCTACCATCAGAATACCATCAACATCCTAGAAAACCGAGGTCATAACCTTTCCAGCTGATGGAAGTCTTTGTGAACCAGGGTACTTCCATTGTTTAGATTGTTGTTTGGTCTCTCAGGTGAAATGATGGACCCACGTTTCATTTATCATAACAAATCTATAAAGAAAGTTAGCAGGATCTACCTTTAAAAGGTTTAGATTAGCATGTGACAAAGTGTGCCTGGTGTGCTTCTGATCAAGTGTTCAGAAATCTTGGTACCCAACAGGTTGAAAGCTTTCTCATTGCAATATCCTCTGTCAGAATGGAATGTACTCTCTCCTGTGAAATGTCCACTATATTGACTATACACCTTTCTGTAACCAGCCTGTCAGCCATTACAATATCACAGACTTTATTGACCATTTTCGGGGTTGCAACAGTGACTACCCTTCCTGGACAGAAGTCATCCTCAAGACTCTGCCTGCAGTGTTAAAATTCTGCCACTCACCTTTTTACTGTAGCATATGAAGGGGATCTTTCCCCAATGTTGCTACCATATCAGTATGGATATTCTTAGGTGCTAAACCTTTCTTATGCAAATATTGGATCACTGCTCTTTCACCAATTTTGACCATCTTGCAAAAGTCACTTGCCTTGTTTACTTAAGAGTGCTACCACATTGATATTAATTGACTAAATGACACCAATCTTTGGGTACATGGCCTAATCAGGAAATGGTAGGGCTGAAAAAGATGCTAACCTCCTTCAATACAAGGCTCACAACATATCAATCAACCCTCGTAAGTTCTTTGTTATCAGGTAACCTCAGACTCTTTGTAATTTTTCTCAGAGATGCTGTCATATGCTATATCCAATTCCTCCACCTTCCTCTCTTTCAAATCTGACTCCGTTAAGTTACAAAACTGAAAGAAGAGAAATTATTGTTACCTAATAGTTACGGAATCCTCTCAAATGACTGATGACAGTCCAGTTTATACTGTTTTAGTCATTAGAATTTAAATAACAGATGGTAAGGTATTGTAACTTTTAAAAGCATCGAAACGGACTATAAATCTCCAGAATCAAATGTATAAACATAATATATATGTGTGTGTGTGTGTGTGTATTACAGTTAATTTGTGTGCTTGACATGACAGATATTGACCTAAAAATTTTATTATTTATTTTTTATATATTGTTTAACGTCCTGCTCGAGAATTTTTTACTCATTTGGAGATGTTACCACTGCCAGTGAAGGGCTGCCAAATATAGGCCTATGCTCAGCACTTATGGCCTTTGAGCAGGGAGGGATCTTTAATGTGCCACACCTGCTGTGTCACGGGACCTCGTTTTTTTTCAGTCTCATCCGAAGGACCGCCCCATTTTGTAGCCTCTTGCGACAAGCAAGGGGTACTGAGGATCTATGCTAATAGCCCAGATCCCCACAGGGCCCTAAAAATTTCAAATAAGGATCACTTTCTGGATGGGTAAATAGGTAATAATAAAAAAATGTGCCCACTGAATAAAATGTAATTAAATCAATCTTGACCTCTGACACTTCTGGAAGACAATAAGATGTAGCCTCAGGGTAATACTTTGTATTTGATAGTCACATATATGTACTGTTTTCTTCTTTCACTGATAAGCTTGAATGGAATTTGAGAGAGCTAAGGTGATGTTTTTTGAGTGTCCATACATTCACTCCCACCCCATTCATCACTCAAATGTCAGAGATGTTTAGCTACTTGCCTAAGGAGACCTATGGTGTACAAATGTAATATGGTTCAATGTAGATATGTTTCACACTTCATAATGTTTTCATGCATCTGACAGTAAATTATCAACAACAGTATGACCACTAGAGGAAACATCCAGACTAGTGCTAGCAATCACTGAAACTGACATCACTGTATTGGAAATTTACAAGTCAGAAACACATGACATTACTGTATGAATAATGTAATTAAAAATCAACATCAGCAAAAATGTAAACATCCACAACTTTGCCAAAATATTTCTTAATCCATTTTATATTTTACTGTAATAATGGAGTTCAAAATGATCATTCTTTATGATAGAGACATCAAAGACTCTGTGATTTAACAGACTACTACTGAAAATGACCCTCCTGCAAGTACAGACTGACACAATCTACAGATTTAGTGTATGGACATTTAATTCTTAAATGATTCAATATATAAAATCTTTATTATTAGCTTTGATCATATTATCAATCATTGACCTACATTTTCGCTGCATCCATTGTCGTCAGCATACTTTGTTTCAATGTAGATTGTAAATTTTGGCATAAATGAGCACTGGAAAAATAAAACAAGAAGCATTGTTCTGCAGTTAATTCAAGAGTTGTTGTTTTTGTTGAATCTAAACATGAAATGGAATACGAGTCTTTTTATCAATTTATGTCCCTTCCACAGCTGCAGGTTTTCAGAACTGATGGCAGTATTTAAGGGTGGCCATAATAAAAAAATTTAGTATAAAAAAATCCTCACAGTCTACCTGCAAAACCTGCATGTAAATCAACATATTCTTAAATAAAGCTAGAAAATAAAACTTGCACGTCATCGCCAAATTGAGACTGCAGGGTTCACCAGCGGAAAAGCGCTTTTTTTTTTTCTGGGAAAGGGGAACTTAATGTTTCCTTTGTGTCCCGTTCCTCTCCCCTCTCAGTTTGTATATCACTATCAAACTGAACGAATCAGCAAACTTTGGAAGAACAGGAAGTGAAATCTAGAAAATTGAATTTGATTCAGTTGTCACAAAAATACACTGAAGGTACACCCCAGAACTGTACTTTTGATTTGTACAAAATTTATAAAATTGCTTCCTAAGGCTCTAAATGCAGGTACACAAAAATCCAATATTTCACCGTACACCATGTTTATGCCACAGCCGCAGAGAAGACAGAAATCATCACTGACAGGCACATGTAACACACCAGGCCTAACACAAAGTGAGAAAATTCTACATTGAAAGAATAAATGCTATGAATATTTACTTCTTGGAAAATCAAGCACTATAATTTACATGTGATTACTTCATATTGAAAAGAGGAAATCTCAGCACAATGCATTATAGGCATTGCATGCCTAGTTTACATGCATGCAGTTCATCCTGGCAAGCTGTGGACCAGACAGTGATTCACTTGCAGGTTTTGTTTTCTTTAAAGACTCCTTGGATGAGACAACAGTCACCAATATTCCTGGTTGTGCTTGGGTAGAGCACGATCAATCGCTGATATCAAATAAGCCTTATAAATGGACACAGCACATATATCAAGTAATCACACGTCAATCATGACCCATTCTATAATTCACACAGGCCACTGAACCATAAAATGACAAATATCAAATGATTCAATGATGATCAAAATAATATTTTAATTAATTGTTCCAAAAAAAAGTTTAGTTTACACTTACTGTATATTCTGTATGGATATTGGAATGAATATGAAAAAGAAAAATAAAGATATTTACACATTATTCAGCATCATTTATCATAGAGGTATCAAGGGTGTAGCTTCTATTATGGCAATGAAGCAACTGCCTCACTTGATTTTTTGCAATGACACTCCCCCCCCCCCCTTTCCATTAGAATAAATAAATGCTGTATGTAAAGCGAACACTCAAGGATATTGTTGTTATGTATAAAAAAAAAACAAAAAAACATGCATGTAATAAATTATTCTCTACCACTGGATTATGCAATCTGCATGGAGATTAGTTTTAATCACTGACATACACGCATTTAGCTGTTGTACATCAATATTTGAATTCAGGATCAAACTAAATTCAAAGAGAGGCTCTAGCTCTAATAAATAAACAAAACAGAAATACATACAGGTACATAATAGTAACATAATAGCTGAGATGGGGAAGAGAGTGGGACAGACAAAGCCAACGTTTATGAAATACAGGAAAATAGGAGAGAGTCTTGAAACGGTGACAGAATGGATAGTTTAAAATTCTAGAGGAAATGAAAGTTATATCAACTGTCTACATGTCTGTTTTACCTTCCACAATTTTGATACTTTTAATGCTAATATTGTGGGCTTCATAACAAGTGGAAATAAAATAATAATAAATAAATAAATTTATATAGTGCCTTATATAAAACAAATTACCCTAAGGCACTTTACAAAGGTAAAGATGAAGAATGAAACAATAAAACAAAATTAAATGACAGTATGACATAAAATCTTACAGCTGTAAAATTGCCCAAATAAAACTCTATTATTAAGATCAATAGCTAAAGTTGTTTTTGTTTGTTTGTTTGGTTTTTTTTTTTAAGTTCCAGGGAAAATAATAAATACAAACAGAAAAACCAACAAAGATTAAACATTAAAAACATACCAAAAGAAGTGGGTCTTTAAATCTCTTCTAAATGAAATTTTTACTTATGACACCGGTCAAATAGACAAATTTCTGTGCAGAGAATGATTTTTGTATTCAGTAATCCTAAAATCTGTTTTGCGTCTGGGACCTGCACTTTGAACCCCTAACCCCCTTCCCCACCAGGACTTTGCCCTGGATCCACTGGTGCCTGAGGTGGCCCCCATACCCCTTCCTGATATGGTTGTGCCTGACTTGTTAAGCTACACCCCTGAGTATGCATTATTAGTTACATGGTTTGTAGTTGACCTATGACCTATAGGTTTGTAGTTGACCTATGACTATATATCATATGGGGCAAGAGTGAAGTTCATATGGAATTTACTGACCATAAACCATTTAAGGTCAACTTCAAACCAATGTAATGAATGTATCTTACCAACTGCCTTTTCTAAAAAGACCAATGTGATGAATACATCTCACCAACTGCCTTTTTTAATAGGAACATAGATATTTGAGAAATAAACTTTGGATGATTTTGAGCAAACATACAGGATACACTGTGACCTGAACCAATTATGATGTCACACACAAGTGACACAAGAAACTAAGTAGCCTATGTCTTCACACTTAATATATTGTCCACATTCAGTCTGAACAGTTGGAAATTTATTTCTAACCAGAGTTTTCAGCTGTGTTATCGAGCAGTCCGCAACTTAAATATAAGAAGGGAAATAATCTACTAACCGTGTATTAAGTATGGCAGACATGTGGTCTTCACATGATCGATGTAAACCAGTGATAATATTACAAAGTCGCAGGAGGTAAGATGTAACATCATTATCTTCTATTTATATAACAATATTATATTTTGAGTATGCTATGCCAAAATGTCAGGGTTTTGAGAAGTAGGCACAAACAGAAAGTCATGCACCATTTGTCAAAACCCCGACTACTATTTTGGCATAATGATATACTAAAATATAACATCATTTTAATTATTATGCTGACTGCCCATAATTTTTCAAAATAGATCAGTATTTTTGCTTCCGTGGAGTAAAGGGCGATCACTCTGAGTGCACTTCCAAAGTTGAGCGATGTGGATATTTCCGATACAGCATTAATGACCAGGTAGTTCGTTATTCTGTTGGAGCACATTCTTGTTCTGAATAAGTGGAGTTATATCATAAAGCTTGAAGATGACGAAAAAGAGTAAATTTACACAAAAGAAACGGTGATAGTGTGCATATATCCGTGCTCTGTGCGAATCAGTATCAGAAGAAACTCTTTATGGGAAGCATAATAATAAAGTAACAGTGTTATGATTGGCGTGTACAATTATTGTTATCATTATGCTGACTGTATAACCATACAAAATAAAATGACACAGACCTCGACATTATTTTTCACGGTAAACTTTAGTTTATATATGTAATTTATCATCTATTAGAAGAGAGCTGTACTGGCATAACGGATAACATGTTTGCTTTCTGAGTGCACTGCCCTAGATTAAAACCCATAGATGAGCACATTTTTTTTAATAAACAGAGTTTATATACGTGAAAAGCTGAAAGACAACAAAAAAGTAAAACAACATCAAATAAATAGTAATAGTGCACATTTATAAACAACCAAAGCATAAATAGTAAGATACTGAATATATAATGACAAGCTGACAGGAAGCATAATCCTACAAATGTATTTCTTATTATAATTCCTGTTGGTCTCTTCCTCTATATTCAATGCCCTACTATTTCTGTATAGTTATTCATAAATGTGCATTATCACTATTTCTTTTGTGTGTCTTAAATTTACTTTTAATTCAAAATTTACATTAATTCAAAAACATTGCTGCCAAAATGTGGGTTCAATCGACATGTTTGCCAAGCAAATGTTCTATCCACTATTTGTCAAAACCCTGACTACTATTTTGACATAGTATACACAAAATATGACAATGATAATACACAGTATTTATCACCATACCATAAGTCATGTAATACAACTTGAATAATTATATGTGTAACAGGATTAGGGAGAAAATGCGATGGACCAGACCAGGATTTGAACCCATGCCCCCTGAATCTCCAGTTAGGTGCTCTACCAACTGATTTATCTGGCCACTGGAGATCAAACCCTGCTAACCGCTACATCCCTCCCTCCTTAAATGTTTTCATACCCTGCAGACAACAACCCAGGACCTTCATCTCCTGAGAGGCATTTTCAATTGTCTACAGCACCAAATGTAACAGTAACGGAGAAAATACAAAGGGCCAGACCAGGATTCGAACCCAGGCCCCCAAATCTCCAGTCAGGTGCTCTACCAACTGAGCTATCTGGACACCAGTAATCAAACCCGGCTGACCACCACATATAAAAGCTTTATAAGAATTTAAGCACAAACCTTCATTGTAACTTTTATAATATATTCTACTTTTGTGTAAACTATTATGCAATGTATGTGAAAACTGAGCTTGAGGCATGAAAACATTTCAAATAATAAATGCCAATAATTACTGCTTGTTTACAGAATCTATTTTAATTATCGTCAAGAAAAAAATGCATAAAGTATATATAAATAATGACATTTTTTTCCCTTAGCTTTCAGAAGGTCTGACATCTTTGGCATGATAATTTGTAATGCACTGCACAAGTACCAGACAAATACTTCTGTCAGTACACTTTCATTCAAAATCACATTTCTCAAAAGTGCATTTTTCACAGATTTTGTTTTAAGATGAGTTCTCCACTGGAGCCATCTGAAGTTGATACAAGGCTTAAGGCACAACACACTCCTCAGAAAAAAAAAAAAATTAAATATCACTTCCACTTTGCGTCAATTCGTGTAAAAAGGAGTTATTCTAATGTAAGCTGAAGATGCCCTCTGTAAAAACATTGGTTTGTCTGTGTATTAAACCACTACAGAGAGGGATTAACATGAAGAACAGAATGTTTAGTTTCATGATGTTATCTTGTCTACAAAGCTAGAAGGTTTAAACCAAACAAATTCTTGTTAAACTATGAAGTTTTTCTCTTTTCTAAATAGAAGCCAGCTTTCACTTAAATCTGCATTGTCAAAAACACTTAGAACAGAGAAGTTTTGTAAGAATCATGGAGAAAAAGTAAAACCTCAAAACTTATTTGCAAATAACGAATCAAAAATCAATTGATCAATACACTATCAAAAGATATTAATTACGCTTGGTTTGAGAAATATGTAGATGATTAACTTTATATTGATGATACATTTTTTTGCATCATTAATCATCTATTTTGTTGTTCAGGATTAAGAAGTATGGATTTTTTTAATTGTATTGGCCTCATTTGCACTTTTCTTTAAGATAGGGAATGCATACAAAGACATGGGGTTAAAGGGCTACCCTCCCTCTTCCTCTAAAAGGGTCGAGAGCAAGACCTTCCTAGGGGACAAGAGGGGTATAGAAAATGTGCAGGGTTAAATTTAAGAATTCTTGCCGCCAAATAATAATAATAACAAGCTTTATTTAATTGCCATTCAACAATTTTTTAAACCAAGTTATTTAATGAATTGCTTAATATTTGCTGTATGTGAAAATAAAGAGGGAATGCAATCACACTCAGCAA
Organism: Ostrea denselamellosa; assembly: GCA_024699665.1. Classification (NCBI taxonomy): domain Eukaryota; kingdom Metazoa; phylum Mollusca; class Bivalvia; order Ostreida; family Ostreidae; genus Ostrea; species Ostrea denselamellosa. Next base: position 15,434,889 of record JAMZEH010000020.1, read on the forward strand.
TAAAAATGCATCCCACCACTCAATTATAGTCAAGCCTGTAATACCTATATCCCTCTCTCTTTCAACCTGTAACATCTATATCCCTCTCTCAGTCAGCCTGTAACATCTATATCCCTCTCTCAATCAGCCTGTAATATCTATATATCCCTCTCTCAGTCAGTCCTGCAACATCTATACTCCTCTCTCAGTTAGCCTGTAATATCTATATATCCCTCTCTCAGTCAGCCCTGTAACATCCATACTCCTCTCTCAGTCAGCCTGTAATATCCATATATCCCTCTCTCAGTCAGCCTGTAATATCAATATCCCTCTCTCAGTAAGCCCTGTAATAGCAATATCCCTCTCTCAGTCAAACTGTAACATATATATCCCTCTCTCAGTCAGCCTGTAACATATATATCCCTCTCTCAGTCAGCCTGTAATATCTATATATCCCTCTCTCAGTCAGCCTGTAATATCTATATCCCTCTCTCAGTAAGCCCTGTAATATCTATATCCCTCTCTAATTCAGCCTGTAATATCTATATATCCCTCTCTCAGTAAGCCTGTAACATCTATATCCCTCTCTCAGTAAGCCTGTAACATCTATATCCCTCTCTAAGTCAGCCTGTAATATCTATATATCCCTCTCTCAGTCAGCCTGTAATATCTATATCCCTCTCTCAATCAGCCTGTAATATCTATATATCCCTCTCTCAGTCAGTCCTGTAATATCTATATCCCTCTCTCAGTCAGCCTGCAACATCTATATCCCTCTCTCAGTCAGCCTGTAATATATATATCCCTCTCTCAGTAAGCCCTGTAATATCAATATCCCTCTCTCAGTCAACCTGTAACATTTATATCCCTCTCTCAGTCAGCCTGTAATATCTATATCCCTCTCTCAGTAAGCCCTGTAATATCAATATCCCTCTCTCAGTCAACCTGTAACATTTATATCCCTCTCTCAGTCAGCCTGTAATATCTATATCCCTCTCTCAGTCAGCCTGTAACATCTGTATCTCTCTGTCAGACAGACCTGTAAAACCTACATTCCTCTGTCAGACAGCCCTGTAGCATCTCATTCTAACAACTGTCCCTGTGTCACATAATAATCAGTTTGTTTGGTTACTTGAAAAAATCTTCTCTACAGTATTGCTGCTAGTTTAATTCTTAGTGCTCATAAACCAAGTTACATGTACTGCTCAAAGTCAAATTTGGTCAATTAAAGAAATATCTAATATCCAATTAGCATACCATTATGTCACATTCTTCCCTTTAGATAAAGAACTGATTGCAAATGGACAGAGCACAACTAATGGATAGATTAATCTATTGTACTAATGAAAGCCAAATTACCTGTTATAGTAAAAGGATAGTAATTCCAAGCTTTTTCTGTCACGTAGAATATTTTTGGGATCAACTTCTGTATCCATGCTGGTAATCGACTGAAAAATATACCAAAATATGAAATGATTGTCATACTGTTCAGCAATTTGTCACACGTCACATATATACTGCAAATTATAAACATGTATAACAGTAGAGCAGCAACATTTCTGAATGTTTACACTAAAATGTGTCATTGAGGTGTGTGTGTGTGTGTGTGTGTGTGTGTGTGTGTGTGTGTGTGTGTGTGTGTGTGTGTGTGTGTGGATCATTAAAGTACTGTTCACCATATACTAAATCAACACATTGTAAAGTAACTTTACATAATGATATCACAAAGCATTGGTAGTAAATCTACCTGCAAGAAAATCTGCTTTATTGTGTTACCTTTTTATTGTATTTCATGTGACAAAGTGTTTCTGAAAGTACCAATTGTTTGATGACCTAGCTTCCAGAGTCTTCTTTATATCAGAACCTAATACACTGGGCATTTTAATTTTACCAGGTCACACAATGAAAATTATGATCTCCAAATCAAATTTTGGAATGGTAGACGTTTTCAAACTCTGTGACCTTCTGACTTTCATTACTCACTTTAATCCATGTGGCATTAGGCACTTCCAACAGTGCCCGATGTTTGACGACTAGTTTGACATTGCATCTTTCAACCTTTGCATTTGTACATATAAGAACTGGCCAACACATCATGAGGAGGGTGTGTGTATGTTCACAACACATTTGTTTTCAAATCTTTTACACTGATAAAAATCATTACTGCAGTCAACAAATAATTTGGGAGGAGCATCACAGGTCAAGGTCATTGAACATTGACCTCCACAGTCAGGATGCATGACATTAAATACAGATATATTTTTGATATTTATTTTACATTATATGATTATGTACTGGTCTGGCATTTATTGATTCTAATTCTAACTATAAATTAGAGGGAAAAAAAGAAATATTCATGCATTAAAAATGTTTTTGAACACTATAATCTTTTAAAGAATGGTATACATCACTTTTCAGATATAAACTTTGTACAGAGATGCAAAATTTCAACATTTTTGAATTTTTCGTAAAAATACTCATTAATCAGTGTACAAGTTCTACAAACTTAACATGAAGGGAAACATAAATCTGTGTATTGGAATCCTTCCTCAAGCACACTGACATAATAATGAATACCCCACAGGGCTTAACTTCATGATTTCCAAGGTTCCTACTTCCTGACATGTGATGATGTCGACTTATGCATTATCTATCAGTGGATAAGATATATGATAAACAACATTTTTTTTTTTAAAATGATATTAATAGAATTTTATGTACACAAACATTCAATACATTGCCTTTATACGTATTATACCACACAATTAAATGGTGAACAAATTTTATAGATCTTATCAAGAGAATGTCAATACCTCTGCAGGAGATATTCTTTATTACTTGGGTATTATTACCTAACAAAATATGTAATATATACAACATCTAGCTAGGTAAAGCCATATTTAACAGGTGTATGTCATTTCTTTGTAGCATATATACCTAATACTTCACAGCTGTATGGTATTGATTCATTTTAAAGGCTGTGGACCCCATAAAAGTACATATTGAATGCCAATATTGAAATGTAAGCATATCTTTCAACTTTTGACCTCAAAATTAGGTCAACTATAGATTACAGTACATTTCACAAATTATTTTTATTATATTTCCTTTTTTAAAGTGGTTTTATTTTATAAAATAGTACTGACTAATATACAAACTGACAAAACTTTTGTTATGTCTTGCGAGAGCATTACTCATTAAACTCTTTTAGCTGAGTATATATAGATAGTGTGGGTGATCTTCAGAAAGTTTAAATAGATCGGCGTTTTGTGAGGGGAAAAAACAAGGAAGCAACAGAATGATATTAACAGTACATGTATTAAACATTGTCCTCGGAGTAAAATCTGATCTAAATACAAGCACAGATAAGAAAGAACTTGTTTGTGGGTTGTTTTTTTTCCAGGAAGTCAGATAGACAGTGTGTACTATGAATTAAGGACATCACACTAGAAACATTTATCCTTAATTTCTTTTTTACCCCAGCCTTATTAAATCTCTCCTTTTTCTAAATTATTGACACCTTTCAGACCTAATTAAACAAAACAGGCAATAAATCAATACAACCTAAAATGAATGCTCTCTCTCCTCTCTCTCTCTCTCTCTCTCTCTCTCTCTCTCTCTCTCTCTCTCTCTCTCTCATGTTTAAAGCCAGTAACATGTCACATTGTTCAGTTCAATTTATTAACTTCAGTGCAATGCATCATTTCACAAAATTGATTGACAGGAACATCACATACTTTTCAGACAATGATAGTTGAGTGCTTTAGGAATTTATCCCCAAAAGAAGTTCAGTACCCTAGAAGTACCATATTTTTCCAACCTCTTTATACTCTATCTATATACATTACTGTAAGAATTTATAACGATTACGGCTGCTTACAACTTATTTCTAATAAATGAATCTTTTGAATTTTATTCTCTGTAATAAAAACAATCAAAAGAAATGGATTTTGGTCAAATTTCTTTAAATTAAAATTTTGTGAATAAAAATCTTTAAAGGTGTCAATATATACATTTTGTTATATTAAAGTATACTAGCAGTAAAAAGAAACTGTGTTGTTTAGTAATTTCATTTATAGATTCATGTGCAAAATATTATGTTGCATTATGCATATCACTATTTAATATAATACATTGTCTTTTAATTCAAACATCAAATCACAGCACCCATGGGGATCCAGGTTTGAGCAGGTCCTCAATACCCCTTGCTTGTTGTAAGAGGTGACTAAATGGGGCGGTCCTTCCTATGAAACCGCAAAAACTGAGGCCCAGTGTCACAGCAGGTGTGGCACAATAAAGATCCCTCCCTGCTCAAAGGCCATAAGTGCCAAGCATAGGCCTAAATTTTACAGCCCTTCACCAGCAATGGTGACATCTCCATATGAGTGAAAATTCTTGAGAGGGACGTTAAACAATATACAATCATAATCAATCAAATCACAGATTATGTTCATTATAGTTGATACAAACAGCCACTGAAAGTAAAGGAGTGCAAAAACGTTTCACAAGTTTAATAGCGTGTATGACCACCATTTGCACCGAAGCATTCTTTACATCTATGACGCATTAAATGAATATGAATCAGTTATGCAGAAATTCCTGGGGGAATGTTTCGCTATATGCACAATTAGGAATGATGCTAAGCATCCAACGTAGCTGGGGGGTCATTTCAATTCATCCCAAGCATGTTCTATAACGATAAATCTGGTGACATCACAGACCAGGGTAGCAACTTCACGTTTTGCTGCTGTAGATAGTTACTAATAGTGTGTGCAGTGTGTGGTCATGCGTTGTCTTGCTGCACTGGTAGAATGATATGCTGGGGTACCATCTCGTCATGGTAGAGTACGCCAGTTAATCTGCCCTCCACTGTCACCCAAGACCATAACACTCCCTCTGTCAATTTGCAGCTCTGAATAATCCTGGTGTCAATGACAGGTACATGTGATCACAACTGTCACTACTTTTGAGATAAAATCTCGACTCGTCCGTAAAGTGAGTTTCCGCCCAATCTCTGCTATTGAAACGTTGATGCCTCTTACACGTCACTAACCTCACAACATGGTGATGCCAGAGCAGAACAAGACAGATAGGTGGACATCAAGGACATATGTTGGCCTTTCACAATCTGTTTCTTACAGTATGAGGACTTATCCATTGATGCCCAGGATACTTCTAGCAGTCGAAGAAGCCAATTAGAATCGATTACGCAAATGTGATGTCCGTATATATCTTGCTGACATGACATCACACACACAGACATCCTGATCATGGGCGGTCCCGAACAGTGCCAGTTTGCTGATATCATCTTCATAAAGCATTTACAGTGCTAATATAAACTCAAAACTTCCTTTCCACATTGCTTTAAGACAAACACAAGCACAATTAATGCAAATGCATCTATAGTCCGAAAGATGCAAGTTCATTGTGAAGAGAAATAAGTGATATGTAAATATAATGTGTTCACCGTATTGTTGTAATTTAATGTCCATGATCATTGTATTGTTGTAATTCTGATGTATACATTTTCATCATTACATCATGTTGTTGTATTTAATATCATGTTCACCGTGTTGTTGTAATTTAATGTTGTGTTCACTATATTGTGTAATTTATTGTTGTGTTCATCGTATTTGTTGTAATTTAATGTCATATTCATCATATTGTTGTGATTTAATGTTGTGTTTACCGTACTGTGTAATTTAATGTTGTGTTCACAGTACTGTTGTAATTTAATGTTGTGTTCATCATATTGTTGTAATTCAATGTTGCGTTCATTGTATTATTGTAATTTAATGTTGTGTTCACCATATTGTGTAATTTAATGTTGTGTTCATCATATTGTTGTAATTCAATGTTGCGTTCATTGTATTATTGTAATTTAATGTTGTGTTCACCATATTGTGTAATTTAATGTTGTGTTCATCGTATTGTTGTAATTTAATGTTGTGTTCATCATATTGTGTAATTTAATGTTGTGTTCATCGTATTGTTGTAATTTAATGTTGTGTTCACCATATTGTGTAATTTAATGTTGTGTTCATCGTATTGTTGTAATTTAATGTTGTGTTCATCATATTGTTGTAATTTAATGTTGTGTTCATCATATTGTGTAATTTAATGTTGTGTTCATCGTATTGTTGTAATTTAATGTTGTGTTCATCGTATTGTTGTAATTTAATGTTGTGTTCACCATATTGTGTAATTTAATGTTGTGTTCATCGTATTGTTGTAATTTAATGTTGTGTTCATCGTATTGTTGTAATTTAATGTCATGTTCACCATACTGAACTCTTGTAATTCTGATGTATCATGACACTTTATCATTTTAACACGGAGGTTTCCCCTATTCTTGTTGCTTTTACTTTCTTTTTACAACATATCAGTACACTCTAGATTTCATTTTCGAAGGCTGTAAGCATTAATTTCCTTATTGGTACTCAAAAACTAATTAAGCTAAATCCATACTCCATGAATCATTCTGTATCCTCCTTAACCATGATTACATGTATCTAACAAAGCCATTTCACTTCTATATAATAATTATACATAATTTTCTAACTGGGTCTTAATGATATCAGAGATGTAACAAATAAGTATTTTAAGAAGCATAATATATGGTCTCTTGTCTCCAGTGTGTAGAAAGGGACCTTTGACCTGAAAATCAACATTAGCCATGATCAGCCTGTCAAGACCACTGTATGAAACATTTCTCTTGATCTTTATCATTTGGACAGCATTAGGTCCACCAAATGATAAATCAATATATCCCACTTCTTGGAAAGGACTAGGGGAAACAAACAACGGCATGGTGGGTGGGTGTAAGTGTGTGTGAGTGGGTGTGTGTGTGTGTGTGTGGGGGGGGGGGGGGGGGGGGGGGGGGGGGCAGCACACATATTTAAAGTGAACTGCAAACTAACAGTGACACAGGTTTTTTTTACATACCTTGAAAGATGAACCCGTTTCTCTGTGAACTGCCCTTGGCCGTGAACCGGATCCTCACACTTTTCATTTTTGATCACCTCCACACCTTCTCCTTTTTCACTTTGTTCATGACTGTGTTTTGCTATCATGTACAGCTGTCCAATGCGGGTACTAAAAGAAAATTGAAGATTTCAATGCATGCATACTTATTTATACGAATAACCAGTATACTCTGACATCAAATACTACTGTTAAAACTTTTTTCTGTAAGAGAAAAACTTTAAAATTGTTAAATATTAATATGTACTGGAATGGTAATATATGAATATAAATAAATACACGTATGTAATATAATACCTGCATGGATATCCCATAAAAGCCTGTAGACTTAATATTTCTAATGGGGTTCTTACATAAAGATAGCAGTGATATATAAATTATCATTTTCATTTCATAAAACAGTAAAAAAAAAAAATATATATATATATAAAGAGGAAAATTTGTCACAAATAATTTTTAGCTTTTCTACATACCCATCATGGTTACACTATGTAGTTTTTAAATTTACATATGACAACTTTTGATATTACATATTAAAAAATAAATATGATAGATTAGAAACACACATGTATTAATACATGGACTTTCAAGCAGCTACATCAGATCTTAAAATAAAGTTTTCCTTCGGGTGCATTACCATGGTAAATATTGTAAACAATGTCTAATCCTACCCTCAACATTTAATAAATTTAGTGAACAGAGAATATTATAATTAATAGAATGAATTGGAGGTAATTGTAAAATAAAATGTACCAATTTGTTCTGATGCACTTGTAATTTCCTTTTTTAAAGCATTTTGTGAAACCTGATACCATGCACAACATTGTCTCTGTGACGCTGTATCAATGCTGAACACAGGGACATTTTTAACTAATGTCTAAACACTATATATGTCTGTACAAAACACAAAGTCTGTTATTTACCTTTTGTATAATGGACTCCACTCAAAAACTGATCAATAAAAATTCGTAATATTTGGCTGTTTTTGTAGGATTTATAGTATGACCATTACATTCAATTTAAAAATCATGGACACCAAAAAATTTTATTTTCTGGATCTGAATAAAATACATTCAGTATTTCCCAAATGTAAAGATGACTTACAGTGTATTGTTTACAATTTGAAAACCTTTCCAAATTTTTCTGAAATAATTTACGAGGATTTTGAGACAGAATAATATAATACAATCATCTATATATACAAAACAAGTTTACAGCCATCATTAACACTGGAAAACATATCAATGACACTTAGATTAATAATAACAAAGGACCTAAAATACAGTCTTGCTGTATCCCACACTCAACAAAACTAAGGTCTGACATATTTTCTACTTTCTATTTGATAAATAAGATTTACACCACTTTGTATTACTTATTCCAATACCTACAAGTTTTTTGCATAAGAATTCATGGTCAACAGTGTCAAAGGCCTTTTCTTGGTCCTACATAAACATCCCAGTGTAACGCCCATTTGCTGTATCACCTTTTATGAAATCAATTCTTATACAAGGATTTTTTAAACCTATCCTGGGCCATTCACATTGGGAAAAATATCGGCATCTAGATAAAATTGGGAAAACATGTATTCTGAAAGAAAAAACACTTCACGGACTTACATGTACCTACTGATTTAAGCAAGCTTCAATTTCCTGAGGGAAATCTTCAAGTGACGCCATGACTCTGAGGCATTGTCCGAGTTGGATTTTACAAAAGGAAATTGACATCAGTCTCCAACGTAAGTGGTCACTGAGGATAACAGTTTTCTCCTAATATGAATCATCAAAACTTATATTACCAACATTTTGAATACTTTGGTTTTCTTTACTATTCTCGGAAATCAAAGTAAAACCTGTGGTGTTCAATCTCACATTCAGGCTTTTGCTGATATTCCACCTGGCCATTTGTCAGGTTCATCTGGGAACATCCATTCCTCGCTTAAAGATCTATCATAAAAATATTGACTTCGTTTTACTAATCTGACTGACTGACTTTTTTTGACAAACAGGCAGATTTATTGAATAATCTATATTTATTGAATATTGAATTGTTATAAATATATATTGTTAGCTAAATATGGGAAACATCCTGAGTGATACGAGTTCTTCATAAACATGATAAAAAACAAACAACTTTTGATTTGTGATCTTTATCTTATATCATCATTGATCAAAATTTTAGAAAGTCTTTTTGGGAAAAAAAAAACAACACCCGTTTTTAAGCATAAGGAATAGAACTGAATTTGGCCTTCCATAGACCTTTTAAAAAAATCCCTAAAATAAGTGTATTAACATGGTTCAGTAGAAAATTTTCCTCATTAACCAGATTGGAAGGCAAATAAGATTTTTTTTGGTTTGTTTTCATCTAAAAATTTTACAAGCTGAGAATTAATAGCCTTTTCTAGAACCTTAGAAACTAACCAGTCTATAATTTCCAACATCAGGTGAACTACCTTTTCATACAGAGTAGGTCTGTTTCTTGCCACTTTCAAATCATCAGGTACAATACCAGAAGTAATAGATAGGTTTATAAAACAAGTAATGGAAATTTTTTTAAAAATCGGCCCCATCTTTAATTAATCTTGCTGACATGTCATCTAGTTTTGTACATTTTGTAGAGATTTTTAACAATTCTTTATCCAGATAAAAATCTTTGCTGACAATTTTAAGTATAAAATTGCAATTTTCCACCCTTTTCTTCTAATAAAGATAAAAACTTTACTGAATTGGTGTTAATTACGATTTGAACATTAGGAAGCTTGTTGACCATGGTGGAGGCTTAACTTGTAAATTTCTTGTACATGTTATATATGATACAGCATTATATGAGACTTAAGTATATATGTTTTTTTCTTTCTTTCAAAAATCAGTTGTTGGAATTTTCTCTCAGGTGGAGGGAGTAAAAACTATTTGACAAGTATAACTTAATTGTTAATTATATATGCATTTACAAACTGTTGATATTTTGTGATGAATAGTGGTGAGAAAGCAGAAGAGCCTTGGACACCGACCTGGTTAGCTCAGTGGGTAGAGCACTTGATTAATGCTGCTAAGGGGTCCTAGGTTTAATTTCAGATCCAGCCACGGCTCTGTATGAGTCCATCCATGATTGGCACCCAACAAAATAACTCATATTGAGTGGTTAGTCTGATGAGTAAAATTTCTAAGGATATGAAATCTAAGAACAAAAATGTGAGGGTAGTGTTGAGGTGGCATGAAAAAGGAACAGCGGACATTGGCCTGGATCCATAAGTAGCTTCACATACATACGAGCACTTCACTAGTGATTAGTGATACAGAGCTCCTGGGCTCAGTCACAGATTTTCATAACTGAGTATAACTGTAACAAACCAAATCTTGTGCTGGTAATCTCAAAACTTTATGCTTATCTTGCTTTTTCACATCAGCGCAAACTTCTGTATGTGTGGGACACACATTTAGATTGATTTGCAATTTGTGACTTCCTCTAAATATTTAATATAATATCTGATTTTTTTTTTTTAAACCATATATGGCAACACAATAGCCCATTTTCAAGTAATTGTATTCCGGCGGTATTCTAACATTTACTATGGACTTGAGTCACATGATTTTTGTAAAATTGAGGAGCACATCATTTCCAGTAAAATTGTTTATGTTAGAAATGACTTTGTCTGCTGCGAAATACCCAAGTTCTGTTGAATTGAGGAAGGATGTACGTCAGATACGATGAAGAAAGGGAGATATGGGTTCATGGCTGATGTGAAATTCTTTCCATTTCCCACATCTAAACAGCCCAAACTCTGCAGAAAATGGCTTAGAGTGATAATGTGCCATGACTACAACTACTCACATCACGAAAGATTATGCCCCACACATTTTGTAGATTGTGAACCAACACTACATCATCTTTATGCCAAGCTTTTTCGGTACAACAATTACAAATTTTTGCAGGAAATCGGGGAGCATCATCTATCTAGAAAAGATTAATCAATCACTGATGACACCATCGAAATATGGAGACGCACTGTTCCTTGATACACTTAAAAATTCATTTCTACTGCAAGTTGACATAGTTTTCACGTGTTTTCTTTTCTATAAAAGTGACATGCAATTCCTCGATCAGTAAAAACCGCTTTAATTCTGGTCCTTTAAAACTTTCGAAATTCATGTTGAAAACCGGATGTTGATGTGCCCGTACCAAGTACAAAGTAAATGTTAGAATCATGCCAGAATACGGTAACTCGAAAATGGACTATTAGTACAATAAATGGATTTATATGCAATAACATATTTCAGAGTAGTAATTGTAATGACTATCATAAAATTTGGAGTAAACTTTAAATATTTTGTGAATAAAATAGTAAATAGAAACATAGATTTACATCTATTTTCTAGCTTATGAATGCATAAATTTTGCATAAATGTAAAAAGTGGGTTCATAGTGCTAGCTGTAGCTGCAACATGTTGTGGTGTAGTAACAGCATGATTCTATAATTTCTAAAGATTACCAATTAATGTAAAATTTTCAGAAATATTTTTTATATTATATATATTCAATTCATTGAGAAATATTGCAATGCACGGTAATTAAGTTACCATCTCATGTTATGATTATAAAAAAAATTAAAACCATAAGGTTAAAATGTCTTTAGATCTTCATTACATGGATCTGAAGTATTTCTATAGCTGATTTCTGTAGAGCTCATTTCTGCAGCAAACACATATTAATATGTTTTGAACATGTTCTGAAAAATTTCACATAAAATTGATCTATGATAATGATTTAGTCTCATTTGACAAATGAAATGAAAATCACAATGTTTCAACTAAGTCTGGTCTGGCAGTTAATGCCATATCCATTTTACCAACACTGCTGATAGATCAATAAATAATAATAAATAATAATAATAATAATAATTTAAAGCCCGATAAAGTTTATCTAATAGTCGTGAAATTTGAACGAAGAATCCACTGCTTTATATTTACCAAACTGTCATGATAATCGCATTTCTGATAAACTGTACCGATGACCTATAACAGTAAATTTATAAGCCTATATACATAAAGCAAGCATGCTGTGTAGTTTCTTACCTCCGCAACTGTCATTGGCATACATATTCTGTACTCTTTGAGCAACATGATATGCTGTCGTCTTGACGTTATGAAGTAAATTGATAGTATCTCCTTAAATCCATTTGCACTAATGTCACATAAAATCAATGTGCCCTGAAGAACTTATTTACAGCTGTACAAAGATCGACCTAGCTAGCTTCTGCTACTACCTTTTTACTCGGAATGCATCGGACAATTTGAAAACTAATTTTAGTCAGATATGGTAGGGTAAAATATTTCCGGTAAACTATGAAAAAACTATATATATGAAAATACATTTCTAATTATTTTGATATCTTAGTACATGTATGTCTTAAATCTGCATTCCCTTATTTTCTTGCTAAAAATAATAATTCGTCTCACTATGAGCCGTCCATGATTTCAACAGGTACTTCTCGAGTTTCCTCGTAAGAACGAGACTTTTGCGAAAAAATAATCATGGCGGACACCGGCGATGAAAAACAACAGAAGATGGAAGTGGACTACAGTTCTACTGTGGATGAAAAACTACCAAAATGTGAAAAGCTTGCTAAGGTATACATAGACATAAACCTTTTGATATGATTTGTGAAACTTCTCTTTGTTTCCTGTGGTTGAAATACATCAAATCAATACCGCGTGCAAAAGAGCTTTGTCATACTAACGAATTATACCAATATCTCATAATTTTATTTATTTTCATAGAATTGCAAGCTGTTTCTAGTTGATGGCAAAAATGTCCATATTTTTGGTGAAGATGATAGACAAATTAAGTGTCATTAAATGTCAATCCGAAATTCCTCTATTTGTGTAGTACGAATGAGAAATAATACAATTTATTCAGGGATGTGCAATTAAAAAGGTAAACCAGGGGTAATGGTAGTAAGAAAGTAACTATCCCAAGATCGTCAGTTACTAGACAATGAACTGCTCACAGTACTATAACAAAGTGCCTATAAAGGAGTTTATACATAAACAGGTCCAGTACAATCTATATATTTAGTTGTATAGCTTTAATATGTTTTACAGTGTGACCATTGAGACAAGTGAAGATCCATAACATCTTGCAACACAACTTTATTCATTTAAAGCAGGATATATAACACAGTCTATGTAAACAGTGTATTGTGATGTCATATTAACTGTAGTGTGTTTTCTTTCAAACCAAGCATATCTATAACAAAATTTATGAAGGTATGAGAAACCTTGTCTGGAATTTAAAAATTTAAATGTGGTACTTTCCAAACTTTAGTTGTTTTATCTACTGGGTTGTCCAAGAAATATACCTCAGTTACAGTGACATATTTCCAGAAGCATTACAGGTATTACTCATCACTTTTCAGCAGATGAAGAGCAAATTATGTGACTCAAATGTGTAGTCATTGGAGCAAGCTCGAAAAGTGATGCAAGCTCCACTTTACATTACAATTTTTAAACTTTTTTATACGTTGAACTAACCACAACACTGTTCTTATTAGGATTCATAACAATACCACATCGTTTTAAGAATTTTCATGAAAAGAGAATTTCTTTTATATTGTTAACTATCCACTATCCTGTGTGTGTGTGTTGAAGCATAGGTAAGTATGATGACTTTACAGTGTGGAATCTGACTGTCTGTCCATCATCATTTTTATCCTCACTGACTTTTATTCTATTCTGAAGATTGGATAACTGTTCTTTAATAAACAAAAACAAAAAAAAAGAAGAAAGAAAGCTGAAAGTGTAAAATATAGGTGTGCACAAATCCACTTCCACTTAGTTTACCAGCAATATCTATAAAATAAATATAATCATTCACTTCTGTGGCCAGTAGTTCTGATTGTCATCAATTTTATGAAAAATCAATGTATCACATAAATATTGGCTGGTTTTATGTTGCAAAGTTCGAAGAAAATTTATTATAAGGTTGAGTGAGTAAACAAATACATCACGTCATAATTCTCGTCTTATATAGTACTGTATTGGAGTATTTGCTTTCATTTTAAAGTTTACAAACTTATCGTCTGTAGTAAGAAAATTTATTTTGGAGACATCAAAAGTGTTAAAAATGGCAAATTTTACATTTATAAATTAATGTTCTGAACCCTCATATTCACTGCTTGAAAATAAACAAAGTTGAAAACAAAAATTTGGTGGTTTTTCATTCTGTCTGGTAAATTTCTAATTTGTCTAATAGAGTTTCTAAATTATCCCTGATCTACAGGACATAATGTCTTGTAGCTTTTTATGCTCTTTTGTCAACTCTGTATTATTAAACAGTTTGTTTGATACCCTCTGGCCAAGTGGTGAATGATTCAGTTTGATTATAAATAATTTTATGATATTTCAATTTCATATTTTCTACATGGAATATGAACAACCTTCAAGTTCAAAAAAGATATTAATTTTTCCTGGACCTTTGAATTGTTCTTTTTTAAAGTATTTGCAATTCATGAGATTTTTTTTCATCATCAAAGTACAACAGGCATGTGGTGTTCTCCATGTATCCGTGCAGCAAACATTTTCTCTTTGTAATTAATAAATGAAAAAAGAAAAAGTTTTAAAGGAAAATATTGAAAACTAATGAAAAATTAAACAAACAGACATAGAAAAATTAATTGGAGGTCAGGTTTTAATCGGACTGAATTAAACCATACCTATGAAACTTGAAAATTTTGGTAAAAATGGTGTCACTTTGGATGGAAGTGCGAAGAAGTGTATTTCACCATTTAGAATCTTGTCTACCCAAGTTCATGTCATTTAGAGATGTAAAAGCCTGTAACCCATATTTTCTCAATCATATAGTCACTCCTTGATTATACCAGGTCTCCTACATTTGTAAATTTGCTACACCAATGTTAAAGATGATGTCACAATGCATATTTTACATCATTTGCATTATATTTCCTGTGGTCAATGAATAGGTGGATCAAATGTCTAAAGTCATGTAACAAGATGTTAAGATGCTCTGTCAGCTGCCTGTACAGGTCTGGATAACTTCTGAATTTTTTTTTATCCTATGCCAATCTATGGATATAAACACTAATACCAATACTTTTTTGTTTCACCCTCAGACGTAGTCATGCCATCAGACATATTATTATCAATTGATATGTTAATCATTAGGGCAGGTGCAGCAAAGGCAAAAATGGCAGGTGTGGAAAATTTTCAAAGGTAAAGTTGACAGCACCTGGTTTTGTCCTGTACTGCTCTTGTTCCAGCAAGCGGTGTCATCAGCATTTGATCAGACATTGCTATCTTTAGGGCAGATTACTTGTACTATTAAAACTTTCCAGGCTTTAATAGTTAGATCTACCAGTTCTACAATGAATCAATATGAATAAAATAAGATCCTAAGATCCACTCACATAGATCACCACACTAGGTAGTGACCAAAGTGAGCAGATCTTAGGATCTGATTTTAATTAGATTGATGATGAATTCATTACATTTGAACATTACAGTAACATTTTAGTGCAGATCTTTGATGTATATGATGTACCAGTTCTGTGATAATATTTTAGTGGCGATCTTTGATGTGTGGTACTATTTCATTTCAGCAAGGAAAGTTAACAGAGGCACTTGATATTTTACTGTCGCTTGAGAAACAGACAAGAACGGTGAGCAGTTTTTGATCGATGACATTTCTGCTGCATGTAATGCACACATTTCTCTCATATTTTGAAATATGTTTTTTAATATTTATGGTAATGGTTCACTAATAAGCAATTTTTGTGATCTAGTAAACCAATCTGTCTGTCCATTTGTTTAAGATAACTTGATCTTGATCATAATTTATAACTCTTTATATGTGAAGTCTTTCTTTGCATGAGTGGAACGGATGATTTTTATGTACATTTGGTTAAGTAAAAATCCAAAGTTCTGATAAATGCATTTCATCTCATTGAATTAAATGAGTGTAATTGTGTTTTATGGTTTAAAATGCTATCTTCATGTTGCCAGCTTTATGGATCTGTCTCTTATAGTTTGTCTTCAAATATATATTGCAGGCCTCTGATACACATTCCACAAGCCGTATTCTGGTTGCTGTGGTAAAGATGTGCTTTGAAGCTAAGAGCTGGGATGCCTTGAATGAAAATATTGTATTGTTAACCAAGAAAAGGGGGCAAATCAAACAGGTAAAAAGGTTTATAATAGTAAAACTAAACCTTCTAGGTTAGCAGTGTAAGCATGACTGCCATGCTGATAAAAAATTTCGTATTTTTTGTTATTGTAATCATATACTAAGGGTTTGTTTATCAATCATACAGTGAAATTTGTCGAATTTGGATCCGTTTAGTACCATAAAAAAATGTTTTTGGATAACACAACATGCAGAATACAGAGTTTATATCTATTAATAAGACTGAATAAAGGAAGGTCACAAAGGTTATGGAAATTCAGAAGATCCTCCCTTTTGGTCAAATTTTTACAAATTTGAAGCAAATGTTGCTCCATAAAATAAAGAACACACACTTTTCTATCTCTCAAACTTATATAATTTGTACACCTGTATCATCTGTGACTTTGATATAAAAGTGGTACATTGGCAAACATAACTCCATGCTTTCCATACCAAACTGTGGGTAAGAATTGTTTGAAATATGCCATTTTCTTCTGAGACAATTAAATTTGTACTGTGGTAATCCTGTGAGTTTAGTCACTTACATTCATGATTGTAATTATATTATCTTCTAAGGCATCAATTTGAAACAGAGTACTAGATTTCTCAGTTTTCAGTCTTATTTGAATTGTAAGTAAAAAGTAGGGGCCACATGGAGCCATTATAAATCCTACCTTGATCTTTCATTTCAGTCTGTAACAAAGATGATTCAAGAAGCCTGCACTTACGTGGACAAGACTCCAAACCTTGACATAAAACTAAAACTAATTGATACCTTGCGAACTGTCACAGCAGGAAAAGTATGTATGGAAACTGTTATGTGATACTGTAGTCAAATGAATCAAAAATTAGAGAACATAAACACATTGTTAATTATTGTTATTATCCCTAAAATAATTGATACCACATGAACTGCAATGAGAAATATTAATTAGTGATTTCTGTTCTTGTCCATTTTCTGGCAAAATATACATGTACAGGATTTATTGATACTGTACCACTTACAATTACTGATGTAGTAAAGTTATATGAATTTACCAAAAGAAAGTTTATTTCCTGTGTTTCTAGATATATGTAGAGATAGAAAGAGCACGGCTGACAAGAACCCTAGCCAAAATTAAAGAAGATGCAGGAAAAATATCAGAAGCAGCTACAGTTTTACAGGAACTACAGGTAGGATTTACAGTATAAACAGTGTGTTCAAAAAGTTGGGTTCATTAAGAGCTGAATAATGAATAATGTGTCCTTCATACAAAAGGTTAGGCCCGACTGAAGACAATTTTAGCTCACCTGAGTCCAAGACTCATTATTCTTTTTTGTGTAACCCATAGAATTTCATGAGGTGTAAATAGACTTTTTGGAATGTGATCTACCATGAAAAACCTCTAATATAAAAATTGTTATTAATTTTCACCCAAAGTATCCATTATTCAAGAGATTTAATGCATGCTTGAATTAAAGAGATGATGGATAATTCAAAAACCATGCTGAAAAAAAAGTAGTAGACTCTAAAAATCTTCAGATGAAGTTTGGTCAGATTTTAATACATCTACCACATAAGGAAGACAATATAAATAATGATGTATTTGATAAATTTGTTGGTTATTTTTTGAACTGAAAGGTCATGTGTGACTGCAAAAGGTCAAGATCATTCATCAAGGTCAGGATCAGATTTGCCACAAGTGAATGTTGCTGTGATTGGGGGCATATTTTACTATTGTATTTTGTTTAAAACTTGAACTTTTGAATGGTGAGTGTATGTGATAATAGATTTTATACCTGGTGAATCAAAAGGTCAAGGTCAAAGTATATGACATAGAAAGGCAAATTTCATTGCATATCTTGTTTGTGACTGAAGTCCTTTCAGTATCGAGTTCTTTCATTGAGTATTTACATTTAGGTATGTTATATTTCATATATTTTTTGCAGGTGGAAACATTTGGATCAATGGAGAAGAAGGAGAAAATTGAATTCATTTTAGAGCAGATGAGGCTCTGTCTGGCAAAGAAGGATTATATCAGGACTCAGATTATCAGCAAGAAAATTAACACCAAATTCTTTGAAGAAAAAACCACCACAGTGAGTAGATCTAAGATTTAATAAAAGCACACAAACTTGTGTCCCATTTTAGGAAAAGACATTTAAATATATAGATATTAAATATTATATGTATGTTTTTATAAACTTTTATAATGTATGATCTTTCTCTGTTTGCTGTAAGCATAAGTTTTATAGTCTGTGATTGCATAAAATCTTAGTGATTTCATACCAGTAGATTTAAAGAATGTCAGCTACTTTCATATAAGTCATATGCAACTCAGCAGAATTTCATACTCACGGACTAAACCATAAATGTTAATCTGTTAAATTGTGACACAGTGGAATAAAATACCCATACAATGTTTTCATGTTGTCAGAAATTTTCCTGGCATCCAGTAAAATTGACACTATGTATACACACACTGTATTCAGTAGTTATACTGTAAATCACTCAATTTTCACAAGAATTCATTTCCACTATCTATCTATGAGATTTATCATCGAGAGGTTATCTTTGTGCATGATCAATATTTGTTCATATAGAGGTATACCGTACATATATATACAAATTTATTCATCCTCATTTTTCATGTCAGTACAACCTCACAAATTCACAAGAAAATAAAATTCTCACAAATAAAAAGTGATTTTAACAGTATTTAAAATCATTTAAAAGCTCTCCTTAAAGGTATGTGTACTTCACATTTTAAATACAGGTGTATGTTACATTCTGTCCTCTTAACACAGTGTGAATTCGTGTTGTAGGAACTGAAGTTGAAGTACTACCAGTTAATGATAGAACTGGATGAACACGAAGGCTCGTATCTGGCTATCTGTAAACACTACAGAGCAGTATATGAAACTCCAGAAATCAAAGATGATAAAGACAAAATGAGAGAGGTGATTTTTATTTTTTTTTGTGTGTGTGTGTGTTTTGAAAGAGAATTAAACAAAGACTGTGACTTTTTCATAACAACTTAGTAAAGTTCAGCCTAGTCTTGTGTACTTGTACTATTTCCAGAATACTAGTTACTGTTCTTCTGGGGGGGATGTTTGAACCATAAAATGAAGTGATCAAAGGTGTGCATATATTGTTCAGAAAGAAAAAAACAGGATTTCTGTGTATCAAGGAAATTTTTTTTTTAAAATAATTTCACAGTATTTGAGCATCAAATGGTTTTAAGCTATATCCACATGCAATTCAAAGCTTAAAGATCAACTTTCGAAATTATTTGCAACTTGGGTAGATCACAACACCAAAGTCTTGTTTAATAACTCCTTAAGCATCTCGTATGGAGTATTATTTCACCATAAAAATTTTAATTTTTCTATTAATAAAAATATTTATGAAAATTAAAAATGTTTGTTAATATCTTCAAGAGATATGTCAATTGGATAAAATATATTTTTGACAAACATACTTGAAAATGATCTTGAAATGAAATGACCAAATTACAGAAGTATTGGAAATTTTTAAAACTTGAACCAAACCAGAGGGGAAAAGTACTAATCCCAATCAAAATTGAAGTAAATACAAAATAATCAAATTACTGCTTATTAGATGCACTAAACATTAAGAAATTAGTTTGCTTTACAAATTTATTTCATTTGCAAACCATTTTACATCGAGGGTTGTAGTTTTCTGATTAATCTGTTATCTATTACAACTTTTTGTAATTCTAATTTGGCTTCGTTCAAAATTTAGAAATCACAATATATCTGAATTTTGGCCATTTCATTTTCTTTTTGAAATACATATATCCAAATGTACTTTTTTCAAATTCACATGCTTTTTCAAGATTTTTTAGCCGTTGATTTTAAAAAAGAAAAATTACAAACAAAGAACAATTTTGATTTTTCATAGATGTATTCTTATTCAAAAATTGGAAAATTACTCTGAATATTCTAGGCATGGTTTATTATGTATTCATATCATGAATAAAACAATGCAAAAATTGAACTCGATTTATTCCAACAAAAAGAAAAAAAGAAAAGAAAATGGTGATATTATGCTCCACATGAGATGTTTAAATGAACTATCAATTGAAATTTTCATGTAGCAATCCACCTTGATAGAAGAACTGGATAATTCGTCTACTAGTATCTGTACATCAAATCAAGGATTTGTTTTTTTGAATAACAGCATTCATATTGGACGGGGAAAACTTAGTGCAGATGTCTCCAAAATATAACATTACACATATATATTACTTTTGTCTTTGTACAGGCACTGCGATATGTGGTATTGTATCTGATTCTGGCCCCTTACGACAATGAACAGTCTGATTTGATCCATCGAGTAAAGGAGGATAAAAACCTAGAAGAAATCCCTGTTTACAAGTAAGCATAGAGTTGTTATATATATGCTCTGAATGAAAGTTAATGTACTTGCTATCTTTCACCATTTTTGAAACTTTTCTTGTTCTCCATTGTCAGTTTTGTTTTCTCAAATCATCACACTTCCTAACCATGAATGTCTAATGATATTTTTTGTTTTGTTTTGTCTTGGTCACTCAAACAACTTCATGCAATCTGTTTTTGTCCATCATTTGTCATTGTTACAGCTCATTTACTTCTGGGGTGTTTTTTTTTTCAGATTTTTGTTTTGGCATGCAGTTTTACAATTTTCAATGAAAAAAAATCCTCTTTTTTTCCCATAAACAATGAATTATCTTTTTACAGAGAACTTTTGAAATGCTTCACAACATCAGAGTTGATTAACTGGAAACAGTTGTGTACCACATATGAGAGTGAGCTGAAGTTTGGATCTGCCTCCAGTCCTGCTACTCATGTGTTCAATACCAAGCTGGAGGGAGGGGCTAAGAGATGGACAGATCTCAAAAACAGAGTGGTGGAACATGTAAGTACCACAAATATGTGTAGTATTTTTATATCTGTTATGCTGATAATGTGCAACGTTGTGCTTGAAACTGGATATGTTTCCATTTGTCTGCACACTGTTACATATTTATTGGTGCAATAGACATCAAATATCATTTAGTACTGCTATTAAATATTGCCTACCATATAATAACAGTTTTAACAAAATATCCAGTAAGTATTAATTCGCCAAACATTACATTTATAAGAAAAGTTTTTCTAGTGTTACATCAAGTGTACCAAGATAGCAATGCAGTACTACAGTTACACATTCATGATTCAAAACTTTTAAATATATGTCAAAGTCTTTATGGATTAATACCGAAGATTTTATTTTACTCCTGTAATGTGTATTGTGAACTACAGTGTCTTAACCTGATACGTGATTATATTAATTTCAGAATATACGCGTGATGGCCAAGTACTACACAAGGATAAGGACCAAGAGAATGGCAGAACTTTTAGATCTGGCAGACTCGGTAAGTTTTTCCGCATTAATTTATTTATGGAGTATTGATTTGCTGAACAGGATACTTCACATTAACAGTAGTTGATTAAATGCATCATCATGATGATTCAGGCATGTTGTAACATATACGTGTGGCGTTATTGAATACTACTTTTAAGTTTTCATTATTTTGTAAATTGTCTATAGGTGTAATCTCTTAAAGACAATTCTCATTTGTGTAAGATTTTCCATAGTAACATGCATGATTTATGCAATACATTGATATGGTATATTTAACAGGAAACTGAGGAATTTCTGTCAACTCTGGTGGTGAACAAAACCGTGCAGGCTAAGATAGATCGTCTGGAGGGAATAGTGCATTTTAGTCAGCACAAGGACCCCAGTGATATTCTAAATGACTGGTCATTCAACATTAACACATTAATGCAACTCGTCAACAAAACGAATCACTTGATCACAAAAGAGGAAATGGTTCATAAACTACACTAATGCTAAATATATAGCTACTTCCATTTTTTTCCTTTTTATACAGTTTATCAGAGGATGGCTGTGTTGTGATATATGTAAGGAGATTTCCTTTTTTATGCCTTCGTACATTTCTCATGATTTGAAATTAAAATTAATATTATACTTTTGGTTTCCATATTTGTGTTGAACTTTGAACTAGGGTTAATTTGTTTTTATGCCCCTGTGATCAAAGATCTGGGGGCATATTGTTTTTTCCTGTCTGGTCTGTCATTCTGTCTGAACTTTAACCTTCTTAATAACTTTTGAACAGTAAATGTTAGGGCTTTGATATTTCACATGAGTGTTCCTTGTGACAAGATCTTTCTGTTGGTACCAAAATTCTTTACTTTGGTATTTGACCTACTTTTTATAGAATTTAACCTTCGTAATAACTTTTAAACAGTAAATGCTAGCATTTGGATGCTTCACATGAGTATTCCTTGTGTGTTTTGACCTTGTTACCGTGACGTTGGTGTTTGACCTACTTTTTTAAAAACTTTAACCTTGCCATAACTTTTAAATGGTAAGTACTAGGGCTTTCATATTTCACATAAGTATGCCTTGTGACGAGACCTTTTCGTTGGTACCAAAATTTTTGACTTTGGTGTTTGACCTACTTTTTAAAAACTTTAACCATAACTTGTACCCGGACCGCTATAAGGATTTGTTAACATTAGAGTCTATT
The DNA here is from genome assembly GCA_024699665.1 of Ostrea denselamellosa. Classification (NCBI taxonomy): domain Eukaryota; kingdom Metazoa; phylum Mollusca; class Bivalvia; order Ostreida; family Ostreidae; genus Ostrea; species Ostrea denselamellosa. The sequence continues at coordinate 15,457,610 of JAMZEH010000020.1, forward strand.
ACAGTTATGAAATTTAACACTTTTTCAAAAAGCATACAAAAACTCTTGTATTCTTTATATCAAGAATATGGAAAAATAATGTTAGAAAAAATGTCAAAAACATGTTTATCCTTAAGCCAGAACAAGGCCAGTAATGGGGGTTTAAAGTTACTCGAGTATTCTTTAACCCCAACAAAAACTTGGCAGATATGCATTTTTACTCATCTGAAAGAGTTGAAAGTCTAAATATAAGAGTTTATAACATTCAACCAATAGATTCAATTTATCAACAAATAAGAAAGAAAACTTCTGATGATTAAAATTTATTGTAAATATTATATAATTTTTCAAAGGCACACTTCTATGTAAATATATTGTTGACCTATAGGGCTGGTATTGATTTCAGTCTATTGATTCCATTCCGGTTGATGACTGTAGGCCACATGCATGTAGTTATTTCTTTCTCATGCAATTTTATTTTCCCTTGTATCACTGAGTAATTCTGTGATTTCATTTTTGTTGATTTCTGAGGAAACTTAGTTTAGATATATCAACTACATGACCTACACACAAGTGGTCATCTTTCAAATGAGAGATGCAACATTTGACCCCAGCTGGTACCAGTACACCTTGCAGTAAGAAAATGTCTGCATGTGCTGAATGGAATAATACATAAACCCTTTGATTCTTTGCGACACATGATGCACATCACCTTAGTTTTTCTAACAGGAAGAGTGATAATTGCAGAGGTATATGAAGTTTTGCAAGAGGTTTTATCCCTTTCATCAACCATGTATTCATCTGAACAACCCCCCTTCAGTATTTACAGATACATCCTTTATTTGATGGTCCTTCCCAGATGCCTGGATAATGGCAATGGGACAAAAAAAACCTTAACTGACCCAACCCCACTCTTTTCTAGTCTGTAAACCTTCCTCCTGCATTTTTGGCATAAAATATTGCCAATGCACATATTTTTCCTGAGGAATGAACTGCATCTACTCTGCTGTATCTCTCCCACAACAATACTATTTCCCACTGATGTTCTTGAAAGGCAAATGTATCAATTTTTGCTCTGCATGATTTTTTTCATGACACTTGTATCAAGTTACACAGAGTGAATGATTCATGTCCTCAAACAAAGTGTGCTTCCACTGAGGTATAGCTCCAGTTGATTGCTTTTAGTTACAGAGAATTTATGATCTGCATTCTTTTATATCTAGAGTAGACATGCATTTAAGGAAGAAAATTGAAGTAAAACTTACAAGCCTGTATTCAAAAAAATTAAAATGGTGTTTATATAGACGAGAATTTTAAAACAGTAAAAGTGTGCCAACAGGTGGAATCAAACCAGGGCACTAAAATGTTGATTGTGACCGTCTGCAGTCTAGTCATCTGAGCTATACTAAATATGAATATAAATGGCATAAATATGAACCACGATGATAGAAATGGTTTCGCATTTTTTGTAGGCTTTTTGTAAATTTCAACCCCAGGGCAAGGGTGCCCCTTAAAAATTCCTATTTTAAATTATTCCTTAGATTCCTGTCATACCTTAGTTTTTAATTGGGAAAAACTGCCCTGAAGACTTTTAGGCCAAAATTCATGAAAAAATAGGCGTTTTTACTGAAAAATGCTGTTAGCCAACTTTGAAGGTTAATTTAAAAATTGCTAATATGAAATTTTAGTTTCAAAATGCAAATTTGAAAAATTTAGAAATATATATGGTAAAAAATAACAAATGAATATTGATTTTCAAAAGTTAATTTTTCCGGGAAATCATTCTCTCTGTGTAGGTAAATTCTTTTGATATTCCGAATACATCCTTGAAGGAGTAAAGGGGTAATCAAATTGTATTGAATTTTTGCAATTTTAAACCTCACATTGTAGATCTATACCGCATTTGCTAGATATTGTATCATTTTTAAATAGTTCTGTGAAAACTCATAAAATCAGAATAAAGCTGAGATAGCAAAAGATCAAACGGTTGTGTGTATTACAGTTCATAAAAAATGGCATGTACTGCTGTGAAACCATAAAGTGTGTTTTCATTAGAATCTCTATAATGTTGTAGCATTTCATCACCACTTCAACATCGATATAAAGGGTCTGTGACCTTGACCTTTGGACCAATATTAGATGTAGCTTACTTTTGTGATATTACCATCTTTGCCTATAGTGAATAGTTTGATTCCATTTGGCTCAAGTTCACAACAATCAACAAAATTATGAGTTCACATTGGTCAATGATTGTTATCTTCACCTTTTCACTATATCCAAGGCAACTATATCATCTCCAAATTTTTTTTTAGTGTCCCCCAATTTTTTTTTTTTTATTTCATAAAGTGTCCCCAACAACACTTTCCCAAAAATGTATGTCCTCTTTCCTCAAGTCACAATACATAGACCTATACACTAAAGAATTACATATAAATCTGCATGGTGAAAAAGAAAAAGAAACCCAACTCGTGCATTGCTGTTGCAGTACACAAGATGTAGGGAGACACATATTAAAAACTTGTCTTGCCTAGTAGTGACCTTAACCTTGGACATGCAGGCAGTGCAACATGGTTCATGTGCACATTGATGTGAATCAGACTATGAAATATGCAATGTAAAGCATTCTCTAGTTATCTGTTGTACAAGATTCATTACACACAGAAAACATGTCTGGTCTGGTTACGACCTTGACCTTGGACATTACTGATCTGCCAAGCCTTAAGGATCACGCACTGTGTTGATATGTATCAGCCAACCCAGTATAAAGTCCATAAAGTAAAGTGTTCTCCAATTAGCTACTACAAAGATCCTTTATATAGATAAAACTTTCCTTGACCTGCTGAGCAATATGGGTCATCTATAAATTGATGTGTATGGAAGCCTACCAAGTCATTGAGAAAAATATTTTCAAGTTATTCACTGCATAACATAGAAACCTGTCTGGCCTGGTAGTGACTTGAGACATATTGACCTGCCTAGTACTAGGGATCATGTGCAAATTGCATCAATCTACTGGGGGCCTCCATGGTCGAGTGGTTAGAGCATCACGCTCAAAATCACAAGGCCTCTCACCACCAGTCAGCACGGGTTCGATTCTTGCTCGCGCCGATATATGAGAAAGTTTGCCAGTTTACTTTGGAAGGTCAGTGGTCTCTTCTCGGGTATATTGTATCTGGATTCTCTCCTCCACCAATAAAAACTGGATGCCACCAGATAACTGAAAAATTGTTGAGTGTGGCGGAAAACAACAACAATCAATCAGTTGCATTAGCCTACTATGTATGAAGTAAAGCATTATATAAATAGTTAGTGTAGTTGAAGGTACCGGTAATGCTGAAAATTTTCAGCACATAAAATTCTTCTCGGGAACTACAAGGATACAAATTGTGAAATGAATGAAAGGGATGCGCAAGTATCTTCATGTTTGTGCACCTATAGAGCCACACTAAGGTGCAAAGTTTTATATGGGAATGTCAGTGAAAATTCTTTTTCATATTTTCTCAAGACCCACCAGGATTTAATTGTGAAATCAAAACTCGGCATACAGAAGTGGAAGTGGTGGGTCTTTGGATGAGACATTAAAAACCTGGAGATTGCAGCAGACAGCACAATGAAGAACTTGCATTGCTACCCCCCCTCCCCCCCTTAAATGGATGTCAAAAGAAAAACAACACCATCCATTTTGTCAATCTAGTTAATATGTTCTTGAACTCATCTCTAATGTTATGTTATTGCACTTGAACAGGTGTGTGAATCTTGGGGATAGATTTTGTTTTCCTCTTACATTTGTAGCATGTCCTACTCCATTAAATACTATTAGTAGTTCTTTCTGAACCCAACAAATCAAAATGTGAATATTTCATATAAACTGTAGAATGTTCTGTTCCACTGAAGGCTGATTTCATAGTTTTTTGATAAACTCCAATTTTTGCAATTTTGATGGCTGTGCTGTAAAATTAAGTGCTGAAGAAAGAAAATGTGTTGCATATACAGTAACATTCCATGAAATTATTTTTTGACCAATCCATGAAATTTGATAACTTTGAATCTAAATGTATCAAGGTGCAAGTTAAAAGTCTTCCACAGCTTCTTTCAAGATTGATGATGCATTGTATGGTTTTTGTTAGCTATGGCCCAAAAATCCAGGTTCAATTGGGCCCTCTACAACTCGATGACAATTTTTTTTTCTTTTTCTCAGAACCATTATACTTACAGAGTATATTTCTGGTTACTCCCCACCCCCCAAAAAACCCCACACACACAACAAACATATGAGTAATTTAACTTCATGGTTTACTGGTGGATGCATACATACAACATTCAGACAATAATAATTAATTTTCAATGATATTCATCATAAATTCAAACAATACACAAAATTTTGAATGGGATAAAGAGAAATTTTGACTGTGCGGTGGAATGTTTTGCAGGACTCTACAAAAAAAAAAAATTGGTCCCAATTCTTAATAAAGGCACACCATATAATCACAATCCTTTAAAGAAATCATTCACAGGCATCAGTGTATGATTTACCCTTCCAGCTACTAAACAAGCAACAACACAACGGAGCTGTAAATCCCCAGTCATAAATGGTGGACGTGAGAACGTCTCAATATTTACCGCTGGGGAGCTACAACACTGCAGCTATACATTTTGTGTACAGAAGTCTACAGAAAAATTGGTATACACTGTATATACTTATAGATTACGATATAGTACATGTTAACATGTCTGCGAGATCAGATATTGGATTACTTATTATGCATTCATCACAACCATATCTCACTGCGGTTCACCCATGTTAATCAAACGCTATGATAAAAGTATCCTTTATTAAAAAAGGACGGTTCGTCATATATCACAATATATAATCTGGTTAGAAACTTGTATATATTCTACAAATGAAATAGCTAAATTTGGTGCAATTTTTTTGTTTTTACATCTTTGTTGCACTAAATTGCATAAAACTGTTTAATTGAAAAAAAAAAGTTAGAAATTCTAGTTGTGGTATACATTGTGTCTATTAGAGTTTGTACTTTTCTCCATTGCTTTGCAATGTAACAGTGTGTTTTCTTATGGGTTGTTGTAAACCAACGTCTTGTCATCAGTAATGTGTAATATTTACATATAATTCACGACTTTTGTGTCCAAGAGCCCAGAAATTGTGCATGAAGAAAGGCATATCAAAGAAGAATAATATGACGTATCTTTACAAAAAGGAGGAATATGAAAAATGCATACATTTTTCTGACCGTTTCCTTAGTACCTGGTTATAACTCATTGGATTAAAGCTTGGTTGCCAGTCACTGCTAAAAAGGTGTACCATATGTCCTTATATTATCTAACAATATTCTGGATAATCTTTAAATATAATCATGGTGTATATATCATCATTTGGATATCTGTAAACCAGCATTTATTTCAAGTGCAAGAAATATATCTGATTTCCATGACAGCCTTTGTTTTGTAATTTGTCATCACTTATAAGTTTTTATTAGTCAGGAATAACATTCAAATGTAGTAGCAAACAAACTTTACATTACAATAATAAATCCTTAGCAAAATATAATATAACCACTTACTTTGGATTTAAAAATTTCAAAAAAAAGGGTTGATTCTGATAGATTTAAATGTTCACCTGCTAGTGTACAATATACATTTATGTACACCCACTAGTGCTGTAAAGCTCCAAAATTAGCCCAAAGCTCAAGATCTTCTAAATTATCTACACGAATATATGAACAATGTCTACAGGCACTCAATGTAACATGATATCAGTATTTGTTGACTGAAAGAACTCAATGTGTCCTAAAACATGACAAGAATGAGAAGAAAGCGATTTTTTTCCCCTGAATTTTAAAGAAAAACCCAAAACAAAATCCCCCCCCCCAAAAAAAAATCCACCCCCAACCTCTTTGAATACTTGTACACAATCATTCAAAAGTCATCATCCATGATTTTTATATACATTGTGCATGCATATTCAAAGATGTGAAGAAAAAAATCATCTCATTTTATATCTTGAGATTGCTCAAGATAATATTTTATAATCTATTGCACGAATGCAAAGAATTTTAAATCCTAAGATAAAATTCATAAAAACGTGACAATATTTACAATAGTAAACATGTATACCAAGAAAGTAAATGTGACTTCAATATACATCATAAATGCACATACTTTCACTGAACTACACAACGAATTTACTATGGCAAGAAAACAAAATATTGTCCCTTTTTACTGTCATACATATATGGTTGATTTAGCATTACATTGTCATTCTTTTGTATGTTTAGACTATCATTAGTTGACAAATTTCAACTTTTAATAATTGCATAGACATCTGATATGCTAATTTCAAAATATCATATAAAAATATCTTTCAATATGAATTTCAATCTTCTTTTAAATATTTTTTAATCAAACTAAACATTTCATTCACACATATTCCTTAAAGAAGTCTGTTTTAATACAAGCATTCATTCTACAAATTTCTCACAGTAATTGCAACTGAAACTCCAAAATGATTTTTGAAAAATTAACAAAACAAGAAAGACATAAAACGTGTATTTTTGTAAAAACAAACATTGTGTGAATCGCTGAACAGAACACTGTATCAACAGAACAACGTAATAGAACACCATAATTGTTACAATTAATATTCTTGAAAGGATAAAACCATTTTCCATTCCAACAAGTTTGATTTCAGAAACACCAGTAGCAAATAAGTTGTAGCACCATTTAAACAGAATTAAATTTTCTCCTAAAACATACGTCACATTCGTACATCTGATATAAACACATGTCTATACAATACATGAAAACTAAAATCGACAGAAAAAATCCTTGACAGCAAAACCCGTTAAACTGATTCATGGAATGAAAATAATGTATATCAACGGGGATCTGAACCATGATGTCTTGGAATGATTTTTTTTTCAAAGCAAAAAAATTGGGAGGAAAGACGGTTCACATTTGTGAGCAAATTATAAGTAGAAAAGTAGAAAATAGATTACCTACAAAATAATGTATATAATCTATATACACAATAATTGTAAAATTCAAAAGATATCATCATCTGGAAAATAGGTGAAGAATCAATTCTCGTATAAAAAGTAGACGTATTATAAACATAATGGAGAAAAACATTGAAATCAGAGGTATCTTTCACACTTCCAAATTCCATTTAAACTGGTGTCCCTTGTCATTTATTCAAGCACTTTGGGGATTTCATCTCCTATCTACTATTATAAAGGACAATAATAATATATAAAAATTGGTTCAACATTAAATCAAACATCAAAATAATTTTCAACCCATTATTTAAAAAAAAACACCAGTTTGACAAGTCCATCAGACCTGTTTCTGTTTTCCCTCCATCAAAACAACCTGTGATGTAATTTTCTACCTCTCTCAAACAGTCAACAAATCACATTTTGGGTTATGTCCGTGATGACACAGCTACTGGTTTTGGTATGAGATATCACAGCTATACATCATTAGTTCTCCAGGTGGATTCAATTCAATATTTGTCACCAGTCTCCTGCACTGTAAGGGGAAAAATAAAACCAAAATTTAATAAATAATCCATCATTTTATAAACATATTTTTCAAATACATGTACATTTCATACATTAACAGCTATGTTTCTCATAAATATTTTTTTTCAATGCTTAAAATATACAATAATAATTTTAAATTTGCCATTGTGACAAAGTCTATTCATAGAAATATGAAGATTATATGTGTAGAGTATTCAATGATACTCTCTTTACACACATACTTACTCCTGATGAATGAAACATTTGATGAATTTCTTAAAGTTTTTAATTTCTAATGAACAACAAATCTGTACTTGAATCCTGTCATAATATTTGTCGGAATTAAGTATTCATAAAAGCTAGCAAACTACAGAGATATATTAAATTGAAAAAGAATATTTCATGCAAAAGTTCATAATTATATGACCTTCCGTAGATTTTTTTTTTTTTAATTAATGAATGTATACTGGGAATTTTATTTAATAATTTTTTTCTTTCTCTTTACTTACCATGGGATCATGCAAATAAACATAAATCTAGCAATATTCCTGCACCAAATAATATTTTATAATTTCAAAAGAGTATTTCTATCGCTTGATGAGTTTTCATTTCCATGCCAGTCTTTTTTCCTTTTTGGTCAAATGAAAATCAGCCAAAACCACTCAAAAATTCAAATTGTTACCATGAAACACCATGACAGTGCTAACTAGTATTTTGAAGAAAATACAAAATGTAATAAAACGGAAGTGAGTGAGTTTACAACAAACAACTCTAAGGAAAATAAGTATTTATAGTGTTCAATAACCAAGCTTGAGTGAGCATTTTATTCCCAAATTTTCAAAATTCATATCAAGATGAAATGAAAATACTACAGATATCTATGCACGAATCCTCTCTGCCAATCACGGTAATTCCAGCCCACCCTATCTCCACCCCCTTTGGATCAATTACCATAGGTACTAACCATAGTATGTCTGTGTCATCCATATATTGCTTATATTTGTGTTAAAAAATACTGAAATTCCAAAACAAATATTAAAATTAACAACAAAAAAAAACAAAACAAAATGTTAGTTCTAAGATGGCTTCATAAGAATCAAATTGAACAAAAAAAAATGTCAAACTAATAAACCCGATAAGCAATACTTTTACTTTTCAAAATGCACTTGCCACTAACACTCTAAGGAGCATGTGTACAAAGTTTGAGGATCCTGTGCCATTTTTATCTGACCCACAAGGTGCTGACAGATGCACAGATGAACAAACACAATGTGCCGTACCATCTCCTTCGTGAGGGGATAAAAACTTCACTTCTGTTTGACCCCCACCCCATTTGTCAAGCCCCAAAAATTGTATTTTACATCCATAAAAATAAACTTCAAAGACAATGGACTTAAAATGAAATTATGAAGACTTTTAAGATTATGATACTCTGCACCCTTTGACCTGCTCCATCAAATGTCGAGTATCTATACCAATATCCCACTCATATCAATTTCTTCTTCAACCATACAGACCACAGGCATACATAAGACACACTACTAAAGAGACAGGCAGTTCAATTATCACAGGTCTCCAAACATTGAAAAGAGGGCTCTAAATTAAGAGAAATCAACAGCAACCCTGTCATCTCAAATTAAATTAAACTTAAAAGTTCAAAAAGCTTGTTTTATCAAACCCTATGCCAGTTACATTTTCTCATCTGTAGCATTTTCATTTCATCAAAGCTTTTCTGAAACATTAAATTTGTCAATTCATCAAAGCTTTTCTGAAACATTAAATTTTGTCAATTCATTATAAGTGCTCATCATTCAACATGAAATTTTATGCCCTATAAACTGAACATGCAAAGGGGACTACAGTGACACAGTGTGATATGAATAAGGCAGCTAAGATATTGGCCAGAACTTAATTATCTGCCCCTGAGTCAGCTGAAAGAAAAAAAAAGGTGATGTATGCATAGATGATCTTCAAAACTATAGAAAAAAAAAACATACATGAAAGTTTAATACTGGTGGAAGAAAAGTGGTATACATGAATGTCAATATCAAAATAAAAGTGGTAGTTCTAAACAGTGGAAATACGATCATTCTGTCAAAAACATATTCCTAGAGAGAGCTACAGCCAAAATGCACTATCTATTCATTAACTGTCTTGTTCAAATGCAGAGAGATATATGAGTTTAGGATGATTTTCTTTGATTTGTTATAAATTCTAATTATAGAGTACAATATGAGGACACTACTTACAGTCCAGACAATTAATAACGATTCTTTGAGGGCAGCACCGGGTAAGCCTCACGATGCCCTGGGCTGGGGTAGTGCCGTGAGTCATGATAGGAGGGAGGGGCGTAGTCTCTCTCACCCTGCCTATAGTATGGGTCCCCTTGACTGCCTCGATAATCGTCATGGCGATAATCATCACGGTACTGATTTCCACGGTGATAATCGTCACGGCGATCATTGTAGCCTTGGTTTACCGCCCCATTGTTGCCCTGACCATATCCACCATTTGCACGACTAGGATGAGAGAAGGAAGAGGTCTTTTTTGTTACAAATATTACAGTTATAACATGATTATTGGTTTTGAATGAGAAAAACTAAATCCCTTATCTCAAAATAATGAAATGGCTATTTACTTCCCCCCCCCCTTCCAGATACCACTACTTTGGGGTGGTGAATGTAACTAACTTACAGGAGATAGTTGATATTCCAATTAACTGTAACTTAGTACTACAGCTTAACTCGTGCATGCATAGAACTAGCTTTTAACTGCTAAAGATGGCACAACCAGATTGTGAAGCAATTAGTTGAAATTTAGTCATGCTAGTTGTGGTCAGTGGTCAGTAGTAAATTGCCTGGCATCCACACTTACAGAAAGTTGTCTATGGATTAGGGTTTGTGAAATTAGAATACAGGAGGTTAAATGGCAATTCACTCGCAACTTGTACATGTTTTGTGCATCAGTGTACAGGCTAAAACATGAATGATACCTCATCATTTACAAGGCATATATACTACTAATATTTATTTTGGGATATGACAAAATATCCAGTAAAATGAAAAGGTGCAACTTTTTCTTGCAGGCTGTTATATCATAAAACACTCTAAATCAGAATGATTTAGTGTAATAAGCTGATAAAGGATATTAAAAATTCTTGCACTGCATAAAAATTTGAAGATGATCATAAGTCATTCAAAACCAAGTAAACCATTTCGATGTAAAAGATTAAGGTCAATCTGAAGGCGATTCTACAGCTTGAGTTTGATAATGAGAAAACTGACATCTCTATAAACTCTGTAATTGACTAATTTAACTATAAATTGCTTCTGTAACCTTGACTTTGCCGAAGTGACTCAGAACTCTATCGACATTTACCATCAAACACCACTGTACCATTTAAAAAGTTAGTAGGTTAACAACTACTCGAGTGCCATCACAAAATGCCACAATTATTATCTAATTGTGAACATAATGTTGTGACCACTGTCAAGTTAAAGTACTTCATCTTAACTCTGTGGGCTACATTTTCTTCGAATATCACATCATACCATATACTGGGAAACGTCAGCATCAGGAATATTTAGCGAATATTTTTTAAAAAAAAGTTTGAAATCATAGTGCTTTATTTTTATTGGCTTAATTTCATTTAATGTGTTTAAAATTTAAACTTTATTTACTTCATGATGATTAACATACTTCATGATGATTAACATACATGTCCTACAACTTATACAAGTGCTTCTAATTGGCTCAGATATCTGCGTGAAGGGGACATTGATTGAGAGGAAACCAGAATGGGTGACCACCATAACCCATTCACATACAGCCATTGCTGATCACAGGGATTGACCTTGGATTGTGGCAATGAAAGCAAGTGTGTTAATCACTATATTATCCAGACACCCTAGTCATTGAACAAATGTCTTATTTAATATATAAATAGAAATGTTGGTGTTTTTATTTTTGGTGAATTTTCCGCTTCCACTGAAAAAGCCAGCAATTCCTACATGCCAAAATTACCCGATATACAATACAATCACAATTACATTATGCCCTTCATCAATGACACTATGATCTCAAATTCCTTAACATCTTTCTCTGACAATTTTCCCCCTACATGCCGAATATGAAGTCTGTATGATGATCCTCACGTCATTTTTCTCATTGTACCCAGACTTCACCTATGATTTTATGGTCTCAAAATCTATGGGTGTCTTTTACTGACAATTTTCCACCAACTTGCTGAATATGAAGTCTATATAAAGAACAAAATTTCACAATCCCTAAGTCATTTTGACCTTGACCAAGATCATGTGGTCTTAAAATCTCTGACAATCTTTCACCTACTTGCTGACAATACACCAGATGGTGGTTTGCGAATTAATGGAAGAAGAATATGAAATCTGTATGGTGAAAATCACACAATCCCCAAGTCATTTTCTCATTGTGACCTTTAACCTGGTGATCTCTAAACCATTATTTAAATTTATTCACAGAGAAGGCTGGACAGGAAGACTAGCAGAGATGGTATTTAAGGCCCTATATCTTATAATTGTCTCTATATAATTGTAGCAGGTTATCTGCGCTATTGCTACTTGATATTGCTAAACAATGATGAACTGACAGATGGAAGTTTCTATATCTGACCAGCTTGCTTCACAATCTAGTCAGTATGAAATGAAAGAAAAAACCATCATTTAAATATATTAATAGCTGATGAGAAAATTTGGCATTAATAAACAAAATAACTACTATGAAAGCTGATTAGTGTCAAGATAAAAGCAAAACTATCATTAAAACTGATGGATGCTCCAAGAACTGCATCTAACCAATGAACTACTTCTTATGATGAATGACTTGCACAATGATCAGTAACAGTTGAAATATTGTTGAAATGAAGTTTTTTCTTTAATATATAAGGTATATCTCATTTGCATAATATATAATCAATAACTATTCAAAAACTGTTAAAATATGGAACTTTTACATGTATATGTTCTGACTGACCATGACCTTTACAAAATGACCTCAAGAGACCAACGTCTACAAGATCAATAACTTTTGAAATATTGTTGAAGTGACAATTTTCTTTATCTAATGTACATTCTGAGTAACCGTCAAAATGATCTTGAGTGACCTTTATCTGAAAGCCATTTGCCTGTTACTTATTTGTGTGTTATATTAATACATGTTAAAAAACTGTTGAAATAAGAAACTTTTTCCTTATGTAAGGTACATGTATGTTTCAAGTGACCTTGACCTTTCCAAAAATAGCCTTGAGTGACCTTTGTCTGCAAGCCATTTCTGTGCCTGTTACTTATCTGTGTAATACATGATCAATACTTGTTCAAAAACTGTAAAAATATGGAAATTTTTCCAAAATGACCTTGGCCCAAAAGTCCACTGGCCCAAAGAATAGTTTGTGATCAGTTTCTGAAGAACGGTTTAGGAGATGGGAACTTTAAAACTGTTGATATAAGGAACTTCTATATGTTCTGAGTGACCTTAACCTTTCCAAAATGACTTTGAGAGACTTAGGTCAACAAGTCCTTGTCTCAAGTAACATTTGTGATGAGTTATATTAATTTCTGATGAAAGATTTTGGAGATACGAGCTTGGATGGATGGGTGGATGGACAGACATGTAATCCTGCAACAGTGTTTTTTGCCCCAGACAAACAGACAGACAGACCAAAAAACTTTATGCTCACAAATCATTGATTCCAGGGACATAAAAGAACCTTGTTATGACTACTATCTTTTCTTCCCCCAACCCCCTCTTGATACTAGACAGCTTTCATAAACTACTACCCAAATCCATAATTACCCAGCATGCACCATTACAGAGGAGCTGATAACTTACCTTGTCAGTGGAATGTTATCTGTTTCCATCATACTACAAAAATCAATTCAATGAATTACCACTCACAGTATTTACATGTAAATGTACATGAAATGGAAATGTTCTGCATTTGTCTCAATACTAAACTGTTCTAAATGAAAGACAATCAACGAGATCAATTCCACAAAATTAATACTACTTATGTGATACAACAAATGCATATATTTTTAGGGCCATGTATAAGTATGTATATCATGCTATAGTATATCCTCTGTGTCAGTCCTAGTACTGACAGTACGTACGGGCTATCAAAATCCTGATGTTGCTTCTGTCGACTTTCTTTCTTGGCTCTGTGAAGTTCTTTGTCAAATGGATCCTCTCTCTGGTATACATTTGCCAGCAGCAAGGCAAATATTATGCTTGGGATACAGAAAAATATTCCCCATCCTAATCCAAACCAGAATGTATTCTGAAAAAAAAGGTGCCCTTCTTACAGTACTTTATTACTGAATACATATATTGGATAAAAGGGGGGAAGGTGATGTCACAAGTCTGTGACAATCCTCTCATCAAAAGAAATATACACATTACACAGACATGAACAACTCTGAGTATATGATAAAAGATGATGACTGGTTAAAAAAGTAAAACCAAACAGATACAAGAAAATACAACCCTCTGTGTGATGCTAGTTTATACTGAACAGTTCACTATAAGTTAATAAAATTAGCCAGGTAGTGTAAATCACATTTTATCTACAAGAATATTATTGACGCATAATTTTGTAAGATTTTCGATTCACAAAAATTTAGTTTTCACAAATAAACTCTTACACATAGAAGATTTAAGCAATAAATAATGATTTTAAAAAAGTTACGTCTCATGACTAAGTGCATCACTGTATCCACACGAAAATATGGTCCCATGAAATAAATGATTACAGTTTACAGTACGTACTTACAATTCTAGTTAAGTCGCTACATATAATACACCTCACAAAACTGACGTAAATTTCAAGCCTCAAGGTTGTTATTCCTTTGACAAGACAAACTTCTTGTAATAAGTTTTGATTTGAAAGAAGAGAGTAACAAACAGCGTGAAATGCTGCTCTCCTCAGCATTCAGAATACACATATGTACAAGTAAGTAATCAGAACACTAGTTCTCTCTCTAGATATAAGTAGAGGGATTGTACCATAAAATATGTACTTACAAAAGGGTCTAATACAGCTACACAAACAGCATCTGACAGCTTCTGGGCCGCTGTGTACACAGACGAACATTGTCCTATGTTTCTTACAACCTTTATAATATCAAAATAAAAAAAAGACATTCACTATAAAGGGCAAGACAAACACTTTCCTGGCAGTTTTCTGTTAATGTCAAGACTGTGTTTTCATATTATTTTTTTTTTAAGCATGCAATTTGACACAAAATCAATGTATCTTAAAAATTTCAACAGTTTTATATGTAGTGGTTCTATGAAAGAAGAACAGAAATTTTAAGCTATCTATATATATTTATTATTTACTCAGGATTTCAGTCTCTCAGTAATCTTTATCACTTTAGAATTTATAAATGTACATGTACACTTCTAAAATTTAAAATTTGTACAAGTGAACTTTTTCAAAGTTTCAGTAACTGGGAAATATTTTTTTTTATTTCTTTAAAGCAAACCATGATAGAAAATTGATTATCAACAAAGATCTCTGAATTCTATATGCATCGACATTTTCATTTATGTACTGAAAGTAATATTTACTCATTTTACATAAACTGTTCCAACTTAATTTATATCATATTAAATGGGTAAAAATTACTTTCTTTCTTTTTAATCTTACTTAGTAAAACACATTTGATAAACATAGGAACTTTTTTATGACACAAGCAATATTGTCATAGCAACAAAATGGAAACCAGGGAGCCTTATGCATTGCGATATGTCATATAGCAACTTTGTTTATATGATATAAAGAATGCTGATAAAGTCAAATGAACCAATCAAATTGCATTTTACAAGTAAAATTAAATCATTACAAAGTTAAGTGTGTCTCACTCTTACTTACATTCTTTGCTTGATCCACTCCACTCTGAACTATATCTGTGACATTGATAATGGTGTTATTCAGGCCCTAGACAAACAGAAAATGTACATGTGCCTTACTCACTGTCTATAGAACAAACAGAAAATGTACGTGTGCCTTACTCACTGTCTATAGAATAAACAGAAAATGTACATGTGCCTTACTCACTGTCTATAGAACAAACAGAAAATGTATGTGTCTTACTCATTGTCTATAGAACAAACAGAAAATGTATGTGTGTCTTACTCATTGTCTATAGAGGGCAAGAATCTAAGTTACAAATGTATCTAAGACATATTTACATAAACTCTAAATTATCAAACAATATGTACACAATGAGAGAGCTGCAAATTTTCAATCATAATAATATGTTATCAGATAAATTTCAGAAATCTCAATCAGACCATTATAATATTGTATGTGTGAAAACTACCAGCCCAACTCTCAAGGCTTGTAAAATTTAGGCTTGTGAAAAGTGAAGCAAAACAACAACAACAGGCTTATAAATGATTGATGCTGTCTCAAAGTGTTTTTTAATATATCTATTTTTTATTAAAATTGATTTATTTTTCACATTTACTCTCTGTTGTTAATTTTCATTGTCCCTCAATAAATTAATAAAACTTAAGAAGTCTAGTTGTTAAATATTTATGAATTGAATACTCAATTGTGCAAATTGGGCTCACTGAAAATCTAATGGGCTTTTAAATTTTTAAAATATCACCAGCCAAAAACATTTTGCATACAGACTACAAAAGTCACAGAGAGGTCATTACTTGTTTAATAAGTGTTTCCTTGTCAAGGTTAAATTTTTCCTGTGTTTGATTCAAGGAGACTTGTAACTCAGACACTTCTCTCTGTAAAAGAAAGAGAAACACCAATCTGTTATACAACCAAAATTAAATCAACTTAGTCACAAGTCTCTGACATGATAAACCAGTTGTGGATGACAGAACATAAAACACACAAACAGACATGATCATTTCATCTGCCCATGATATCAATCCAGCTTCCAAATAAATATCAATTATATGTACATCATATTCAAATAATTTTATTTATATGTAATTTTATACGTGCCTGTAAATCTGTTTGATTTTTCAAGCTGTTAAGACCATCCCTCAATTCATTCTGAAAGAGAAAATATCAAAATATTTTATTTAATGTGATTGGAAAGAATTTTTCAAATTAATGTATTTTTTCATAAATTCAGATGTGTCCGTAAAAAATGCAAACGGGAGGTTTATGCAATACAAATTTATGTATTACTGATTATAGTTTTCCCTAGACCACAAAATCTGAAAAAATACTGTATAATCATAATCAATGGGTATCAATCTAATCATTTGTATGGCTTTCAGACAAAAATTAATTTTGGAGAAAGTTTAATAGGAGATGGAAGCAGTGTTTACTAGTTTTCGCTGTTTCTAAACGAAGGATAATCTTCCATGCCCAGAACTGTCTTCACTGACAAGAACCCTCACTATCTGAACAGGTTTGTACAGAACTGTCTTCACTGACAAGTACCCTCACTATCTGAACAGGTTTGTACAGAACTGTCTTCACTGACAAGTACCCTCACTATCTGAACAGGTTTGTACAGAACTGTCTTCACTGACAAGTACCCTCACTATCTGAACAGGTTTGTACAGAACTGTCTTCACTGACAAGTACCCTCACTATCTGAACAGGTTTGTACAGAACTGTCTTCACTGACAAGAACCCTCACTATCTGAACAGGTTTGTACAGAACTGTCTTCACTGACAAGTACCCTCACTATCTGAACAGGTTTGTACAGAACTGTCTTCACTGACAAGTACCCTCACTATCTGAACAGGTTTGTACAGAACTGTCTTCACTGACAAGAACCCTCACTATCTGAACAGGTTTGTACAGAACTGTCTTCACTGACAAGTACCCTCACTATCTGAACAGGTTTGTACAGAACTGTCTTCACTGACAAGTACCCTCACTATCTGAACAGGTTTGTACAGAACTGTCTTCACTGACAAGAACCCTCACTATCTGAACAGGTTTGTACAGAACTGTCTTCACTGACAAGTACCCTCACTATCTGAACAGGTTTGTACAGAACTGTCTTCACTGACAAGTACTCTCACTATCTGAACAGGTTTGTACAGAACTGTCTTCACTGACAAGTACCCTCACTATCTGAACAGGTTTGTACAGAACTGTCTTCACTGACAAGAACCCTCACTATCTGAACAGGTTTGTACAGAACTGTCTTCACTGACAAGTACCCTCACTATCTGAACAGGTTTGTACAGAACTGTCTTCACTGACAAGAACCCTCACTATCTGAACAGGTTTGTACAGAACTGTCTTCACTGACAAGAACCCTCACTATCTGAACAGGTTTGTACAGAACTGTCTTCACTGACAAGTACCCTCACTATCTGAACAGGTTTGTACAGAACTGTCTTCACTGACAAGAACCCTCAGTATCTGAACAGGTTTGTACAGAACTGTCTTCACTGACAAGTACCCTCACTATCTGAACAGGTTTGTACAGAACTGTCTTCACTGACAAGTACCCTCACTATCTGAACAGGTTTGTACAGAACTGTCTTCACTGACAAGTACCCTCACTATCTGAACAGGTTTGTACAGAACTGTCTTCACTGACAAGTACCCTCACTATCTGAACAGGTTTGTACAGAACTGTCTTCACTGACAAGAACCCTCACTATCTGAACAGGTTTGTACAGAACTGTCTTCACTGACAAGTACCCTCACTATCTGAACAGGTTTGTACAGAACTGTCTTCACTGACAAGTACCCTCACTATCTGAACAGGTTTGTACAGAACTGTCTTCACTGACAAGTACCCTCACTATCTGAACAGGTTTGTACAGAACTGTCTTCACTGACAAGAACCCTCACTATCTGAACAGGTTTGTACAGAACTGTCTTCACTGACAAGTACCCTCACTATCTGAACAGGTTTGTACAGAACTGTCTTCACTGACAAGAACCCTCACTATCTGAACAGGTTTGTACAGAACTGTCTTCACTGACAAGTACCCTCACTATCTGAACAGGTTTGTACAGAACTGTCTTCACTGACAAGTACCCTCACTATCTGAACAGGTTTGTACAGAACTGTCTTCACTGACAAGAACCCTCACTATCTGAACAGGTTTGTACTGAGGGTCCCCTGTACAACAATTTTACCAAATATGAGACAGATTCATGGACAAATTTTTAATAATTTTTTCTTACCATTTTTTGCCTATTCATGATACAAATTTATTTAAAATAAGTACAGATTTAATTTGTCACATGTACATAGATTTAATTTGTCACATGTACACAGATTTAATTTGTCACATGTACACAGATTTAATTTGTCACATGTACACAGATTTAATTTGTCACATGTACATAGATTTAATTTGTCACATATACACAGATTTAATTTGCCACATGTACATAGATCTAATTTGCCACATGTACATAGATTTAATTTGTCACATGTACATAGATTTATTTTGTCACATCTACATATGTACACAGATTTAATTTGCCACATGTACACAGATTTAATTTGCTACATGTACCAATTTAATTTGCCACATGTCCACAGATTTAATTTGCCACATGTACACAGGATGTTTTATTTTAGGATCATTAGTTTCCTTGTTTTTGTTTAGAGTTAATCTTTCATTTTTATGCTTATAATTTTACCAATTATTGTAGAGACTTCAAATTCATACCAAACAACCTCTTTAAATACAAGGGAAGTATAGTTCACAAATAGTATAAATTCTAAAAGAAAATGCATCATTCTGTGGTTAATAATGAATTCTTTCGCCAAATTGTACGATATAATCAAGGAAATCAGACTGGCTGTGTATGTTTTCACCATATTTTACCTAGAATAATTCCACATACTGTTGAAATCTTTAAACTTACCATTTTATCTTGAAAAGCTTTCAGCTCTGTGTTTTGTAAATCTGTTACTAAATTTTTTTCTGGAGTCTACAGAAAATCATATAAAATATGAAGTACTTGGACATATATAAATGTTTCAAGACGTTCAAACAAAACAGAAAATCAATTAGCAAGTGATACACAATAACGAAAATACATTAAGAAATAATTCAATTTTGAACATACAAAGGGGTATGAAATGTGATGCACTGTATTAACATTTCATGAAAAGCATGCTAGCATAAAGCATTGCAATTTGAACTCTTACATATTTTCAAAAATGAAATGCATTTTTCATATCTTAGATTCTATTTTCATTTCTGTCAGAATTCCCAGCTATTGAAATTGATGTACTACGAGGGTGAGTCAATAAGTAACCAGCCTAACTTATTTCCAGTTGAAATCCTCCTCTTCTTTTTGATGTAATTGCCCTCTAGTGTGATGCACTTAGACCAACTGTGTTCAAGTGCCATCAGCCCAGAATTGAAAAAGCCAGGGTCCTTTCCATTGACCACTCCTCAACTGCTGTCACAACTTCTTCATCAGACCATAAATAATGTCTACAGATACTTTTTTTTCAAGTTTGGGAATAGGAAGAAATTGCTAGGTCAGGCAAATAGGCAGGATATGTGGTATTGATTCATACTTGTTTCACTCTACAGCATCCATAGCAACTTTGCAAGTGTGGACTCTCACGTTGTCCTGCTGCATCAAAAACCTTTAGAGAGTTTACATTGGTATTTTCATAGATGGCAGTTCTCAGCTGGTCTAGTAAGTTTGCATAGTACACTCCAGTTAATGTACTTCTCTTGGGTAAAAAGTCACATAACATATTAACGCCTTTTGCGTTCCAAAATACTGTGGCCATCACCTTGCCAGAAAATGGTTGCGTCTTGAACTTCTTTAGCCTCGGGGATCCCGGCCATACCCACTGACGACTCTTGAGCTTTATTCTCTGGCTCATAATAATGAACCCAAGTCTCCTCTACAGTCACCAGATATTGATGAAAATCATCTTTTGACTTAATACACTTCAACAAGGCACTGCATACTGATGCTCTGGTTGCCATTTGCTTATCGCTAAAGGATTTGGGGATCAAACAGGCTGTCAGCTTCCGCATACCTAAACAATCATGTAAGATTATTGAAACACTACCATGTGAAATGCCTAATGCCTGTGCTACTTCTTCCACCTGAATTCGCCTATCAGAGTATACCAGATCCTGAACTTTGTTACACATTTCTTCATCGGTGGCATCCAGTGGGCATTCAGACTTGGCTTCATCTTCTAAAGACGTTCTACTGTGTTTGAATTCCCCTACCCAGAATTTAATCTGAGCATAAGATGGTGCAGAAGACCCATAAACATCGGCTAACATGCCATGTATTTTCTTGCCTGTTTTACCTTTTCAATACAAGTACTGAATTACAGCACAGTACTCAACTTTAGATGAAAAGCATGTCTTTGCATCATTAGCAATGTTTGACATTCAATATCGTATTAAAGAATGACTCGATACACGTGCAATTTTTTACCCAGGTATAAAACATGTATTGAAACAAGGCATGAAAATCATGACCATCTCGGTCAATCGGAAATGGGATAGGTTGATTACTTATTGACTCGCCCTCGTATATTTATCAAGATTCTTATGTGCATTGTTTACAACTACAGTGCATTAATGAGGGAATCATTACAATTTGTAAAGATATCATCGGCAAAATCCTTGGACAAAAACAAAAACAAAAAACAAAAAAAAAAAACACTTATTGTAAGCAAATTACACAATGTACATTTCCCAGAAACACAAAATTAAGAATGGAAACATTTTAATACCTGTTGCTGCAAATCTGTTATTTTGAGTCACCCAAATTTTATAGTACACGTACCCTAATAATCAAAGTTTTGACTTACCAATCCTAATTGACCCAGCTGATCAATAGCACCACTTAGATTTAGAATTGGAGTCTTGTTTAGCTGCAATGATATTAAACGCCAAAACATCAGGAGGTTTGTTCACGTTCTGTAAATTACATTCCATACCGTACTTTTCTTTATTTTATTGTTGTTCATATCTAAAAATATGTTTATCTGTCCACTATCATGCTTAATACATAATAAGCATGCATGTTCCAGTCACAACAAATAATTTTCTAAGACGTACCTGTTCTTCGAATGACGTGAAATTAATTTGGGTAATTCCTGAATTTGCGAAGTCTGACAATGATTGATATAGACTCTCTGATAGAATGGTGATGGAAGGAACACTGAAACTATTGCTGCTGCTGAGGTCCTCGATTTCCTTTATAACAGCCTACAAGTCAAAATAAATGGCCACATTTACCATGCTGACGCACACTGAATACAGTACAGACATGTATATACAACAAGGCCCACAGGCCTTATCAGTTCACCTGAGCATTAGTTAGAAGTATCACTAAACCCAAGCACTATAAAATCAATACTAATTTTCCTGTTTGGCATGTCTAGGCTTAATTCTAACAATCAGCAGAAGTATAAAACAAGATGTGTTCTTAAAACACCGAAGCACCTGAAAATGCCTATACTGATTAAAGACTATATAAAATATGTTATATCAGCACTATACGACTATTTTGGACCCATCCTAAATTCAAACCCTGGGGATACAAAATTCACAACTTTTGTACAATCCTCTCTGTTTTTATTAAATATACATTTAGTTTTTATACAGCATCATCAAAATTAAAGAAATCTTTCAAATAATAAAGGCAATAACCACAATGATAATTTTAGCCCAGTCTTGATACCAAAACCCCTTCCTCTGGGATCACAAAATTCACAATTTTGGCAAAGAGCTACCTGCTCCTTCTAAATATCCACTTACTTTCAAAATGGTATCAAGAGATTAAAGAAGATGTTTTTAAATGTTTTACAAATGAACTTTATATTCCAAGTTTGGTCTCACCCTGAAGCCAGAGCTTGTACCCTGAGGGATCCTAAAATCTACAAGTTTGGTAGATGCTTTTCTGCTCTACATGACTACCATTTAGTTTTTCTTACAAATTTGCAAATGTTTGAAAATTGGTAAATTTTTGGAAGTTTTTGTCCCACCCCTTTGGTCTTGGGAGGTGCAGAAGTCCTGAAATTTACAATTTATGTCCCCCTTGTCCTAAAGATGCTTAACACCAAAACTGAAAACAATTGGAATGGTAGTTATCAAGAAGTTAAAAATGTTAAAATTGTTGACATACAATGCAACCAATGCAATAGTGACCCAGTCAGGTGACCTACAAAGCAATTAATCAAGAATTTCCAGAAAAGTAGAGGGGGGGGGGGGGGGGGGGGGGGGGGGGAGGCATATTTTTTATTAATCAAACAAAACAGAATATTTTGTATAAATGGTGCACATATGTACATTGGTTTATGAATAAAAAAGGCAACTGACTTAATTCTATTATGTGAGGGTGTTCATATACCTAGTGGTGTTAAAAATAATACTTTTATGACATACATTATATTATACATTTTAGTGTCTTGTCATACGTGTTACAAAGCACACACTACCTTTTCTATTGGCACATCCATACATACCTATGTATAACACATGTATTCTTTTTTTTAATTCCAAGGACATCTATCTTCATCACAAACCACTTGTTTACATTCACTGTGATTAGGAACTCTGACTGGAGCTCCAATCAGTGACTTACATTTGTTTACATTCATTGTGACTAGGAACTCTAACTGGAGCTCCAATCAGTGACTTACATTTGTTTACATTCACTGTGACTAGGAACTCTGACTGGAGCTCCAATCAGTGACTTACACTTGTTTACATTCATTGTGACTAGGAACCCTGACTGGAGCTCCAATCAGTGACGTACATTTGTTTATATTCACTGTGACTAGGAACTCTGACTGGACCTCAAATCAGTGACTTACACTTGTATCCAAAAGTTCATCCAGATTAAATCTAGATTGCAGCTCAAGGGCTGAATAAATCCCTTCATTTTTCTTGCAGTCTCTGAAATTATAAGATATTGCAAACATCAATTACAAAAGATTCTTTTATATTTTAACAAAAATAATATATATATATATATATATATATATATATATATATATATATATATATATATATATGTGTGTGTGTGTGTGTGTGTGTGTGTGTGTGTGTGTGTGTGTGTGTGTGTGTGTGTGTGTGAAATTTACCATTTTAACAACAACCAAAAAAAAAATGTGAATAAGCAAAAAGATATGTATAATGGGCTGTATTCAAGATAATGGTGGCTACATAATGCTAGATAGTGCCATAAAACGCACACCTAAGCTAGCCCTAACATGACAACTTTGATTCATCCACTGTGTTCAGCAGACCTAGATACCAAGCTCAGCGGCAAGATTAGCTGCTATGACTAGCTACCATGACCTTGAACCCAGCCCTGGACTTGTCTTCACTTGATAAAATTGTTAACATTATATCTGTGTTTAGGACAACTTTTGAATAGCAAGATGTAAAAACTGAATGAAAACAAACATGCATGTATGAGACAATGGAACTTACTGAAGTGCTTTTCTAATTGTAAAGTTTGAAGTGGAATTATATTCAAGCAAGCTTTTCATATCAATACCCATGTCTTTTAAAATTGGTTCAAAGTCCTGCAATAGAAGAAATATGGTGAGTCAGTCTAAATACAAGAGAATAAGTTTACATTAACCAGATACACTGTCACAACAAAATAACATTAACCAGATACAATGTCACAACAAAATAACATTAACCAGATACACTGTCACAACAAAATAACATTAATTTGATACACTGTCACAGCAGAATAACATTAACTAGATATACTGTCACAACAAAATAATATTAACCAGATATACTGTCACAATAAAATAACATTAACCAGAAATACTGTCACAATAAAAAAAACATTAACCAGATACAATGTCACATCAAAATAACATTAACCAGATACACTGTCACAACAAAATAACATTAACCAGATACACTGTCACAATAAAATAACATTAACCAGACACACTGTCACAACAAAATAACATTGACCAGATACACTGTCACAACAAAATAATATTAATCTGATATACTGTCACAATAAAATAACATTAACCAGATACACTGTCACAGCAGAATAACACTAACCAGATACAGTCACAACAAAATAACATTAACCAGATATACTGTCACAACAAAATAACATTAACCAGATATATTGCCACAACAAAATAACATTAACCAGATACTCTGTCACAACAAAATAACATTAACCAGATACTCTGTCACAACAAAATAACATTAACTAGATATATTGTCACAACAAAATAATATTAACCAGATATACTGTCACAACAAAATAACACTAACCAGATACACTGTCACAGCAGAATAACATTAACCAGATACACTGTCACAACAAAATAACACTAACAAAATAACATTAACCAGATACACTGCCATATTAATTGTTTACTGCAATATACAACATAACCTCATGAAATTATTCATTTTATTACATTTAATCTTGAAAATATGCCATCTATATGTACATCAGTGAACATAACTAAATCAGGACCCCCATGTTCTTGTGACCTTGACCTCTGACCTAAAAATCTATTGGTTTTTTTTCTCTTGGACCATCACCCAATCCTGTATTGATTACATGAAGTTTTAAATTTTCAGAGTTCAAAACTACAGAAAGATAAAGTAATTATAATATACAGCTCTAACATCTCTGATGTGAAATCCTATTAATTTCTAAATATTTGTAAAGCATTAAATCTTACCCCTATATTTTCAACACCCTTGTTTAGGTTTCGACAGAAATTGGTGTATAGCAGACCTCCAATCAGGAAGAAGATGAGAACTATATACATCAACAGCCAGAATAACAAGTAAGTCCACACCACTCCACTGTCAAAACAAAAAATAACACTGCACAGAACACAACATGTGGCCAGGAGCCTGAATTGTTCACCTGGATTGATTTTACAATCAGTAACTGAATGTAAAACAATCATTTGAAAGACATTTCTATAATTTTTACAAGTTGTTTTAAGTTGTTATGCCCCCCCCCCCCCCACCCAACCTCGAAAAAAAAATGGGGCATATTGTTTTGCACCTGTCGGTTGGTCGGTAGATCAAGTCACTAGCTAGGCAATTAGACAATTAATCAAGACTCACACTGACCCAATTTCTGCCTTTACAATGATAAATTTCAACTGCACATTCTGACAGTATAAAGCATTAATAACATGATGTTCACTACCTTGAAGAATTCAAATTATCATTATTAAGAAAAATATATAAGGTTAGCTGTTATAAGCCATATAGAAAACACAGCAAGCAGCCCAACTCAAAATGGGTAAAACTCCAAAGATTTCTTGAATGTTTAAAAAATCTCTATCAAAATATCAGGTGCTCAATTTCATTATTCATATAAGATTTACACAAAGTTTTAATCAAATCTGTTCATCATTGTTAAAGATATCCTCTGGACAAACGGACAAGGTGATTCCTGTATACTCCCTGATTCCTAAACTTTGTTTTGCAGGGGGTATGATAAAATGTTGTAAAATGTGAAGGTCCTAACTAGAAAACTGTGGGAGGATTTACACGGACAATCAATGTATTGGACTTGTAACATTAAACAATCAAATACAGGAGCAAAATCTTACATGAAAAGTCGAAAAGGATCAAAATTGCAATATGATCTAGAGAGACACACACAAAAACTACTTAGCAAGTTTCAGCTTGATATGTGGCAGAGAATGAAAATATAAACAGAAACTCTAAATGGACAGACCGAGTGCAGGAGTAGTCTCCCTCTGCTTTGCCAGACAGGGACTGGTAAATACAAATATTTTTAGCTTCTCTTAATACACACAGTAGTTTCACAATCAATATTCCTTCAAATACAGACCTGACCAAAAAGTTGGAACCCGTTCCCCTGTTACAACATGGAGCATTATATCCGGGTCTCTGTCCACACAAGCCAAACAGGATCCCCATGTAATACAGGGCTGTCGTGAGAATTACAACACAGGAAAGACCAATTCCTCCATACCATCTGAAACAATTAGCATTTATCCTTAAACTGGAAAATATATCTTGAAATAATACACAACGAAACCACAATATGCCATTTGTGTATTCTATATGTAAAATATCAAATCATCTGAATAGTGTAAGGTGAATTTGCAAAAATGCAAACAGATGATGTTTCAAATTGGACTGCAAAAGCCAGATCTGGAAATCATATGTATGGATCTTAGCTACCATTATTCCATTTTGGCAGAAAATCATGCTCACTTTGCTAAACAATACTGTATCTGGTTTGAACCAGCTACTAATTTAAGTAAGTAGTGTAGTATAAAATTTAGCTTAATAAACTTAAACAAGAGACACACATACATATATATACATTTATTTACTTACATGTAATCAGCATAATCCTTTAGGTACTTGTCGATTTTGTCTATTTCCGTATGAGAAACATTCTTGATATTTTTTTCCTTTAACAGAAGAAAAACAATCTTTAAACTATGACCTTCATATAATTCATAGTTACATGCATGTCTGCAGAAAATAATCTCCCATAAAACACTGAGGAAATACCCCTCCCTCCCCAATGTTTTAAAAAATGTTTTGGAAAGATATTTCACCTGAAAATCAGTAGGAGGCAACCACTGATAATATTATTGATATCAAGACAAACTATGAAGGTTGATTACTGTCAGTTTCTCTAGTTGTAATTATTATTATTATTGTATATACAGCAACAGATTGGTACTTGTAAGGCAGAAAGCCTTATGACTTTCAATCTTTTGACCTGAAAATCAGTAGGGGTCATCTATTACTCCTGACCAACCTCTCAAATAGTGTATCACTAAGATATATGATATGCCAGTCTAAAACTACATGTACATGATATATATGATCTAAAACTACTTGTACATGATATATATGATCTAAAACTACATGTATATGATATATATGATATATGACTACATGTATATGACATATATGATTTATGACTACATGTCCATGACATATATGATTTATGACTACATGTACATGACATATGATTTATGACTACATGTACATGACATATGATTTATGACTACATGTACATGACATATGATTTATGACTACATGTACATGACATATGATTTATGACTACATGTACGACGTATATGATCTATGTTTGCATATTTGAAGTCACAAGCTGTGATGACAACATTTGCAATTCCAAAGTGAGGCCACAGTGACCTATTTCTGGGTCACAACATACCTTACCACCTCCACCACTACTAGGATGCATCAAATGACCAAGTTCAATGATCCTGTGCCTGACAGAGTACAAGACACAAATTGAAAATGTAACTCCATAAAATTTCAGGACACCACAGTGACCTTATATGGGGTCATGACACACCTTTCCCCTACGATGCATCAGCTGACTAAACTTGATAGTCCTCGGCCTCAAAGTATAAAAGACATGACCCAGACCTAAAATAGCAGACATATGGAAAAGTCCATATCATAATACAGCTCGTCTAAAGACATGTGTATAAAAATATTCAAGACAGTCAGATAAAGAGTTTTCCTGACTATCACTTTGATGTATGCATGGTAGAATGCCCATGGACCTGCATGTATTGTATAAACCCTGAAATCAACAAGAGGTACTAAGAGCATTGCTCACTGAGAATACCCCCCCCCCCCTCCTTATCCCAATCTGTTCCTTTGACCCCAAAATTGGTAAGGATCATTTTCATCCCATGGGTAGTCCATATATGTGATATGTTGAGACTAGATGAAAAGGATAACACGCGAGAGCCCGGAAACCATTTTGCTATTTCAATGTCCAGTACACTTGACCTTTGGACCCCAAAATCGATAAGGATCATCTTTATCCCATGGGTAGTACATATGTGTGATATGGTGACTCTAGGTGAAAAGGATAAAACTTTAGAGCCAAGAAACGACTTTGCTATTTCAATATCCAGTACATTTGACCTTTGATCTTTTGACCCCAAACAATTGGGATCATCTTCGTCCCATGGGGAGTCTGTATGTATGGTATGTTGGCTCTAGATGACAAGGATAACAATTTAGAGCCCGGAAACCATTGCATCTACAGACGGACTAACAAACTGATTCCAGTATACCCCCTTACCCTTACCCCCCCCCCCCTCCCAACTTTCTTGCAGGGGGTATAATTAGGGTCATCTACATGTACTAGTTATAAATATCTTGCCTGTAAAATTTTAAGACTAACACTAACATATACATGATTAATAGTCCCAACATACTGCCTACTGATATACAGTCCTACTGATAACTTCTTTGATGTTGAGGGACCTCCATGGCCGAGTGGTTAAAGCATTGCGCTCAAAATCACAAGGCCTCTCACCTCTAGTCGGCGCGGGTTCGAATCCCGCTCGCACCGATACATGTGAGAAAGTTTGCCAGTTTACTTTCGGAAGGTCGGTGGTCTCTTCCCGGGTACATTGTATCTGGGTTCTCTCCTCCACCTACAAAAACTGGACGCCACCAGATAACTCAAAAATTGTTGAGTGTGGCAGAAAACAAACATACAATCAATCAATCTTTAATGTTGATTAAATACTTACAAAGTTCCTGGAAGTATCGGTGAGCGATGATATCTGACTGTTAAGATTTTTCTGTATTTCATCTGACTTGTTCATGGCCTCTTTGAAAAACAAATCACATGAAATTAAAACCTCTGCGTTATTTCTTTTCATTTCAGTTACAATATGGTGCTTATATGAATTACTTACGATCTATATTTGTTTTTAGGCCTGCATAGACACTGTTCACCACTTCGTCAAACTGCCTCCTTGCCTGAAACAAGACACAATAGAGTCAATGTTGGTCAATACCTAAACTCGTCATGGAAAAATACAACCAAGGAAAAATTTGTGCAAAGAGACAATTTTTGTCTTAGAGTTCTCACCTCTGTGGTTAGAGCTGATATGTTTACGGAGTTTTTAACATTCTCTAATTCAGTAGTAAGACTATTCACCTGAAATAAATATATATATTGTAGTTCCCAAGATCTCAACTCACGTAGTGAAGTGAAAGTTTTAACCCTGCCACAGCACCAGATTCCGGTCTTAAATTTTATAATTTAAGTAAAGATTTCTTCATTATTACTATGCACAAATTTTCATTATTTGATGTTTAGGAGTCAAGACGAGGATTTTAAAAGAAATAACAAATTTTCACTGTATGACACATACAGCCACAAAGCCCCAAAGAACCCTGCCAGAGCACATAAAGCCCCAATCGCTACCCTAGAACCAGAGCCCCTGACCCTGGGGTGTTGCATTAACAATTTTGGTAAAGCTTCTCATACTGTCAATAAGTACTTAGTTTCACTGTTTAATGGTTTAGATGTTCAAAAGATTTTTATACAAAATATGCTTCTCCACTATAAGAATGATAAAGCCCCACCCTAGTAACAGAACTATTGAACCAGGCAGGGACCATAAATTTAACAATTTTCATAAAGGCTTTTATTTTTACTATGAATATGTATTGAGTTCAGTTGCTTGATGTGCAGGAATTAAGACAAGGTCAAATTAAGGACATCTGACAAGCTCAGTATTGTAAAACCTAAAACATCATAAATACTGTTAGAATACATCATATATATTTGTATTATATCTATCTGAAGAAATGAAATGTTTTCCTTTTTTACCTAAAAATCCAACAAGACAATAGAATGTTTCATGTCTGTTTAGAGCTAGTTAACACATACCGCAGTAAAGTTATTGGCAATGTTTGGTAATTGAGGACAATTTGGTACACCAGTACCACAAGCAGTAGTTAAATTACTGTTGATACCATCTATTTTTCTATTGAGTTCGCTTTGCTTGGTTTTTAATTCATCTAAGGTGGCAGTTATGTTCTCCAAGTTTCTCAATGTTTGATCTGCTCCTTCAAGTAAAAGAAGAAATAGAAAATCAGGTTACATTTTGAAAATGTTCATGTACTTTAAATTTAATGTCCATGTTTACTAAAATTAAAGACATATTTTGATCATGAATAAATGCATGCATTAAAATATCATTGATGTTAAACATTTGATTAAACTTACGAAATTTGACCGCCAAAGTCAAGGGTTACTGATCCGCTTCATGAATCAGAAACCCTCAACTTGGGACGATGTGTTTAAATGAAATTCACACTAAAGCAAGCTGTAAAACACGTAAATGCTCTGATGATAAAAAAAAATAACAAACAAAACATTCTACTGTACATCATAGAATACAAAACATTCTACTGTACATCAGACAATAAACAAAACATGCTACTGTACATAAGACAATAAACAAAACATTCTACTGTACATTAGACGATAAACAAAACATTCTACTGTACATCAGATAATAAAAAAAACATTCTACTGTACATCAAACAATAAACAAAACATTCTACTGTACATCAGACAATATACAAAACATTCTACTGTACATCAGACAATAAACAAAACATTCTACTGTACATCAAACAATAAACAAAACATTCTACTGTACATCAGACAATAAACAACACATTCTACTGTACATCAAACAATAAACAAAACATTCTACTGTACATCAGACAATAAACAAAACATTCTACTGTACATCAGACAATATACAAAATATTCTACTGTACATCAGACAATATTCAAAACATTCTGCTGTAGATCAGACAATAAACAAAACATTCTACTGTACATCAGACAATATACAAAACATTCTACTGTACATCAGACAATAAGCAAAACATTCTACTGTACATCAGATAATAAACAAAACATTCTACTGTACATCAGACAATAAACAAAACATTCTACTGTACATCAGACAATAAACAAAACATTCTACTGTACATCAGATAATAAACAAAACATTCTACTGTACATCAGACAATAAACAAAACATTCTACTGTACATTAGACAATAAACAAAACATTCTACTGTACATCAAACAATAAACAAAACATTCTACTGTACATCAGACAATAAGCAAAACATTCTACTGTACATCAGACAATAAAAAAAACATTCTACTGTACATCAGACAATATACAAAACATTCTACTGTACATAAGACAATATACAAAATATTCTACTGTACATCAGACAATATTCAAAACATTCTGCTGTAGATCAGACAATAAACAAAACATTCTACTGTACATCAGACAATATACAAAACATTCTACTGTACATCAGACAATAAACAAAACATTCTACTGTACATCAGATAATAAACAAAACATTCTACTGTACATCAGACAATAAACAAAACATTCTACTGTACATCAAACAATAAACAAAACATTCTACTGTACATCAGAGAATACAAAACATTCTACTGTACATCAGACAATATTCAAAACATTCTGCTGTAGATCAGACAATAAACAAAACATTCTACTGTACATCAGACAATAAACAAAACATTCTACTGTACATCAGATAATAAACAAAACATTCTACTGTACATTAGACAATAAACAAAATATTCTACTGTACATCAAACAATAAACAAAACATTCTACTGTACATCAGATAATACAAAACATTCTACTGTACATCAGACAATATTCAAAACATTCTACTGTACATCAGACAATAAGCAAAACATTCTACTGTAGATCAGACAATAAACAAAACATTCTACTGTACATCAGAGAATAAACAAAACATTCTACTGTACATTAGACAATAAACAAAACATGCTACTGTACATCAAACAATAAACAAAACATTCTACTGTACATCAGACAATAAACATCAGAGAAGAACTACTTACTGATCCCCAGGTTTTCTGTTTGACTCAGTAGTGCCGAGGCATTAATGGAGGATACCACATCATCCACAGTAGAACTCACTGATCCTATCCAACAACAAAAAAAATTATAAGCATAAAGTACTAATTCTTCCAGCTCACCACAATTGAAGGGTACTAATTCATCCGACTTATCATAGTCAAAATGTACTGATTCATTCACTTCATCATAGATAAAAAATACTAATTCTAGACATGATTTTGGGTTAAAATAAAAAAAGTATAAAATTTGAAGCAACCCATCCACTGAGCTTGCTCAGCTGCCTTACAGCCAGAGGCCACTCAAGGCCCCCAAATGCCATAGAAAAAAATGGTGCAAAATCCTGCATTCTGGAAATTTCCTGGCACCTAAATAACAAGGCTAGTGTTGAAAAAGAACGGAACATCTGGATTTGATGAAGCTGGTGAAGAAAATCAGAATTTCAATCTGAAATTCAGAAAACCACTCAAAAAAATCCAATTCCGATTAAATCATAAAAAAAATCATATCTGTAATTCATCCAGCTCATCATGATTAAGAATGATATAATGACACTTTCTAACA
Source organism: Ostrea denselamellosa (assembly GCA_024699665.1). Taxonomy (NCBI): domain Eukaryota; kingdom Metazoa; phylum Mollusca; class Bivalvia; order Ostreida; family Ostreidae; genus Ostrea; species Ostrea denselamellosa. The sequence continues at coordinate 15,490,434 of JAMZEH010000020.1, forward strand.
GACTGCTAATCAATTATACTATAATGTACATGTATTTCTCTATTCATACTATTTAAACAATAAAATGCTTTCTTTGTTGTTTTATCAGGTGATGAAGGTAGCAAGCATTGCAACAAAGAAAAATAATTTATTGTTAATATTTTTATGTATTTTAATATCATATCATTGACCATTTCATTACTTAAAATGAACAGCCAATACACCCTTTGATCTTGACAATGCTTCATATTTGGTAAAAATAAATATGTGGACTGCAACAAGTGTGTATTCATCATTGAGGATGAAAGTCATGTCATTTTCAAAAGAAATATAAGATAAAAGATTCAGCAAATATAAATACTTAATTTAATTACATTACTTTCAAGGCTGTCAATGCATTTTTCATAATTAAGGTGTATTCTCGTCTGATATGACAGATAATCTGACATAAATGAATTAAATTCATTTCCTTTCAAAACATCATGGGTATCAGAGGGACTCTTATCAAACATAAAATTGGTAAAGCATATCCAAAACTAAGTATGCTTTTATTGAAAATGGACCATGTCTTAGAAAATTGATTATCATTAGGAATGATAATTTAAATTCAAATTTTAATTTTCAATCTGTAGAGGGGTACTGTACTTCCAAAACATGATAAATATTGATGATACTTACACAGATCACAATAAATACAAACATACTAACAGCTGTTGTCTGTAGTTTAGGGTGACAAGTATTTTGAGGGTCACTGACAGACAACCTGTCACCTGTTGTGAAGCTAGTGAACTTCAGACCCAAGAGACCTCACATATCTACTGTCAATAATCATTGTGATTTCATACTGCTTGACAGTCTCTCCCACTAAGTAGACTTCATCCACCTTCAGCATAGTGGTTGTGCATTGAAGGGTAATCTAACTATTTCATTCATGCAAACAACATGTCAGAGGGCCACATTGCTCAAATGCGCAACTGCATTTTCTTGTGTACAAAATAATAACATTTAAAATCAAAGCTGGCGGCCAACACTTGCAGAAGATTTTCATGAGTGAATACCACGTGGTATTCAGTAGGGTTGGAGTGGATATGAAGTTATAAACTAGAAGAAATAGACAGATCATCAGTGCATCATTAGAATGCACAGGTAACCAAATAAATTTGCCTGTGCATTCTCATGACATGTTGGTGATTTGTTTGTTTCTTCTAATTTATTCCAAGTAAAGAATACTTGTTTTTCAAAACATTAAACAAAGTAATAAATAAACCTTCATATAACACAGGTCTGTTAATTGATAAAAGATAAAAACCCAACAGGTTTGTTCACTGGGACTGCCCTAAGTAAAGAAGATATCATATTTTAAAGTTTTGACATCCCCCCCCCTTCCGGCCCCAGGAATGTAGTGAATATAAATTTAAAATTTAGTTCTCAAAAGGTTTTCCATACAAAATTTGGTGATAAATGGCCAACTGATCTGAGATGTTATATAAAGATATAACATACTTAATGTTATATAAAGATATAATATACTTAATGTTATATAAAGATATAATATACTTAATGTTATATAAAGATATAATATACTTAATGTTATATAAAGATATAATATATTTAATGTTATATAAAGATATAATATACTTAATGTTATATAAAGATATAATATACTTAATGTTATATAAAGATATAATATACTTAATGTTATATAAAGATATAATATATTTAATGTTATATAAAGATATAATATACTTAATGTTATATAAAGATATAATATACTTACAATGCAAAAGCAACACAGCCCCACCCCCAACAACCCTGAAGCTGGAGCCATAAATTTCATAATACTGGTCAAGGCCTCCATACTAATTCCATTACTATGCCCAAAGTATGATTGTCTGATATAAAGCAATAATGAATTTTCACTATTGGAGCTATAGAGTGTTGCCTTAGTATCTGAATCTTTGACATTGGAGTTTGACCCAAATTTCAAAACTTAACTCAAAACTTCACAATTCCTTTAAATTTTTTAAATGGTAAGTAATATGGCTCTCATACTTCACATAAACACTATATGCCAAGTTTGGAGTCAAACCCTCAACCCTTGGGAAATTTTCAACTTGATAAAGGCCTTCCTGCTCTACATGACTATGCATTTAGTTTTCCTTACAAATGTGCAGTTGTAGAGAAGATATTTTTAAATATTGGTAAATTTTTAGCCCCTAAGGCACTGGGGAAGCATAAAATTTAAGATTAATGTCCCTCTTGTCCCAAAGATGCTTCATACCAAATTTGAAAAGAATTGGAAGGGTAGTCATCAAAAAGAAGTAAAACTGTTCAATTGTTAGCACATAACAGAGAACAGATGCAAACCAATAGACTGCCTAAAATGAAGATTTCTAAAGACTGCCTCAGTTTTCCAGATGTCAGTCCTGATTCTTACCCCCCTTGGAGCCAGGGACCAATGGCAATACATCACTTGGATACAAATTTACTCTTTAACAGTAAATTCAAACCCAAGTGATACAATTGTCTGTACCAAGGACCACAACATTCCTAATTTTCATTGCCTTCACCCTAAAGCTTCTTGTTATTAAATTTGGTAAAAATTGGTCTGGTAGTACTTGTATAAGAAGAATTGTTAATGTACAAAAGATGGACAAAAACAAGACTGCAACAAGTCACCTGAATGACTCAGGTGACCTTTAAAAATACTGTAAAAATACTTTTAAAAAAATAATGTAAAATACTATAAATCCATAAAATACTATACACCAACTTTTATTCCCATACAAGAAATTTTCATGAGGTCCACAAGAACCAGGTCATGGTGAATATTTCTCACTGCAAAACAGTCCTTTACAGGGGCATAAATAATGATTTAAGCTGAAAATTTTCAAATTTTTATTTTTAATGTTTATAATGCTTAACTATGGTATTTCTAATCATCAGCAAAAATTTTGAATATCATTTGTCACGTTACACGAGAGATACAGAGCTCACAATTCTTTGTTGTGTAAACAAGGTTCGTGTCACGTTTTTGTTTACATAGATCAAATATGCTAGTAAAAATTTTGTTTCAAAGCAGATGTTTTCAATTTACAAGTTAATTCTGAACACAATCAAACAGCTTCTAGTGTTTGCCACATCCTGTTTTGTTTTAAACATATTTTCTTTGTTTATATAACAAAGTACTGTGAATGCCATATCTCAATAGTAACTCAACAAATGACATTCAAATTTTGGCTGACAGTGAGAAGTAACTTAGCTAAGCATTGTAAACATTAAAAAATGGGAAAAATAATATTTGAAAATTTTCAGCTCAAATCATGTCCATGCCCCTTTAAGTCTTCCACATTTGAGATTATCTCAGACACAAAAATTTGTCACTATGAACCAGTTTATCACAGGTAAATCACAAAATAAAGTGACAAATGGAAGTTGGTTTACATTAACTACTGTGGTCAATTACTGTGGTCAATAGTTTGCACAGACAGAAACAGTGCATATATTGTTTAACGACATCCCTTATATTTCAACAGATTTTTCCTCAATCTTGGCCACTTGTAGTTAATCTGTAAAAACCAAACGCTCTGAGATTCATGTTTTAGAGTGATTAATAGTATGTTACTAAATAAGAAATACCATTTATTTGCCACTTTATTTGATGCATGGTGTTCTCCACAACACTAGTGGTTTTACTCCCCAGATCCTTTAAAAGAAAAAGAAAATTTACAAATTAGTGATACGATTCAGTTTTATACAATTATGAAATGATTTTTCTTTGCACCTTTACTATAATCCAACACAACAGAATGACAAAAGGTTCATGGACCTCACAGCTCACCTGTGTGGTTTCAATTCCTTTGTTTGTAAAAGTCTGGCTATCTTATAGAACAAATAGAAGCTAGCCATTAAGTACAGCAAAACACACTTAGAGAAAAGAGCTGGGGGGAAAATAAATTTGATTCACCATAAATGTAATTTGTTATATCCAATGAGTTCATTTTTCAAAACTGCAAGGAATGAAAATCAATTCAATTTAAGCAAGAATTCATTATAAGTATGTTTACGGTAACCATGTTTTACTGTACTTTGAATCAGCTGTTAAAATTCTGTCAATTTCACATATTAAAAGTTAAGGACTTCGCTATATATCTCTAGTATGTAAAATTATGCAAGTATTATGGCCAAACCCTGGATCCAGAGATCACAAAATGAATAAACTTGAATTTTCAGTTTATATGGAAAATTCAAGTTTGCAAGTTACAACTTTTTGGTCCAGTGGTTCTTGAAAAGCCCCATCCATTATTTACTATTTCTTTATTATCTCCCTTTGGGATGGACACAGTCCTTCATTTTAGCAAATTGGAATTCCCTTCACCCAAAAGTGCTTTGTGCCAAGCTTGGTTGAAATTTGCCCTGAGCTTGTGGTGTGGTTCTTTATAAAAAAAAAAAAAAAGGTAAAAGTGTGAAAAGTTTACGGATGATATACAGAAGGTGAACAATTTCAATCGGAAAGCTCACTTGAGCTTTCATGTCTCATAAGCTAACAAATACAAAATTCAAGATAAGCTTCTTTGACTTTCTAATTTAACATGGGAAAGATAAATTTGTAAAACACTATTGGCTGGTTGTGTATCTGTAGTTAACATAAGTACAGCTCAACATTTGATCCACAAATCACATAAGCCAGGTTTAAATGCTGCAAGAGTAGAAGTTACCCAAATAGTAATTCCACTGCACATTTCAAAACTAAACCAGGCTTAAATGATCCAAATGTTCAACTGTACAAATTGGAAAAGTTTGTTTTATTGGTACTAATAGATTCCAGTAAGGCTATCATTGAGAACAAACAAAATGATGACAAAATGGTTTCAAATGAGAACTCCATTTATATCTCTGTACTCACACTTTGTAAATAACCTTTCTTATTTCTAAAAGGTTCAGCATTATCTCCTCCTGGAGAACTAATGGAAATGTGAGTACAATCTATCAGACCCACAACACCAGGTGTGCTACTTCCTTGCATCTAAAATTCTATTCCAGCAGAAAATCTTACATGATTACTATATAAAGATGCTATTTCACGCAAACTTTCTTAATGATTCTCAACACAGTACATTTGTGTGCCCCAAACAAATCCCCATTTATTGACAACAAATTTCTAGCTGCATAACACGTCGAAGTTAATGAAGTTGATTCAATGGAGAGACTGATGATTTGAGCGGAATTCCATCACTTAAATCACCATTAATATCGGTCTAGAATACACAAAACTCCATCACTTAAATCACCATTAATATCGGTCTAGAATACACAAAACTCCATCACTTAAATCACCATTAATATCGGTCTAGAATAGACAAAACTCCATCACTTAAATCACCATTAATATCGGTCTAGAATACACAAAACTCCATCACTTAAATCACCATTAATATCGGTCTAGAATACACAAAACTCCATCACTTAAATCACCATTAATATCAGTCTAGAATAGAAAAACTCCATCACTTAAATCACCATTAATATCGGTCTAGAATACACAAAACTCCATCACTTAAATCACCATTAATATCGGTCTAGAATACACAAAACTCCATCACTTAAATCACCATTAATATCGGTCTAGAATAGACAAAACAGCCTCTTATCTAAGTCAAAGTTTGCGTCATTATAATAAATGACAGAATTAAGTCTGTCTCTAACATTTCTCTAACAATTTGTTCTCTTTTAATTAATCTTTTTACAAATGAAACCTGTCCAAAATCATCTGCCATCATTCCCCACAAGAACACAAAGCTGGGTTTAACCAGCTGTACACCTGGTTCATTATTTACCGTAATTCTGAACTGTTCACACCTTGGCCCTGGTTATGTGCAAAGAGTAAACCTGGATTCAAACCCAGTATCACTTATCATTAATGGGGGGGGGGGGGGGGGGGAGAAACTTGAGATAGCAGCAGGCCGTTAGTACCTGACTGTAGACAAATCCTATTGTGGTAAATTTTAACCCATATAACACGTAGCTTTGACCCAAATCATATAACATGTAGCTTTGACCCAAATGAAATTACATGGTTTTTCTGTAACAGCAAATAAATTTTGTAAGTAGGTAGACACCATTTGAGTGAATGCACTATTTCTCTTTTGTCTTGTGTATACAAATGTAACTACGACATTATAAGCTTTTGTTACAATATAAAACATGAGCTTTAGGGGCTAAAATAAATGTAGCTAAGCTATTATTCATAGCTAAAATATTCTACGGCTATCAATTTCCACTCGTATGTTTATGCATTAGAGTTAGACTTTAAATGATACCAAAATTGAATTTGGTATTAAAATTAGTCTTAAATATACAGGGATTTGGTTCCAGCCCTTTAGCCTCATCTACATGCTAGCATTTAGCAAATCTATGCAATCTCTGCATTCAATTGATGTCTGAGTCTTCTTCTGTTACAGAAAAGGATGAGGTGTAATCCAATTGACTTTGATCATAACATTCAGTTAACCAAATATGAATTTTCCCTTATCTTTCAGAGAACCACATAATTTCATATACTAGCATATTAAAAGTGACAAACATACCCTCCTAATCTTTGATCTCAAGGAATAAGAGAAAGTAAAAAAAAGTACTTTCATTGATAGCACCATTATTGGATGGAAAATTAATAAAATATTTATCCATTTTAGAATCCCAATGTGTCCAACAAAACTTACTTCAGTGGTTTGGGCTGCATATGACACAAGGTCATTTAGTCCACTTTTCATGTATTGCACTGGTCCCCTCTCGTCGGAATTTTGAAGCTTGATGTGCAGTAACTCACTGGAAATTATGGATACTATTGCACCAGTTCTGAAAAATTTTTTATAAAAAACCAAGTATTATTCATATTTAAGTGCATCGATCGATAGATCGATAGATAGATAGGTAGATAGATAGATAGATAGAAAACAAAAAATTCAAATCTAGTACTCAAACTTTTATCTATAGCACTTTTGCCATGTGGGCTTGTCAATATATATATAAGTTACATTTTGATGTTAATGTTGTGTTGACAAGATTGATGTCATAATGTAACTTGTTTATCAACTGATGATGAACCCACAGGGTAAAAGTGCTATAGATAAAAGCTTGAGTATTAGATCTGAATTTTTTGCTTTATTCTACCACAATCATGACCAAGAAAGAAGAAAAATAATATGTGTGTTTGTGTGTGTGTGTGTGTGTGTGTGTAAGACAAATGACAGGTAAAATCACTGCATGAGCATGCTTTCATGTTAAGTGAACTTCTTGAGGTTCTTGTCAGGAAGATTTCTTTCCTACATCCAGACACTTTTTGACATTTCTCGTGCTGATAAAAAAAAACAACTCACTACATCATGTATAAAATGAGTACAAATTGCTTTTAATCCTTGAATGTGAGTAGTTTTACCCTATATAAAACATTAAACCTCTGTTGTGACCCTTGCCTAGGTCTAAGGGATATGCTTTGAACAATCTGAATACACACTATTCAAAGCTGTTTTTATAAATCAAAATTGTTACATTGTACGATGTTCAAGAGAAGATTGAACTGTTTTTCCCTAAACTCTTATGTAAAACAATAAACACTTGTGGCAGTTGGCATGCACAAACTTGAATATGTGGTTGCTTGCTTATTCATTTGATAAACTGTACTCTTCTTGCATGTTTATGAAAAGGAGATTTTAAAAAATAATAATAAATTGAATAATTATTATAATAACCATCTTGGCCTCAGTTGTCATATTGTGTACAAAACTTGAATCTTAATATGATACATATGACAAATGTGATTTCTGAGATTTCTTTTATTTATTTCTACATACAACTTTAAACCTCTAGGAATGGGGAAGGGGGAGGGGTGTCATAATTTTAACATATATAAATTTACATTACATGAGAATATTTGTACAGATGTACTTTGATATGATACATTCTATATATTTTATAAGATTTTTCCTACATAGTTCTGTATATCCTTTTAATTCTCGATTACAGCGTCATCTTCACCTTGAGTGTCACATGCCTCTACATAACTTGATTCTAAGCTAAATAAGAAAAGTTCTTTAAGTGGTTCTGAAGAAGGGGTTGAAAATGTGATATATTAGTGACGACAATTTCCACAAAACATGATGGACAAATTTTAATCCGAAAAGCCCACTTGAGCATGAAGCTCAATGGTTAACTACAACAAAAATGCATTCAGAAAATACAAAAATAATCGGAAACAAGATGAAAGTTGTGTACTGAGTGCATCCGTTGTTATTAGGAATTTCCTAATGCTTGAAAAAATCAAGCAGTTCTGAACTACATGCACATAAAAATATAATGTGTATTTCAATTGCATTTTGTGTCAGTACATTTATTAGGTGTTGCTGAAATTACTCATATATTGATAACTACATAATGCAAGTAACTTAGCAGTGGGCCACAATTAATGTTGATCTTAAAAGTAAGATATTTACAGCATCATGGTTGCAAATATGGCCAAAAAGAAGCAATATGTTGCACGTTTGCAACCAGCTGATTTTGGATCCGATTTTTCCCTGGCTTTCCCACATCTTTTGCAGCAACAATAACAACAACAGAAGAACATGCCGATGATGGGCATAAAGATGGCAAACAGCAACCCCACCACAATACAGGCCGCATAGCCACCAAACACAGACACTACCTGAAAATATTCAGCAATACTTCGTAACAATTTTAAAGGCCGGGCATATTTTCAATCATATTTGGTATATAGAATATCATTATATTGTTACAGTAAGGTTTTGGGGTTTTTTTTCCAACACTTACATCCTGCCATCGATCCGCAAATTTGGAGAGAGTGCCATTTACTATGTAACTCTGTACTTCTTTATATGCTGAAAAGAATAAGACAGAATTATATCTAATATGTAATGCATTAAAACACCTCTAAACAGTTAATAGGAGTTGGCTTTTCTACCACCAATACGAAATATTACACATCTCAAATGAATTTTCCTGACAGAATATGTTACATGTTGATATCATGGTAAATAACTGATACTGACATTATTTGATAGACATCTAAGTTAGATTATTAAATTCGTCAGAAAGAAAAGCAGAAAAGATCAACCTGATTTATTCTGATATTAAGAACTTGCTTAGTTTAGGATCTGAGTGTAAGCTTGGACATTTTCCAAAGATTGGAGGGTGAACTGATATCTTGTAGGTGAAATATTATTATGTGAACCAGGAAGATATGGTAGGTTATCTCTACCAAACCCAGTCACACTCAACGACAGAGCAATTCTGTCTGCATTCATTTTTATGCACACGTTCATTTGTGTGACACAGTAAAGTGATAAATGTTTCACAACAGTGTAAATTTGATACTTAGACTGTCAACTTGCCTACTTTCGTACCATACTCAATTTCTGATTTTTTTTTTTTATATACCACACCATTTTACTTAAACCAAATTTTAAAATTCACAACATACAGCAGTCAGGAGCATAGTGTGAGAGCGAGAAATCTCATGGAAATGGTAGACAAGAACCTCAACTCTCAAACATCAGTAATGAGACCATTACATTGACAATGAGTGGACACAAGTCAGGTTTTTGTGCTACCTGCAAAGTGCAGTGATTAACTGTCCATTACTTATTTGTCCCAATCTGTCTGTCTCAGACTGTATCTTCCAAAGTGTACGCTAGAAATAGCACTTTGTTTTATAGTGCATGTTCCTTGTGTGATTTGGTCATTTATTACATACAATAATAATCAATGCCTTTGTATATTAAATCGATGTCCCTAAAGACAACACAAAATCCTTAGAACACAACTTTTTATAAGATACAGAGCCAAAACAGAAATAATTAATTTCTGCTGCACAATTTCAAGAACAAAGGAAGAATTACAATGTTGACTGACAAATTCATTCCTCTTGCACACACTGTATACTTGTGTCAACTGGTCTCACTAATGGTCATGGAACGAAGATTTGGGTCACAAAAATTCTTTAAACTAAACATACACAATCACAGAGCATTATTATCATTGCAAAATATTAATATTCAAAAAATTCGCCGGAAGCTACTTTTATGGAATCAAATTTTTCACTTTTATTAATTTATCATTATATCATGCACTGTGTTCATAATATTGAACCTATCAATTTTGCCTCTACAGAGCTACTGTCATCAAATAAAGTCCCTTACTCATATATTACATATATATTTACGCACTTCAAAGGTAAATAAGTCAGTAAATAGTTCTATCTGACAATTGTGGACCTTTGTCATACCAGATACCATTTACTGATGTCAAGAATCAAACTGATATCAGGGTTTATTTTGACATTATGCTCTAAGAGAAATGTACTCAACAAATAAAACACTTTCACTACACCCTTATCGTCACTGTCCCAATTCTGTACAATACATAATCCAAGCAGGTAAAAAAAAAAACCCACCCAAGATATAAAAAATCTTCACAGACAAAAAATCACACACACACCTTCCCCACATCATTTTACAAATCAAATGCAATTAATGAGGTCAACAGAACATTAGTTCCTAGCTAGGATACTAATCTGAGCATAAGTTCATGGACAAGAATGCTGTGGATATATCCCTTCTTTTCTGAGATTGTATAGCATGCCTATCAAAAATGTCTTGAAATTAAACTTCATAAGTTCTTTGATAACGTTATTGTGTTGGAACTTTTAACTTAGTCCAAGAGCAGGGGGAAAAAAATACAATTTTAGCACAGGCCATTATATCACTTGGGTTCGAAGTACTCTTTAATAGTAAATTCAATCCCAAGCGATATAATAGCCTGTGAATTTCAGTGTAGATTTGTATCGAAACACCTCAGGCACTTGAACTCACAAAGCTACAGATTGCCAGTCTAATGTCTTAATCCACTGAGTTAATTAAACAAGAATTTTAAAAGGAGAAAGTTTACAATTTTTATATGATGTACTTCCACTTAAAAAAAAGAATGGCTATGGTTGGTTGTATATTGTTTAATGTCCCACTACAGAATTTTTCACTCATATGGAGACGTCACTATTGCCAATGAAGGGGTGCAAAATCAGGCCTATGCACGGTGCTTACGGGCTTTGAGCAGGGAGGGATCTTCATCGTGCCACACCTGCTGTCACAAATTTCTCAGTTCTTTTTAGGTTTCATCCAAAGGACTGTCCCATTTGGTCACATCTTACAACAAGCAAGTGGTACCGAGGACCTATTCTAACCCAGTCCCCACGGGGCCCTGAGACTTTAAAGTAGTGATGACTTTTGAGCAGAGTTCAATGCTTACACATGTTTGGCAACTTTTAGCTGACGAGTACTGTAAACCAACTTTTATTTGTGTCCAAGAAATTTTCTCAAGTTTTGCAAGAACCTTTTTGTTGCAAATATTTCTCACTGTGAACTGAACCAGTCCAATAATATCTCTCATATCTAAGACTCTTATGGAAATTTGTCACCACTTACCTTTTCATTTCTGGTAAATCACGAAATAAAATTGTCATAAATAAAATGCTCAAGGCTCTCCAATTCTTGAGCTCTATAATTTCAAAATGAAAAATTTTCTGCTTCAACATCAATTTTCCTCCAAAATGATGGTTCCAAAAGGCAGTATTTTAAGAATTTGGTCTCAATTGACATGTTCTTGAAATGCAGTGTGGCCTTTTATAAAGCAATATTCACACAAGAATGAACTATCGTCTCATTCTACAGGTAACTTTATTTAACATTCTAATGCAAATGTTTTATAATCTGCAATCTGTATTTTGATTGGTGACTGCAGTAAGGTCTGTAACAGTTTAATGAACATTAACAAATTGGAAAGCTTTCAATTATAATGACATCATACAATGACACAAAAGCATAACATCAAGAGTAAACACTTTGTAATGCATTTAAAAAAAACCATATAAGCAAACTCAACAAAATAGGACGGAAACGTCAAGCAAAACGAGAAAACTGCATTTACTTTTGTGCCTGTGATAATTTACTTTTGTGACTGTGACATGTCACATTAAAGATCCCTTCCTGCTCAAAGGCCATAAGCGCCGAGCATAGGCCTAAATTTTGCAGTCCTTAACCTGTAATGGTGACGTGATTCTCAAGCGGGACGTTAAACAATATATAATCAATCAACTGTGATAGTTTACTTTTGTGCCTGTGATAGTTTACTTGTGCCTGTGATAGTTTTATTTTGTGACTGTGACAGTTTACTTTTGTGACTGTGGTAGTTTACTTTTAGAATTTCATTGCTGAATCTTATATAATATCCGAGATGCCATGTGCATATGATTTCTTAGCACACACACCAATGACCTTGCAAAAGCTCAAACAGCATTTCATATATCATCTGAACACCAGTCTTAACCAGTAGGGGATCACCTTCTAGTCACAGACTCTTCATGTAAAATTTCATTGCTAATGATAAAGTCAAACATTTTTTGCAACATCCTATCAAGAAGAACAACATTACAGCCAGAAGCCAGCCACCCACCCCCTCCCTCTCACAGACACACTTTTGCTGAAGCAATGGATAAATCTAAGGATACTTATGCATATTTTTGGCTGAAATATTTTTCAAATCCTATAAATAATAACACAGATGGAACCAATAATTTAATTATAGATGATAATTGTTCCTTAGATGTTCTCCAAGGTAATCAAATTATGAAGTTTTCAACCTTAGATGTACCTGATATGAATATCTCAAAACCTTTGGTAGATTGGAAAGAATTTACAACTCTATGGGAAGCTAATTAAGTAGGAAACCTTCTAATCATATAAACAAAGCATGAGGAAGGCTACAATCAATAGCTCAGTAGGCAGACATAGGTAGAGCACTGCAGAGAAGTCCAGGTAATCAATAAAACATTGTCTTTATCTTGATTTCCAATTTAAGTAGCCAGCACCAACCTTGGCTGAGGACATTGTCACATCAACTAACAACCATATGACTTCAAAACTAGGAGGGAATTCCCCAAAATGATTCAATTCATAAATAAATTTATTTTCATTTTTCTAGACTGATTTCTTATAGTTTCTGAATTCTCAATCTTCAATTGTAGATTTGAATACAGGTAAATTTCATGAAACTGATTCCGTACAGAAGTTCCTTACAACTTCCAATTTAAAAAAACCCTTTCCCACACCTATGGTATATATTTTGAAGCTCATAATTTTTCCTACCCCCCCCCCCAAAAAAAAAACTTTAAAAGAAGGAATCAGTTTCATGAAATTTACCTGTATTCAAATCTTACTGGTAGTTAATGGAACTAATGATGAGGAATTAACTATCACTTTCTACATGTATATACAAATAACAAGTGTTACATCACAAAATATCAGGATTGCCAATCTTTTAGACAAAGCAGAGGAAAAATTGTTTGAAATTATGATGCATGCACATCTTATTAAAAACATTTAAACACGGAAATGATTGATTATTGTTTTCCACCACACTCAACAATTTTTTAGTTATCTGGTGGCATCCAGTTTTTATTGGTGGAGAAGAGAGCCCAGATACAATGTACCAGGAAGAGACCACCAACCTTTCGAAAGTAAACTGGCAAACTTTCTCACATATATCGGCACGAGCGAGAATTGAACCTGCACGGACTAGCGGTGAGAGGCCTTGTGATTTTGAGCGAAATGCTCTAACCACTCGGCCACGGAGGCCCCAAACATGGAAATTTGTACATGTATACGTTGTATATAGATCATGACCTCACATAAAGTATGTTAGCTGAAGAGCCATCAGACTTATTAAACTGTATCGTAATAGCTGATATAATTAATGACCTCACACTAGTATAGGATATGTGATATAAAAGAATTCATCTAATGAATTTCACGCCATCAATGTGGTATAAATATTATCCTTATGTGACAAGGAATGAAGGGACTGAGTGATTACGTCATTCTAGCATACATGTAGTTGATTAAAACACTCAACATGTATTGCAATATCTGTGATGTTGGAAACAGTTGATAAACTTGCAGAGGGGGGCCAGGAAAACACATTCTGAAGTAGATGTTATGTAATACATTCTCATTAAGCTATCTGAAGTGGGCAAATTTCTTCAAACTCCATAGATTTGATAAATATGTATCGTCCTCTAAAGTACTATCAGTCTAGTAACAGCATGTCACTTCATCTTGATCCAGCATGCAAATTTCACTCGCATGGTTTCAGTAAAAATGAAATGGGATGACCATACTTAGATGTCATTCTTTCAAAGTGATTGGTCACCGAGAACAAAAATAAATCCTGTTTCATTCAAATTTATGAGAATCCTTGCTCAATCAAGCAAAATAACATATGGAATGATAGTAGCTTATCAGTGTATGTACAACGACAACACCCCCTCAAAATGGAGAAAATATCTATATAAACTCTTAAATGTTAAAAAATCTCAATCAAAATAACAGGTGCATAACCTCATTATTCATACAAGATATACATAAAGTTTCAATCAAATCTGTTCATCAGTGTTCAAGCATCTTCGCAAGCCAAGGGTTTTCGGTCCACTCCACTCCCATTTGTGGAAACCTTGGTTTGCAGATATCCTCTTGACAAATGATGCCTGTGGACATTGTGAATATACCCTCACCCCCCCCTCACCTCCTCCTCCCTCCCAACTTCATTTGCGGTGGGTATAATTACAGCATTTCAAAAATATCTGCAATATAATTTTTGTGTATGTGCATCTCTTGTCCTTAAATTAAGGAATTCCAATTGTGCCATTACAGAAAATGACAGTTCAATGTTTTAGCATGATAATCATCTACAGCTGATTAAGGGATACCTCTTGTAGTTATCACTCAATCTGTTTTAAATGGCCATACATTCCTTCCAGATAAATAAAGTATCCTGAGGGCCTTCATAAAATCTCTAGAAAAACCTGTGTCTGATTTTCCTCATCCCTATCTAATTCCTATCATTAACACCTAGGATATGTAAAACCCATGTGTTCTTTCCAAATACAAACCCTAGCTAAACTTGCATGTGTTTTCTTTGCTTGGAAAAAGATTTTCTCCTACACATTGTTGATCAACTGTACAAAAACACTCTGTCATTTGCCTTTAGCATTAATCTTTTTTTGATGGGAAGATACAAATTGTAAGGGGTTAGTGAAGTCATTTTAAGTGCCTACTTACAATTCACATCAATTTCAACAGTTGGCAAAAGATCCCAGTCCTTTTGTCTATAAAAGATAGGGCACACTGTATACATGAGAAATCTATAACAAGCTTATTCTTCATTTCTCATGATGCAAGCAAATCACTCATCAAATAATGCATCAATAAAATACTGCAATTTTCTTTGGTAACTGTAGTTATGTATTTGGTCATAGGGTTATTCATCCAATGAACCTATCAGATACACAAGCTGATGAACTTGATTATGTTCATGAAAACTTCATCTGCTCATTTTAATTAACTGACTAGTAATTGGTGTGTAATACATGCACAATTTCATTAAAATCAACAATGACATAATGTAAGATAATAACTTACCCTGTGAATATCGCCCTCAGGGGCAGACATCAAATACCGACCTAACGATGAAATTATTTCTAAAGCTGTCAATTTATTGATGGATGCACATTTTTTTCCCCTGATGCACAATCAATATACAAATGTTTAGATGTTTAAAAATAGTCAATAATAAAAAGAGCACAGTTTGATACTTTAAGACAGGAAATTTGATGAAAGGATTGTCAATACACATAATTTTAAATCTTAAGTAAGGAAAATAGTCTCGCTGATTGAGGAGTGATCTGACGAGGCTCACGAATTTCTCTTACTCTTTATAAATTGCTGTAAATATCACATGCAGTACATGCCAGGGATGATGTTTGAACTGACAGGTAAACACAATGACACAAGGACTAATATTGTATGTTTAGTCAAAACCTTTGAAGTTTATGGTTGCACTGTAATTCATCTATTATCAAAGACTAAATGATTATGCCAAATAAAATGCATCATCTACAATTGTGTTAAATTTCAGACATGCTAAAATAAGTATACATCATTTTATCAATGAGATAAAATTACTTTTACAGGTTTAATATTTTACACTCTGCCAGAGGTTTTCAAACACTTCAAAAGGGCTTGCTCCCATTGTAAACAATACTATTTTAAATAAAATAGTATTGTTTACAATATCCCCCCCCCCAACCAGTGAACCCTTTATTGCCACTCAGCTATCATGCAACTTCATAGTTCATGTTACAAATGGGAAACACAATGTGCAGATGTGATACTAACTACCAATTATTAACCATTGTGTGCATTTCTTGATACAGAAAAAAATGCTACTTGGAATGAACACATATAAAAGTCATTTTTAAAACTTTTATTCTAAGTATCATTTTGTTAGTTACACAGTCCACACATCAGTGCTCTACAAAATTTGAGGAATGCTAAATTTTATATTGCTTGACCTAGACTTTTAAAATTACTGAAGCAAAAAGTCCTTTGTGCAAAAATTAACTTCCTGTTTCCTAAAAGTAGTATTCTTCAACAATGACAACAATTAAAAACCACATGGAAAATGTACACTAAAGAAATACCAAACTTTTTCATAATACCACTACAATCTTAATTGTATCTTTAACTGATTAATACAATTTATGATATCATGTACATTCATCATATATGTGTTAAAAATAAATTCCTAGTTCTCAATGTGTTAACAATGAATTCCAGTTTAGATTCACTTCCTAGTTCTCAAAGGAGTTGAGTTTCCATAGAAATAAAGAAACATGTGTGATGAAATAACGTCACACCTATGTCATTCTGGTTGAGTCAAGCATCCATTGTTTCCGGCAACTTCAGACTGACCTCAGTCACAAACAATAACATTCCAATGTCTCATATTACACATAACAATTTCTGATAAACTACGCATAACCAACAGCGACTAAATACTGAAAAATATTTCAGGAAACATTATCATTTCTTCAGTCTGGATAACTACATCCTCACAATGAGTCTGGTCCCATGGACTCAGGACCCCTGACATTGTGAGGATGCGGTAATCAATGAATTCACTGGCAATTCTTTTATGATATCATTTCATCAAAATCTGAATTATGTCAAACAACAGTGACAGTCATTAATTTATTGTTCTAAAACCCAAGAGTTATAAAAATTCTCTATGGACTATTTACAGGTGACTCTCGATGGCTTGAACTCTGATCTCTCGAAGTGAAATCATGGTCCCAATTTTTTTCTCTATATAACTAAGCAAATTTACTCTTGATCTCTCAAATATTCGATCTCTCAAACTTCTCAATCTCTCAAAGTGAAATTTGTTCCCATATCACATATTTCATTGTTTTTCACTCTTGAAGTGGTGGCAGTGTTTACGCATCATCACTCAAGCATATAATTATTTTCACTTGGACCTTACCCAGTGATTAGGTGTTTCTATAGGAGACACATAGACAGTGTTTCCTTGTGGGGTGGATAGTTAATCTTTTAATTGGTAAATTTAACCAACCCCCTCCACCATTGGTTTTCACAACAATTCGACTATGTCCAACTTAAAGACTTAACAACAAAAGGATAATTTTGAGAATATCATTTAGAGACATGCCAAGGGTCATTGTTATTTATCAGAATCCATGCTTTGCATAAAATGGCTGAAAGATGTTAACAATTGTGCGATGGATTGTGCTCCGTGTAGTTAGTGATTGCGAAACTTCATTATATGGATGAAACGTTTATCATAACTAGAGAAAAGAACAAATAAATACAAAAACTTTAAAAAAAATTTCATGAAGTTCCATGTTCAAAATTCAAGTCAATTACATATATCTAACAATATGAAGACCAACTTGTCAAAAAGAATGCCAGGATGTTGTAAATATGCACTCTGGTTGCTAAAAAATCTGAACCATAATGTCGGAACTTTAATTTCTGGATTTCCGTCAACTTTTGATCCCTCAAACTCTCAAAGTCGTATCTAGGTCCCTTGAACTTCAAGTTATCAAGAGTCATCTTTACTATCATTACAGTTTATGTCTTGACTACAATGCAGGTTTACATTGCAACAAAAAATATTGGGGGAATAAGGCAGATATATTAGTATTGGTTTAAGGTACAGATTTTAAGTAATTATTTCTATAATTACACACAGAACACTTTGTTGGACTTAGTTAACCTTCGTCGGTGTCAGACTTTGAACAGTTTTAAAACGCAATTAAAAACATATCTTTTTAGACTCGCTTATTATTAAATGTCTCAATTTTAATCATTTTCACCTTTACTTAATTTCAAAAAAAAAAAAAAAAAAAAATCATTTACTTCTAGTACTATGTAACCTGTCTTTTAAAAATTAGTATTTATGTAACCTGTCTTATGATATTTATGATGTACAGCGCTTTAGAGCGATTATTTTGATCGAATAGGGCGCTATATAAAATGATTATTATTATTATTATTAGTTATGGTGCATATATAAGAAAAGCTAGCTAAGCATAAAGTAAGTATTTCATCTAAACAGATATCAATACATACAGTTAAATGAGAACTTTATATACATTGGTCTTATTCATCAGTTGAGGGTGTGACACTCATTGGATGTAGGGCTGCTGAAACAGAGTCAGTCAAAGAAGTCAAGGTGGACTATTTCATCATCAGAGTCATTTCAACCTTTTTAATGACAACAATAGATATTCTACAAAATATGAGAAATGCTAAATTTGATCCCATAAACTTCACTTTATATCACTAAACCTAAGCTTTAAAATTACTGAAGCAAAAAGTGCAATGTCCAAAAATTGACTTCATGTTTCCAAAAAATCAAATCTTCCAACAATCAAGAGGTCTTAATCACCATTACGATAAGAAAGTAAACAAAATAATAACAAATATTTCATAATATACTTTTGATAAAGCTTCCATTTAAATGAAAAGAAAATAGGTATAGTCATGTAAATAAAACTTGAAATAGTTTAGACAAAATCATCTAATGTACATTCATCATAACTTCACTTCCTAGTCACAAGGAAGCATAGTCTCCATCAAATAATGAGTCCAGCATCCATTGTTTCAAGTAACTCACTGACTTAGCTCAGTCACATACAATAAATATATCCAAAAGCAACTCACTGACTTAGCTCAGACACATACGATAAATATATCCAAAAGCAACTCACTGAGTTAGCTCAGTCACAAACAATTAATGTCAGACGTAATATACAGCAATTCCAGATAAACAAAAACAATATTATAAAAATTATCTCATGTTACACAAGATATTATAAATTCTTCAGTAATTTAATGAGTTTATTTGTCATTCCTTTACTATCATTCTGAATTATGTCAACACTGTGATACTTTATTGTTTTTCTTCAAAATCCTAAGGGTTACAAACATTTCTTACATGGACTTTTTTTTTTTTTTTTTTAAACTTTTTCACCAACTGTTTGCAGTAGCTCAGTGGTTAGAGCATTTACTTCATAATGGGGGGGTGGGGGTGTCATGAGTTCAAGCCCCACTCATGCCACGGCTGCGGTAAACCTAAGACATAAACATGGGTAGTGATTGCTCCTTCGCCAAAAGCTCAGCATTTAGAAATGAGAATCATGGGTCTTTCGGATATGAACTTAAAAATAGAGGTCCTGTGTCGCAGCAGGCGTTGGCATGTTAAAGAACCCCCACTGCTACGGCCCTGAGCACCAAGCATAGGTCTAAATTTGTGGTACTTCACCTTTGACGTCTCGAGACGAGTGAAAAATTCTCAACTCTTTCACTAGGTGAGTGCTAAATTCCTGGCAGCAAAATTAAGAATTTTTCAATATGATACTATATCATTTAGTACTTTTCACAATTAAATTAATGTTTTCATTCAATAAACATTTCAAAATAACGTGTTCACACTACTTATGTGTTATCTTTGAATACTGTGGCCCTTCCTTAATCTAGCTGTGTTCATGCAACCTCCAGGTAGAAACAATACCTGTGTGTGTGGTTTGGGTTTTTTTTCATGTTATGGGGAAATAATACAGATATAGCACAGGTCATGAATAATAAAGTTGAATGGAAAAATGGTTCTACATGTAAACGCTGTTACACAAGAAACAGGTAGAAGACCAGGACATGAAAGCATTAGAAATATTGGTCAAGTTATTTCACTGTTGATTATTTCATTTTCATTGTTAATTTTGTTATATTTTTGCCTACAAGCCATTGTATGACTGGTGCTGTTAATACTTGTGAATATAGCTTGAAAACTCTATAATGTTGATATTAGATACAATTATGTTCTGTCGTTAAAACGATCATTTCCTGGGGACCTAGGCCTGAACCAAGACAGTTAGATTATTTTAACTATGTTGGTATGGCCACTTAAATTGTATGTCAATTTCATGTAGCATGTGACAAAATTTTCTACACAGTCTGGTAGTATCACAGTGAAAGTCACACTCGTTTAAAAACTGCACTAACAACCAAGGTATTTTAAACTTATTAAGCTAGTGCAACAAATGCACCTACACTAACATTGAAAGTCTAATCCAAAAGCCATTTGTTAGTTTGATTAAATTTAAAATTTTGAAGTTTGAACACTTCCAACATCTAACATAACACAGTACTCTTAAAACTGAACCATCATTATTATGTCTGATTGAACCTGTTCTTAATACAAACTTAAAACTGCACCATCATCATCATGTCTGATCAGAACTTGTTATGACAAACTTAAAACTGAACCACCATCACCATGTCTGAAAGAATTTGTTAAGACAAACTTAAAGATGAAAAGGTGTATCTGTACATTTTCCAATGACCTGAATCATACAATATGAAATAATTAAATTAAATAAGACATTCATTGAGATTATATATCTGTACATCATACCTATTATCTATCTAAACAAAGGAAAAAAAACATGGCATTACACTACAATTTACATATCAAGTTTTGTATAGTTTCTGTCACCTTCATCATTGGCTTGGGAAGGCAGAGAGGTATTAAAGGTGCGAATGGAAACCTGTGTACTAAAAAATCAGTACGTCCAAGCTGGCCTGATCAAAAATATTCTTAATTTGTAACCATAAAAACGAGAATTCCATTTGTAAGAATTAAATTTATAATTCTAGCACATTACCAGTAAGACTGATAAGGAAGTTGATGACACAAAAGACAAAACTGGGGCTAAAATTTTACAGAAAGCAAAATATACAGATCTGAGACCAAAATTTATACCAAATGTGAAGCTCATGATTCTTAACACTCAGCAATGTTTTACGTTTGTAAACTGAGTCTTAATTGTGCTTGTTCATCAAAGATCTTGTTCAGCAAGCAACATAATAATAATGGCTCTATTTTGGTACGTCAGGAAATAATTAGGGTGTAAAGCCCTGGGCCTTTATAAAATACCTGTATTCTCATCATGCCTACCTAAGTTCTACATGTAATTAAAAGAAAATAAAAACACAAAACTTTGACTTCCCTCAAAACAGAAACCTTGTACCTGGATATGTTTTCTTTTCTTGGAAAGAAATTTCTCTCATAAAATGTGCATCAACCGTTCAAAAAACATGTGTCTTGTGTCTAGGGTAATCTTTTTCTACCTTCTGAAATACTTGTGAACAAGAGTGTTCACTGCAAAAAGTAAAATGATGTATTAAAGGGGTTACTAGTGTCATTCAAGTGCTTACAAATTAGAATTCACTTCAACTTCTTATACGATTGGCGTAAAATGCTAAACATGGGAGTCATTAATTTTGCCAGTCATCATGCCCGTCCTTGTGTTTTAAGTGATTGGATGCTGTTCACCATTGATAAGAAAATGTATTGCATGGCTTTGTTTGCTTTTCTAATCAATCTTTTGTTTTGGTTTTTTTTTTTTCAAAAATTACACATAATTTTTTTTTCAGCAGTATTGAGATCAAATGGAATACTATATTAATGGATCCTAGTCACTGAAAAGTTTGGATAAAAGGATCACTTATTGAACTAACCTTTTCAAGAATTGCAGCCACACACACACAGATATATATATATATATATAATATATATATATATATATATATATGTGTGTGTGTATGTATGTATATGTTCACACACACACACACACATATATATTATATATACATATATATATATTGTATAAGCATGAAGGGGGAACCACTATCAGAATCTTCCATCAATTTACATTAAAGCTGCAACTTTGTATACAAGCTAATATTTCAATATTAAAATTTTTTCTTAGAATAAATAGACTTATTTTTCATTGTATTACATAAACAATAAATATACTCCCCTAATAATATGATGAGCATATTTCATTTGTGAAATGAACCTAGCTTATATTAATCACGAGATCAAACACAAATTTCTATCAGAGATATCCAACTTTAAGAAAACGTGTGCAATTTAAATCATTAAGATCTCAAGTGTTGGTTAAACAATTTTTTTTAAAGGCCTCATGTGTAATACAAAATAGTCCCAGAAAATCAACTTAATTCATCCCCCAAGGCAAATGTCTGGACTTTTTGAGTTATTTACCAATAATATGATGAAGACTTTCTAAGCTGTCAAATATCTGCATGTATGTCATCAGTTACTATATATATATATATAATCCAAATTTCGAACAAGCTAAATGTGAGTCACATTACTTTCACAAGTATAATAATTATCACTATCATGATATGAAACTATTTTTAGACATAAAAGGTTTGTCAGTTAAATAAATGTAGATGTAAACATAACAGACAGAAAAATATAGTCAGACTTCAAATTGGGACATAATAGCCTGGTCATAAACTTTGGCCTGTCTCAGAAGAAAGGTGTTCAGGTGTGGCATATGTAGACAAATAAATGTCTCTTCCTATTTAGCTGTAATATCACAGGTAATTTATATCAGACAAGGATGACACAGGTATTGATCTAAATAAACATAAGGACATCAGAATATTTTATCTTAGGTATCTTTGCTAATGTTGGTTATATCACACATTTTCTGCATGCATATCCTTTCAAAATTAATATTCAGCAGTGTTTATATACCCCAATATATTGATTTTGAATCATCACTCCATAATGTTAAAGCTATAAATTAATAATTCTTTCATTATGTGAGTTCAATAGGTATAAACATGGCGACCAAAACACAATCCCATCTCTCTCTACTTCATATTCTTATAGTATCTTTTAATGATATATTCTCCAACTTGCTCACATGTACCTGAATATACCAAGGTGTACTGTCATCACTGTTACAGATGTCAAGTGTACATTGTTAACAAGTACTTTGTTGTCTATATGAAGTTGACATTGTTGACTTATCAACAAACAATTTCACCAGAATTTTATCAATGTATACAAAGTATAGTTATTTAAAATATCTTTCTTTCAGATAATCTACATAATCTAGCAAGATTTTTTGACCTTTTTTCTTTGGTTTCCTCTATAACTATTAGATGAACACATGATCTTTGCTAATGCAATGATGTTCACAGATATTTCATGTGGATTTGTTCCTAGAATTTTATCAACGTATACAAAGTATAGTTATTTAAAATATCTTTCTTTCAGGTAATCTACATAATCTAGCAAGATTTTTTGACCTTTTTTCTTCGGTTTCCTCTATACCTATTAGATGAACACATGATCTTTGCTAATGCAATGATGTTCACAGATATTTCATGTGGATTTGTTCCTAGCATGTTTCATTCCTTGACATAACAGATTAAAAGAGAGATTAAAGTTTCTAACGTAAGTCTACACCACATACAAAATCCACCCTTTGTTTCACTCATTTCGGTTTAAATCTATTTTTTAATACTTACAAATTTTTGAACCACTGTTGTCGGTTACAAAATCATGTTTTTGAACACTGTCTAAAAATCCATGCACCAAATCATATAAAGGTTTTGCTCCCTTTTCAAGAGGGGATTCCTCTGCTACATTTTCTACAGAGTTCCCGGTTGACACCGGCTGCGAATTAGAAGAATTCTGTCCATTTACCAACAATATAAATGTCCAAGATACAATTGCAGTAATAACTAGTCTCTTCATCGTCATACTTGAAAATGAATACTTAGTTTGTGCGTATAATCAATGTTGATCCATTGTCAATAGTTTTCTATACACGCACAGCTATTCCCTGTTGTTCAGGTAAAGCTAGAAATGTGAACTTTGACCTTTCTTCGTATCATCTTCCGGTTTAGTCAATAATAGGCATATCGTTCATGTGACGACAAGTGACCGCGCCCTTTGAAACACGATTGCTTCACTGATTTGTATCACAAGGGAAAATATTTTCTTTTTGGATAAAATTAACTCATCATTTATTTTATTATTATTTATTTATTTATTTAAGCTCTTCTACAACTTTACCCGATATTTATATATCATTGGCGGATCCAGAGGAGGCTTCCGGGTTTTCCCTTTGTCTCAGCTCAGGAGCATTTAGGCCTGGGTGTGTGTAATATTTCACAGTGTTGTATCTGGAGAGGGTTACGGAAGTGTGTGTGTGTGTGTGTGTGAAATATTTCCTGCTGTTATAAAAAGTAAGGTTCCAACCTATTGTAAATTCTTGTTCATAGATTGAAAATGAGAAGTTTGTCCAACCCTACGCTCGAGCTCGATGTTTCTGAGAAGAAAATATGGAGCGCCAAATTAGCATCAACTCAAATAAATGAAGATATATTTAATTATTTGAAGATATCACCAATTCATTGATGTGCGCAATAATTCAATTAAAGATCTCTTAAAATAATTAAGAACATCTTCAATTCTCAATTACTGTGCGCATTAATTGAATTGATGATAGCATTTGCTGAATTGATGCTTCCTACAATTGAATTGTTGCTCTCTTCAAATAAATTGATGATATCAGCCAATGAATTGTTGCGCGCCACAATTCAAATGAAGAGAGCATTAATTCAATTAATGTGCACAATAATTGGATTATTGCTCTCTTCAATTCAATTAATGATATCTTTAAGATGCGCAAACTAATTCTTTGAGAAAGAGCAACTATAATAAGAGATATATCCAATTAAACCTATCCACAATTGAATTAATGATAGGGCCTATCTTTATTTGAATTGTTGCTCTCTTTAAAAGAAGTGAAGAGCGCATCAATTCCATATACAAAAGTATTGTAAATTTAATGCAAATTAAAGAGATCATAAAATCAATTATACCGAGCTCCAAACTAATTTTCGAGCAATATTTCCATCACATTGATGGTCTCGTCAATTGAATTGATGTTACCAATTCAAATAATTAATTCAGTTGACGAGAGCAGTGATTGATTTGATGCGCATAATTGAATTTATGCTATCTTCAGATAATTAGGCCTAAAGATATCTTTAATTACTTGAGTTTAAGTCATAAAACCTAAAGATGGGGATACTTCAATTACTGATATGTGTAATTTGTTTGAACCTAGATTCAATTATTTATTAGATAATTAATCATTGTTTTATATATATATATATATATATATATATATATATATATATATATATATATATATATATATCTTAAGGTAATACACTTAGAATTGTCTTTAATTCAGTTATAATCGGATTACTCCGTTTACATATAAGGCTCACGATGGGTGGTGTGACCGGTCGATAGGGGATGCTTACTCCCCTTAGGCACTTGATCACAACTCTGGTATGTCCAGGGATCCGTGTTTGCCCCTCTCTGTGATTTGTATTTTCTATAGGAATTACGAGATCAAATACTGTTTGTTATCATGGCCTTTTCATTTAACCATCGAGCATGTATCTCTGCTGGTAGACACTCTGTCCACGAGGACACTTGTCGCTCGATATATGTTCTTTCATGAATATAAACGACAAGGATACTATACTGGCTGACACGTCGTTCAGTATAAAAATGTGTCAATCTGTGGAACCTATAAGGGACACAGCTGCGAACAGAATGTTTGGTGTCTTTATAAAGTTATCCTTCGGGATACAAGAACTTTGACAAATTTTCAGTCGTCAGACAGTCAGCTTTGGTACAGAAATGGAAATTAAAGATTGGCATGTTTCGTTAAGATGTGTTTTTGATTATTCCTTTTCAAATCTAATGTGCTCCATATCCAAATATTCTGTAAAATTCAATTGCAAAACATGTGATATATTGATCACCAGTAATCCCACCGGACGAAGTTTCTGTACCAAAATGATTGAAAATTTGACCTGTAAAACCTCTAACGTTGTCTACGCTATTGAGTATAACCTCTTTGAGTTAATTCATGTCGGAGAAACTAAGGGGTCTCTCAGTAAAAGAATATCGGCTCACAGGTTTCAAATTAATAATGGTGGTAATAAACTTCTCTGCAAACATTTTAATTCCCCAGACCATTCCATCTTGTCCTTGAAGGTCAGGATTCTGAGGGAAAAATTGCCATCATACAAGCAACCCTACTTTAAGTATGGTACCCCTTTCCGTAGACAACGAGAAGATCACTGGATTAAAACTCTAGGCACTGCTTTTTCATATGGATGCAACGATAATATATCCAATGCTAGAAATTTGACTAGTCCACTAGGAAATAAAGTGAATGTGATGGGACTTTTTCCTAATACACAAAGAAGGGGCCTCCGTGGCCGAGTGGTTAGAGCTTCGCGCTCAAAATCACAAGGCCTCTCGCCTCTAGTCGACGCGGGTTCGAATCTCGCTCATGCCGATATATGTGAGAAAGTTTGCCAGTTTACTTTCGGAAAGTCGGTGGCCTCTTCCCGGGTACATTGTATCTGGGTTCTCTCCTCCACCAATAAAAACTGGACGCCACCAGATAACTGAAAAATTGTTGAATGTGGCAGAAAACAACAATCAATCTATCAATCCTAACACACAAAGACGTGAACGCAGCCATGGACACCGTTCATATAAAAGAACAAGTATACACGATGTCACATTTGACTTACTTTTATCTTACGTCAATAGACAATATTCGCACAAAACTTGACTCTGTTCTCTTTTGAGAGTTTAAAATACGATATTTGAAGATGCCAAAGCTAGTCCTTACGTGGATTTTTCTACAACAGAACAGAGACTTAATTCTATGATTAAGGATGTTGCCCATTCACAGGATGTTTAAACCGAATCAAGCCAACTCAAATTTACTAACAAAGGAATCGATACCGTTAACATAAGCAACATTCTTGGGCATAACAAAAGTTAAAGTGTATTTCAAGTTCAAGTCTACACCTTGTATTTCCTACAAATATACTTCCACTCTTGCATCCAAACTTTTACAACTACAAACAATTTTTGCAGAGTCTATATATAAACCATCTTATACTCAATCCACCTACGTGTTCTTGTTCTTCGTCTTCTTTTAACTGTAGTTCAGTTGGACATGTCATTACTGGTAATGTTGATATAGTTTTAAAAACATAAAATCTCTTATTTTAGAGGGTGCTAAACTCATAGAACCTCGGTCTCTCAATTGGCGACAGAACTTCAACTCTATTATGAATTCTGTCGAAGATTATGATAGACGATGGGCCAAATCTGAAAAGGGAAGAATATGATATCTTGTCAGAATGGATAAAAGTACAAGAGGAATATTAAAATCCCGTATCAGACATATCAAAACAAAATGCGCACCATCTATCCTTCTGTGTTTTTAATCCAGAAGTGACGAAAGAATTAGAATGGTTACATGAGGAATATGTTTTGGTCCCAGTTGACAAAGCATGCAACAACATTGTATTTGTATGAAAGGCTCATTATTACAACTGCATTGTAAAGGAACTTGGGATTAATTCCACGTTTATTAATCGCACTTATTCTCCAACTGTCCTTTCAAAAGGTGAAATTCTTCAAAATTATGCATCAGTTTTAAACACATTTAATATCCTAGTCAATGGAGTGGATGAATATGACTTGCCGTACCTATAGGGGATTTCCAAACTCCACAAAAGCCCTTACAAAGATACATTGCTGGATCCAGTAAATGATCTTTTAAACCCCTACCTCACGAAAATATTAACTGCTGTGAAGGAAAAACTTCAAACGTACTGTGCCACTACATATGCCAGAAGTGGTGTACATCAAATGTGGATTCTAAAAAAATTTAAAGAACTTTTAGTAAATTTGAAATCGCAAAACTTTCTCAAGTCAACAACATTGAAATGCATGACTTTATAACATATTACACGATCATACCCTACGATGAATTAAAGACTAGACTTTTTGACATCATAGACAGTTGTTTCCTCGACAAAATGGTAAAAAGAAATATTCATATCTAGTGATCAGTCATTCAAAAATTTATTTTATTAAACACCATCCTGACTCCACGCACAAGTACTTTGAAGTTGATATTAAAAAGATGCTAAAGGTCCTCATTAACACTATCTTTGGTGATCGGTTCTTCTAACAGTCTGTTGGAATTCCCATGGGCACGAAATGTACTCCTTAATTAACTGACCTGCTTTTATATTCTTATGAGGTAGAATTCATTCAAAATTTTGTACATAAGAAGAAAACAAATCAATTGCTGTGGCCTTCAATGGATATTTTGATATATCGACGACGTTTTATCGATTAACGATGATCATTTTCATTCATATGTTGATTCGATATATCCCTCTGAACTTGAAATAAAGACACCATAGCGTCTTCCACACCTGTTTCGTACTTAGATATTTTACTGAAAATAGATGCCGACGGCAAACTAACAACTCAGCTTTATAACAAACGGGATGATTTCAATTTCTCCATCGTCAACTTCCCTTATCTATTTAGCAATATTCCATTACCACCTGCATATGGTGTTTATATCTCTCAACTGATTCGATATGCAAGAGTTTGTTCTGCATATGATCAGTTTTTAAATCGAGGCAGGCTACTGACAAACAAGTTAATGTTACAAGGGTTTGTGCAGTCTCGTCTGAAGTCAACATTCCGCAAGTTATATGGTCGTATATAACGATCTGGTTTGTCAGTACGTCTCATTAGGTCAAATGCTGTCTGACGTGTTTCATACAAATTGTTAGACCGTTCTTGGCAAACTGAGTCTGGCTGCCGATTACTTCGTTTAACTGATCAAGATATAGGGCTCACGACGACTGTGACCAGTCGACAGGGGATGCTTGCTCCTCCTAAGTATCTGATCCCACGTCTGGTATCTCCAGG
This sequence comes from Ostrea denselamellosa, assembly GCA_024699665.1. Classification (NCBI taxonomy): domain Eukaryota; kingdom Metazoa; phylum Mollusca; class Bivalvia; order Ostreida; family Ostreidae; genus Ostrea; species Ostrea denselamellosa. The sequence goes on from JAMZEH010000020.1 coordinate 15,519,573, forward strand.
GGTCCGTGTTTGTCCATCTCTCTGGTCTATATTTTTTGTAGGAATTACGAGGTTGAGTTTTGATCGTTATCTTAGCCTTTTCATATATCTTCAGTTCATTTGGAGGTAGGTTCAATTATTTGAAAATATATACAAATATTTTTAAAAATATACGTTAATTTGGCGTTAAGGACAGACAACATTCGAGATGTTGAATGGTTGAATTTGCATATGGGTTCATTATATTTACGCTTTCAATGTGTTTCCCTCTGACATTCTTACAAATTCTAATGATATCATTTTCTCATGAATGCGCTGCAGTTGTGAACAACGAGCGGATGGATCTTGATAAATATAGTATGTTTATATTAACAACTGTGAATTCCGACAGAAATACCAAAAACTTCTATAAATACATGGGGGCAACATTATTTTTGAAAATACACCAATGAAAATGTAATGTAAATATAAAGGAAAATAAATTGTCTGGTTCGATCTATCTAACGTGATTTCACACACACACACACACACACACACACACTATTATCTTCCCGATATGAAAGCTCACACATTTAGTGAAAAACGATCGAACTCCAAGTGTATCTTATTATTCCAAGAACGAGCCTAGGATTCAACATTTTGATGCGTTGTACTGTGTACATCCATATGTCCAATCTCGCGGAATAAACTTCAAGCGAAGGAAAACTCGAATGTAATTCAATTTATTTCCTTTACGAGAAATGATCTCGTTTTCATGCCTAAATAAATCATCTTCTGAAGAAAAAAGGTGAAATATTTTTATACGTTGTACGTCGTTCTATACTTTTCTTTGCATATTTTGATAAATAGTCATCATGAATTTTCCTAGGAAATTATATTCGAATTGATTTTATGTGCAATGAATATTTCGTGCGTTTAATTCACATGACGGTATTTCTTACACGTCTTGTTAATTTTGAATATTCTTTTTTTGTGAATTGATTTGTATGTTGATAGCTTTTCAATATTAAATACTGTGCTTTTTAAAATCATGTGACTTTCGAATCTTGGGGGGAAATGCGGTATTTTGAGTCGGATACCTAAATAATTGAGGATGCTGTACAATTCAGTGATGATGAGAGGAAGAATTTATTTGTTTCATAAGATAGAAAGAAGGCAGGACGCTGTGGAGGTTGAGTCGACTACGAGGTATAGTTGTGAACACATTCAACAACAGAATCACATTTCAGTTTTAAATATGTTCAGTATCCCAGTCTACATGGGACGAATTCGACTCACCTTGGCTGTACTGGGTTCCAAAATTTCAGGGGAAAAAACCCTTACAAAGAAAGAGCCGTTGCAGGATCAGTAAATGTTCTACCTAGCTTCTATCTTTACTCCTCGTGAACATATTACCAGCAGTGGAGGAGTAATTGCAGAACGTATTGTACCAGAACATGCAAGAAGTTGTGTAAATTAAACGTGGATTCTGAAAAATTCACCATTCCTCATGATAAATAAAAAAAAAAAAAGGGCTTATCGACATCATGGACAGCTGTTGCTTCAATAAAAATGGGACTTGATATTCATGTGTGTGATCAATCACCAATGTCGCATTGCTAAATGCCATTCTGGTATTCTGAAGTCGATATTTAGAAGATGTTGGTGTACACCATTGACAATATGTAGTCGTTGGAGATTATGTCTTCCAGCAGTCTGTTGGAATTTTAATGGGCAAATATTGTGCTCATTTCTTGGCTGACCTGCCTTAATATTCACATGAAGCAAAATTTGTCCAGAAGCTTCTACGTGAGAAAGGGCCTCTTACTGTGATCTTCGACGTTTAGATGCACCGATGACGTTTTGGCTATTCAAATATTCACTTTCATCCATACATCGATCTGATATATCCAAGTGGACTCGAAATAAAAGACACCACGTAGCCTTCCGCTTCTGCTTTATATCTGAATATTTTATCACAAAAAAGATTCTCCATTGTCAACTTCCCAGGTCACTGACCTCAGCTGAGGAGTCTGTTTAAAATTCCCTTAGAATGTTCTTTCCATCGTTTTTTACGCTGTGTAGTACCTTTCTCCTTTGGTTGGTACGTTGGGAAATGGTACATTCCTGCCACACGCTGTCTTTAATGAAAGGGTGACGATAACGAACAGTCATCAATCTCATAAATCCCACAAAAAGTACGAAATTAAAATCAGGACAATCACGGATCCTTGTATTCACCAAAGGTGGGATAATGTGCCTAGGGGAAGTACGCTTTCCCTGTTGACAAGTCACACACGCCGTGAGCCATATATCTTGATCAGGTGTATGGACTAACATGGACTCAAAATTGATATGTAAAGAATGGTTTAACAATTCGAACCAATGACAGGTTATATTTGCACACTGACAATATTTTCTTAGTCTTTGGTTATCATATCCTTAAACAGTCTGTTGGAATTGCCTTGGGGCACGAATTGTGCATTTTCATTCATATGTCAATTCGAATGTGACAACGAAATAAAAGACACAACAAAGTCTTCCACAACTGCTTCGTACTTAGATATTTTATTGAACATAGATTGATTGGTTAATTGATTGATAATATGATGTTTAACATTGCTAAAATAACTATATTCTTGCTAATTGTATGCACTTTTTCATCGTGAAATTAGTTTCTTTTATAAAGTCATTTAATTTGTATACCATTTTACATCCAGGGTCCCTTCCCGGGTATATTGTATCTGGGCTCTCTCCCCCACAAATAAAAAACTGGACGCCACGAGACAACTAACAAATTGTTGAATGTGGCGGAAAACAACAAACAATCAATCATTAAACATCTAGGGAATGTAGTTTTATGATTACAATGTTCTCTAAGCCTACTTTTTATAATTCCGATAGGGTTTTGGTTCAAATTTGAAAAATCGAAATATTCCTGAATTTTGATCATTTCAATTTCTTTTTAAAATACATTTGTATGATATATATATTTACTAATTGACATGTTTCTTGAGGATTTTATCCATTGAATTAACAAATATCATCTTCAGTTTTCATAAATATTTTTTATTTAAACATTAGAATGACTACATGAGTCTTTTATGCATGTTTTAATAGATATTCATATCATGCATCAATTCACAACGAAATTTGGACTCTAAAATCTCTTATTTACAAAGAATACACGTTTTTTATTATCTGGAGAAAAAAATCACAAAAAATCATATAAAATAACGGAGAGCTTGTATCATTCTTTTGATGTTGAAATCATACTGCATACGAAGTATTTTAACAAGCCATGGCATAAAATCTTGAAATAATGAGATACCTTAAAGTCAGCATTTCGCAAATTCCATATGGTTGTTATAAAGATCTAGTTTGCCAATACAAATTGTCATAGGGTCAAATGATGTCTGACGTGTTTCATATCAAACGTTGGCCATTCTTTACACATTGATTTTGACTACGGATTACTCTATTTACATTAATCGATACGCAAGAGCTTGTGCATATTATAAGTTTTTAAATCGAGGCGGGCTACTGACAAAGAAGTTGATGTTACAGGGGTTTGTACAGTCTCGTCTAAAATCAGCATTTCGCAAACCTTATGGTCGTTATAGCGTTCTAGTTTGCCTGTACAACTTACCATAAAGTCAAATGATGTCTTATGTGTTTGATACCAATTGTTAGGCCGTTCTTGACACACTGATTCTGGCAACGGATTGCTCCGTTTACCTGATCAGAATATAGGGCTCACGGCGGGTGTGACCGGTCGACAGGGGATATTTACTCCTCCTAGGCACCAGATTCTACCTCTGGTATGACCAGGGGTCCGTGTTTGCCCAACTCTCTGATTTGTATTTTCTATAGGAATTACGATATTGAATACTGTCAGTTATCTTGACCTATTCATGACCAAGATAAAGGGCTCACGGCGGGTGTGACCGGTCAACAGGGGATGCTTACTGCTTGTTGATCCCACCTCTGGTATATATATATATGTGTGTGTGTGTGTGTGTGTGTGTGTGTGTGTGTGTGATCACTGTTCGCTTTGGCTTCTTCAAATAATGTATTTAAAACTCTCAATGGAAAAAAAGTAGAGTTTCGTGCGAATATGATGTGTACCTAATTGCATATTACGTGAATCAAGTATGGCATCTTGTATAATTCACCCTTTATATGTACGATGTAAGAAAGCCTAGTTTTTAACTGATCGTCAGGAATCGTGTAAAGTGTTGAAAAGTTTTGATCTTGCTGATTTGGGGGAAATCACTGTTATTTAAAATTTACCAAAGTTCTTTGGAATGATATAGAATCCACATCTGACAAATGTTTTATAAAGATTTCCTTCCTCCCTGACACTGACTGTCTCTTCTTTTCGTTGCGTCATGTAAGCTCTCATGTCACTTTTTTATGCTATATCATTGTATTCCTATTTGTGTCCCTCTTCCACTCCCTCAGATTTTGGAGAATATCAGGTTAAATGTGAATGTTTCAGTGGTGGAATCATGTTCCCACAATTATATGGTTGTTGGTGATACAAAAATCTGCGCGTCTTTTCCCATCTACAACCATGTTCTCCCACTGGTCTGTTGAAGAGTTTGTTTCTTGTTCCAACTTTGGCACTCGTATCTCCCATAATAATCGTGATGTGATGCTTTGTTATGCTGTCCAATTCCAGCTGCAGCTGTTCATAAAATGCATTCTTAACCTCTTCCTCAGCATCATCAGCATAATACTGGAAGAATGACATGGTTACTTGCTTTCCTTTATTGATTGATTGATTATATATTGTTTAACGTCCCGCTTGAGAATTTTTCACTCATATGGAGACGTCACCATTGCCAGTGAAGGGCTGCGAAATTTAGGCCTATGCTCGGCGCTTATGGCCTTGAGCAGAGAGAGATCTTTATCGTGCCACACCTGCTGTGACACGGGACCTCGGTTTTTGCGGTCTCATCCGAAGGACCGCCCCATTTAGTCGCCTCTTACGGCAAGCAAGGGGTACTGAGGAGCTATTCTAACCCGGATCCTCACGGGCCTGCTTTCATTTAAGCCGCATTGTTACCAATTGTTTGCCGAGTGACTTCTTCCCATTGAGGTCATTTCAGCGCCTATCCCGAGTATAATGACTACACCCTCATGATGTTGCCCGTCTTCTCGATCCGAATACAGTTCTATATCAACTAACCACCCAACAAACGCCTTTGACTGACTAATACAAATGCCGATCGCTATCGAACTGGCCGACAGAAGGTTGGGGCACCTCATCAGGATGGTTTCATAAGGTAGCAGCTATTGCGCAACGGGTTTAGAACTGCAGACAGTAACAAGGATACACAATCCAAGAATAAACCATGATACCGTGGTGAGGCGTCTCCACTCCATGACATCAAGCCCCGTCGCACTGCAGTGGGGATGTCCCTTAATCATCATCAACGTAACGTTATGCTCCAATGATTGCAAAGACATCATCCAAATGTGTTTCCATTGTAAAAACGGAGCCGTATGCTCTTCTCTGATCAGGCTCTACCCCGAAGAGGGGAGACCGCGTGTTTTTCAACGTTGCATGTAACGTTAAACGATAAGTGCATCGTGGAATGTGACGGGTTTGGTGGTGGTAGCGTTAAACGATAAGTGCATCGTGGAATGTGAAGGGTGGAATGTGACGAGTTTGGTGGTAGTAATGTTATATGATAAGTGCGTTGTAGAATGTGACGGGTTTGGTGGTGGTAGCGTTAAACGATAAGTGCATCGTGGAATGTGAAGGGTGGAATGTGACGAGTTTGGTGGTAGTAATGTTATATGATAAGTGCGTTGTAGAATGTGACGGGTTTGGTGGTGGTAGCGTTAAACGATAAGTGCATCGTGGAATGTGAAGGGTGGAATGTGACGAGTTTGGTGGTAGTAATGTTATATGATAAGTGCGTTGTAGAATGTGACGAGCTTAGTGGTAGTAGCGTTATGGTACTGTGGCGTGGGATCTGTAGTGGCCACAAAACCTGCGTGGTCATCATTAAAAGCAGCGGCATATATTCCATATAGGCTAAAAGGCTGAAGCCTACACACCATTTTTTCCAAGTGTAAAATTAATTATAAACAGAGCTGCCTGAGAAGGGAAAAAAATTATTATTAATCTTGGCAATCATTTCTGCAATTCTGTTAGACTTGTCTTCGAATCCGTAATTTACTTATCCGACCTTTTCAAAGTCTTTATTTAATGACCGATATTTTTATTCCGATATACTGGCTAATGTTCAATTTGATATGAAATATAATTGTTGTCTGAAAATCAAATAGCTGACTTTTCACAGCAACATCTACTGCGACAGTAACACCTAAAACCCCACTACAAAGTGAAAGAGAAAACAAAGGTAACAATTAATAAATTATGTCATAAATTTATGAGCTGTATTATGTGTTCATGAAGTCCGCATTGTATTTCAGTTAAATTATTTCCCAATCATCTTCTTCGAATACATCTAAATATAAGATTTTTGACCGATATCATATGTGCTATCCAGAATCAAAGCCAGTAGCCCAATTGAAACCTGCAAGCAGTTTGTACCTCCATATTTCGACCCATTTTTGGACGGAAGCCCACACATTGAGCAGTGGACAAATACTCAAAAGCAGCATCTTCTTGAAGAACAGTGGGACGCAGAGTCTATACAGAACTTCAAATTTCCTTTCAGGTAATTGCATAATCAATTTATTTGCAAAAACTTCTCCCCAAAATGTATGAGATATTTGCACGGCACTACCATATCAATTGATTAAAAAAAAAAAGATTACATGAGTCTTGGAGTTCTCTTCCATGATTTCTATGAATTAGAATTGCCCCTGGAAAAAAATTTATCCTGTATGATTGAAGTAAATTGTCATTGGCAATCATTGATGTACAAGCTTGACTTCACGTTTGCTGAGAATGTCTCTGTATTATTTCTCAATTTTGTCAACAAGGTAAAAATTGTATCTTTAGATAATGTCATTTTTGCCATTCAAAATCTCTAGAATTCAGGAGCTCTGGACCCACTGGGGGCCTCAATGTGGCCTCCAGACACCCTGCCTGCAGTTAGTCTACACATCAAAAGATAAGAATATACGCCACTGAAAGGGACTAGTACAAGTTTTTAAAAAATATATTTTCTTTTTGATATTAAGCATTAAACATGTAACCCACTGACAACTGACAACCAAAATTTGCACCTTCTTCATGCTAGGATAAGAGCAATACTTTAGTCGTAAACAAGACCCGGGCTTTGTTTATGTTTACAAACTAATGAAGTGTTAATTTTATAATTTAAAGCATCCTAATTCTGCCCAGACACAAATTTAGCTTTTAAATGGCACATTTTACCTAAAGAATAGTTAAAATGTGTTATATATAATGAACTTGATTGACAACTATATTTTCAAATGTTTGTATACAATAGCATATCTCAGTCTTTGTTTACACCTCAAATAATAAACTCTCTATAATGAGTTTCTGTCATGCTAGTATAACCTTAATTTTCTGTGAAACCATTTAAACATTTTATCAAAAGTAAAAAACAAAAATTTGGGGAAAATCCCAACAAAAGGCAACTTGACAAAACAATGCACCCAGTGTCTTAGTGCAACGTTTAATGGACTATTTTCACCAGAACAATGTCGACACATTACAATGGGCCTCATACAGTTTCGATCTCTCGCCAATAGAGCATGCATGGGACATGTTCAATTGACATACTCTAACGCGCCCGAGTCCATCGGAGACTCTATCCGTTTTGTTGTCAGACGCTTCTAGGAGAACGGCAGATAAATTGACCGTGTAACGATCCCTATTGCATCACAGAATTCAAGCAGTAGCAAATGCTAACTGGGTACATTCGTTATTGCAATAGGAGACTTCCAGTGATTACCACCTCTTCAGCACTTCAGATATGTACCTTCTATAAGTCGTAAAAAAAATAAGCGATATATTTGAATCAAAGAAGAAAGGTATTACCGAGAGGTTGCGTTTCTTTTGGGCATCAGTATATTTCCTCGTCTCCGCTGTTATGCTAGCTTATTGGTGGAATAAATACATTTAGTTCTCATATTCCAAATTCTAATATGATCATGGTATTAGTTGCTGCTAGTTTCTGCATGTTTGTCACTACGTACAGTCACATTGGTTCCGTTGACGGTTCTTGAAAAATTCTCATCCACATTTATAAATCTACTCCTTGGTACTCTTTCCATAACGATGGATTTTTTGTGAGTAAGGGTTGACAACGGTTAACCTCTTCGACCCAGAGGGGCGATGGTTTACTAACAGGGTATCCTTCCCTTGGCAAAGGGTTTCAGATATAGGCCCTAGAGACTCGCTGTTTATCTCTATAGGAGAGAAGCCTTTACACTCTAAAGGGAGAAGTCTTTATCATCTAGAGGAGACTCGTCTTTAGACTCTGGAGGATACTTTGCCTTTTTGACTTTAGAGGACATTCGCCTTTTGACTCAAGAGGAGACTTGTCTTTAGACTTTAGAGGAAACTCGTCTTTTTGATTCTAGAAGAGACCCCCTTTTTGACCCAGGAGGAGACCCATCTTCATACTCTAGAGGATACACACCTTTTGATCATAGAGGAGACTCGTCTTTTGATCTTACAAGAGACTCGTCTTCAGACTCTAGAGGAGACTCGTCTTTTGACTCTAGAAGAGACTCGGCTTTTGACTCAAGAGGAGACTTGTCTTTTGACCCTGTAGAAAACTAACCTTTAAACTTTAGAGGAGACTCGTCTCTTGATTCTAGAACAGACTCCCTTTTTGACTCAAGAGGAGACTCGCATTCAGACTCTAGAGGAGACTCGTCTTGTGATTCTGTAGGAGACTCGTCTTTTTTTATTCTAGAGAAGACTCGTCTTTTGAATTTAGAAGAGACTCGTCTTTTGACCCTAGAGGACACTCATCTTTTCACTCTAGGGGAGAGGAGTCTTTTGTATAAATCAAAGATCATGTACATCCAGATATAGTCCACTCTTTCCAGACTCGAAGATAATAAAATATAAAAATTAGATGCTTAAAAACGTCAATTTTGCGAGATAACGCAAATCCTCTACCTAATAATAAGCGTATCCAGGTACGAATTTGCAAATCTCAACCAAAATCCTCATTTTAGAATAAAAACGTTCACAAAATGCACAAAGAAACATCACATTTATAAATATCCATACGTCAAACATCAATAGCCCCGTGAGGACCCGGTTAGAATGGGTACTCAGTACTCCATGTTGTCGTAAGAGGCGATTAAATGGGGCGGTCCTTCGGATGAGACCACAAAAACCGAGGCCCTTTGTCACAGTAGGTGTGGCATGATAAAGATCCCTCCCTGCTCAAAGGCCATGAGCGCTGAGCATAGGCCTAAATTTTGCAGCCTTTCACCAGCAATGGTGACGTCGCCATATGAGTGAAAAATTCTCAAGTGGGACGTAACAAAATATACAATCAATCAAATTATGCGAATATACACAAAACGTTCTTCCAGCAACGGAAATTGAATTTTATTTTCCATCTCTATTTGAATAGAAATAATCTAATTTCAGCATTAGCGTAGCATATGGATAAAGAAGTTTCCCCCTTGCAACGAAGTGAAAGGGAGTGGGCAAAGGTGAAAGGGCGAGCTTGCGATCTTCGCCCTCTCAATGCTCCTTTGTATCTTTGCTTGAAAAGTGAGTATATGCAGTCAGGAGAATACTATTTATCTACTAGACTACAAGAGCTGGTTTTATATATATATATATAAAAAACCTTGAATTAAATCGTTACAACAATGTAGATTACATCGTTCTAGAACGATCAACTGAAATCAGTAGAACAATTTGTTAAATCGCTGGACCAATTTAGAAAATCTTTAAAACGATTTAGAAAATCATTAAAATGATATATTTGAATCGTTCAAATCGTGTACACAGTTTACTAGTGTTTGAATCGTCAGACCGACTAAGAATAATCGTTAAAAAGATTTCCTTGAAACTCTACTAACCATTCTAAAAATCGTCGGAACAATCTGACGATTTGTTAAATCATTCTAACTATTTATTCAATCCTGACGGCATGATTATGCTGTTGTATTGACTACCATATTGTATCATTTTAAAGAGGAAAACATTTTCAATTTTGTTTGGGGGAGGAGAGGGTGTGTGTGTGCTGAATTTTTATGTCCAGCAATCGATTTATCATCATGATCTTAAGCCCTCGACATATAATGTTGTGTGCTCGACATAATTATCAATACAAGTAAGCAAGGGGGTATTATATATATATATATATATATATATATATATATATATATATGGCTTCCATTCCATTAGAATATGTTTGGGTGGTCTGTTTTAGCATAAGGCCATAAAAATAAGAGGAGTTTTGTTTTATTTTGTGTGTTTGGTTATCTTGCATTTGCTTGTCGATTTTTTTTTTATGGAGGGACCATTAAGTTGTTAGAACTTGTTCCCAATCTTTTTGATTTATTCAATAAAATATGTTCAAAACTAACAAAAACATTGGATCGTCATTGCACAGATACTACACTAGTCATTGCACAGATACTATACTAGTCATTGCACAGACACTATACTAGTCATTGCACAGATACTACACTAGTCATTGCACAGATACTACACTAGTCATTGCACAGATACTATACTAGTCATTGCACAGATACTATACTAGTCATTGCACAGATACTATACTAGTCATTGCACAGACACTATACTAGTCATTGCACAGATACTACACTAGTCATTGCACAGATACTATACTAGTCACAGATACTATACTAGTCATTGCACAGACACTATACTAGTCATTGCACAGATACTATACTAGTCATTGCACAGACACTATACTAGTCATTGCACAGACACTATACTAGTCATTGCACAGACACTATACTAGTCATTGCACAGATACTACACTAGTCATTGCACAGATACTATACTAGTCACAGATACTATACTAGTCATTGCACAGACACTATACTAGTCATTGCACAGATACTATACTAGTCATTGCACAGACACTATACTAGTCATTGCACAGACACTATACTAGTCATTGCACAGATACTACACTAGTCATTGCACAGATACTATACTAGTCATTGCACAGACACTATACTAGTCATTGCACAGACACTATACTAGTCATTGCACAGATACTACACTAGTCATTGCACAGATACTATACTAGTCACAGATACTATACTAGTCATTGCACAGACACTATACTAGTCATTGCACAGATACTATACTAGTCATTGCACAGACACTATACTAGTCATTGCACAGATACTACACTAGTCATTGCACAGACACTATACTAGTCATTGCACAGATACTATACTAGTCATTGCACAGATACTATACTAGTCATTGCACAGATACTATACTAGTCATTGCACAGATACTATACTAGTCATTGCACAGATACTATACTAGTCATTGCACAGACACTATACTAGTCATTGCACAGACACTATACTAGTCATTGCACAGATACTATACTAGTCATTGCACAGACACTATACTAGTCATTGCACAGATACTACACTAGTCATTGCACAGACACTATACTAGTCATTGCACAGATACTATACTAGTCATTGCACAGATACTATACTAGTCATTGCACAGACACTATACTAGTCATTATATGTACATGCAACCTTTTCCAGAAAACAATACTTATGTAGTTTTTACCTACCTAGTTTTGATTAGATCGTAGAATAGAATACCTACCTAGTTTTGATTAGATCGTAGAATAGAATACCTACCTAGTTTTGATTAGATTGTAGAATAGAATACCTACCTAGTTTTGATTAGATCGTAGAAAAGAATACCTACCTAGTTTTGATTACATTGTAGAAAAGAATACCTACCTAATTTAGAATAGATTGTAGAAAAGAATACCTCTAAGATACTAAAGTATAATTATTTATACCCATGTTAAACACAAAGCCAACTTATAATACTATATTTAACATATAACACTACATTTAGCAGATAATACTACATTTAAAATAGCCCCGTGGGGATCCGGGTTGTTAGAACAGATCCTCAGTACCCCTTGCTTGTAAGAGGCGACTAAATTGGGCGGTCCTTCGGATGAAACCGCAAAAACCGAGGCCCCGTGTCACAGTAGGTGTGGCACGTTAAAGGTCCCTCCTTGCTCAAAGGCCATAAGCGCTGAGCATAGTCCTAAATTTGCAGCCCTTCATCAGCAATGGTGACGTCTCCATATGAGTGAAAGATTCTCGAGCGGGACGTTAAACAATATATAATCAATCAATCAATCATACATTTAAAATATAACACTAAATTTAAATCATAACATTACATCTAACAAGTAATACTATACGTAACATTTAACACTATTTTTAAACCTATAACACTATATATAACATTACAATTAACATATAACACGATATTTAACATATTACATTATATCTAACAAATATTACTATATTTAACAAATAACATGATATTTAATACATAACAATATATTTAACATATAACACAATATTTAACAAACAACGCTACATTAAACATATAAATATATTTAACAAATAACACGATATTTAACAACTGTCTAGGTTGTATGTATTGCAATTTATAAAGTAATGAAATGATTTTCTGTAATTAGTCAATAACACAAGAATAGCATCTGTTTTCGTATTGCCCAAAATACAAACAACTTCTATTCTTTATATCTTGTAACTTGTTTGTAACAGTTGAATATATATATATATATATATATAGAGAGAGAGAGAGAGAGAGAGAGAGAAAGAGAGAGAGAGAGAGATTATTGTTCCCATTGAAAGAAATTAGGCAAAAGGCGCCGGATGTAACATACTTTCTTTATTTAGAACAAATTAAAAACAAGAAAAGATTTTTTGAAAAAATATGGGAATAAGTCGTAAAATAGGAAAGTAACAGAGTATAGATTGATTGATTATATATTGTTTTACGTCCCGCTTGAGAATTTTTCACTTATATGGAGATGTCACCATTGCCGATGAAGGGCTTCAAAATTTAGGCCTATGCTCGGTGCTTAAGGCCTTTGAGCAGGGAGGGATCTTTATTGTGCCACACCTACTGTGACAAAGGGCCTCGGTTTTTGCAGTCTCATCCGAAGGACCGCCCCATTTAGTTGCCTCTTACAACAAGCAAGGGGTACTGAGGGTCTATTCTTACCCGGATCCCCACGGAGTTAAGTAACATAGTAAATTAACGTTCTACATGTCCAATCCCAATTGCAATCTGTTATTCAGAGAGAGGGAAAAATTAGAACATTGTTTTCTCTTTCTTTTATGACTCAATACCCCTATACATTCGTTCAAGTCATTATGTCCCTTATTACACCAGTGATACTATATGACTTCCAAAAAATCTAAGGATGACAAAAATTACTGTCAATATGTAAACTCTAAATTTTTAAGAGGAAATTCGGTCTACAATATAATATTAGAGGAGTATTAAAATCACGTGTTAGACATATCAAAAAAAGTGTGTTCCATTTGTCCATCAATGTTTAGTAAACCTGAAGTGATAAAAGAATTAGATAGGTTACATTAGGAGTATGTTTTGGTTCCAGCTGACAGAACTTGTCATGACTTAATTTGTAACTGTGCTGTATTTTAAACAATCTTGACATTACTTCTACATTTAGCAATCCCGCTTCTATTCCAGCTCCCCTTTCAATAGATGGAATTCTTCATCCCGGTCAAAGGAACGAATGAATATGAGTTACTGTACCTATAACAGATTCCTAAACTTCATGAAAACCTTACAAAACATAGATACATTGCTGGATCCAGTAAATGTTCTACCAAGCCCCTATCTTTGATTCTCAAGAAGCTATTAATTACTGTGAATGAGAAACTTCAAACCTACTGTGTAACAACATATGCCAAAAGTATGGATTCTAAAAATTTCTACAGAACTTCTAATAAATTTGAAATCACAAACCAACAACATAAAATCATATGACTTTTCAACACTTAAGCTAATGTAGTACCAATTTTTAAAAAAGGGGATAAATCGAAAGCTGAAAACTACCGACCTGTCTCGCTCACAGTAGTTACCTGCAAGATCCTTGAGAATATTATATGCAACAGTATTTCAAAACATCTTGAAGAACGTGAGATGCTCAATGATGCACAGCATGGATTCCGGAAAAATAGATCATTCGAGTCCCAACTCATTTTAACAGTGCAAGACCTCGCAAAGAGTATAGATCTTGGAGAGCAAACTGACCTTATACTTTTGGATTTTTCCAAAGTATTTGATAAGTTATGAAAGACTTCTATACAAAGCACACCACTAAGGAGTCCGGGGGTCTACACTCCAGTGGATTAGGGACTTTCTGAGTGACAGAAACCAGCGAGTCGATGTCGATGGTAAGAACTCCTGTAATGCACCCGTCCAGTCAGGAGTACCTCAAGGCACTGATGTTTCTGTTGTTCATTAATGATTTGCCGGAATACGTACATCACGCAAGCGTCAGACTCTTCGCTGATGACTGTGTCCTGTATCGAAAGATCCAGTCTAACAGCGACATCACTAGACTACAAGAGGACCTAAATAACCTGCTGCAGTGGGAAGCAGATTGGAAAATGGAGTTCCACCCCAGCAAATGTCAGCTACTGCGAGTTACCAACAAACGCAAACCTACCAACAGTGTCTATAACATCCATGGGCACAATCTGGAAGTAGTGGACTCTGCTAAATATTTCGGCGTTACCATCCATAAGAGCCTGAAATGGAACCAACACATAGATATCATCACAAAGAAAGCCAACTTCACCGGAGCTTTCATTCAGAGAAATTTACATCACTGCCCAAGGAGTACCAAGGCTGCATGTTATACCACGCAAGTAAGACCCTTAGTGGAGTATGCATGCACAGTATGGGACCCTCATACTGCACAGGACACCCAGAAACTTGACGACGATCTGCTCGTTTTGTGATGAACACCTACACACAAACCAGCCGTGTATCATCGATGCTGGATACTCTCCAATGGCTATCTTTAGAAGAGAGACGGGCCAGATGTCAGGCAATAATGATGTACAGGATAGTTAATGGCCTAATACCACCAGACGAGCTACGCTCAACGACATCTGCAGCCAGGGGTCACACCCACAGATTCCTGGTATAATATGCCAGGACACTTGTTTATAAGCAGTCCTTTTTCTCCAGATGGTATCAGGGTCTGGAATTTATTGCCACAGAGAGCAGTTGACAGTGCCTCCGTGGATGTGTTCCGACAGGAGGTCCTGGCTTGCAGGCTACGTTGCAAATAAAGGAACCACCTGCCAGTTTTTACGTTTTTAACCAGCACCTGTACATAATTTGCACCTAGTGACAGCGATTTGCATTCTGTTGTCACGACAAGCAATAGTGCGAGAATACTCATGTATAATGAGGACTGCACTAGAACGAAAGAAGAAGAACCCTGGTGTTACTAATGCGCCGAAGGCACTGGCCTTGACATCCTGCTTTCATCTGTTGAGGTTACGTCTCAGGAAATCAAGGGTTCTGTTCATGTCGAGTGCTCAAGATTTATAATAGGATTGATCCAAAACTGTATAAAATTGTGAGAGTAATAAAGTTTATTTAATTGAAATTAATTTGTACATTTTCAAAGTTTGTAAAATTGTGGATGAGAGTTGATCTCTATTTGACTGAACATTCGTGTTCTAGGGTTCGAGCTTGGGGTGGGGGTAACATTACATGGAAATTCTCATCAGGATAGATGAACAGATCATAAACACTTGGCTACTGAATATTATGAGCAATACGGTGCTAAAGTAAGTACCCTCATGTGACATCATAAGATGTTGCAAAATCAATGATTTATTCACGATAGGAACATAAATTTTGCTGGAGGTTTATTTTATTTTTTTTGACAGTTATTGTAAAAAATCTTGTTAAATATGAAATATTTAAAAGTCTAAGCTATATATGAATAATAAATGACATGGTTCAAAATATTGAATCCAAGGGCAATAACTCTGTTTTCATTGATTTAAATTTTCCAGACATTCTGTATATTTTCGTAAAGAAATAGTTTCTTAAAATTGCTATACTATTATATCGTTTTATGAAATTTGGATTATGCTGTTTAAGGAAAATTTTGTAATTTTTTTATGATTCTGTTTATCGTAAGATGTGCGTTGGCCAATAAAGTTAGTTTCAACTCTAATAAGTGCAAATAAATACAATTTTTATACTTTTATCTGATAATAATGCGAGTATGGAGTTTTCATATATTATACATGTCGTACGAATACTAAGCGGGATAACGTAAAATAAATAAATAATAATAATCAATTTGCAAATGTATCCGGAAATTACCGAAACCAGCAGGTACGAGACCTTCGGGTGAAATCGCGCAGTCACGAGATTTCGTGACGTCACAGGGATTTTCCCAGCCAGATTTTATATGATGAGTCATCAAAAAGAAATGAACATCAGACTGTATTCACGCTTCCATTAGACCGGGGACTTCTACCTCTTGTTTGACTGAATCATCAGGATTTTTTAACGTTTTGAGCCAAGTCAAAAGAGGGCACAACTAAACAAGAGGGGCCCAACTAAAATACGCCAATCTACCAAGATGGCGGCCCCAGATCCAAGTCAAAACCAAGGTAGCGTACGTAAATGCAGAGGAAATTCCGCAAGAGTATAGCTCTATTTTAAGATTGGTGACTCATGCAACTGTTCATTGACTTAATAACATTGTTCGTCAACTTATTCAAATAAGTCTTCGTTTGGTTACTTTAGGAGTGGGAAATAATTACTATCACAGTTGGCTTCTTTATTTCCTGGTGGAATAATTAGGACATAAGGTGCTTTTATCTACAAACACAGAACATGGTCAGCTAATCCTAGCATCGTTTCATTGTCATCAGAATGTCAGGATAGAAAGAATAACATATCAAGAGTATATGAACCAGACTGTCCCAATCATTGGTTACTATGTGTTCTATATCATGAATAGAAGACACTATCAAAGCACATAGTTATTTAGAAAGGAAGGACTATATAATTTATGAGATCAATACTACAGAGATATTTTCCAATGAAACAATGAAAATAGGCTACATAATTTGCACACATTTAATACATGACTGAGTCGCAGTAAATTAAACATTCATGATAGCCTAATTCGACCCTTGATTATTGAAAAGATTATGACTGAGTATGAAATTTCAAATATGGTGTATATGGTATTCAGATATAGTGTAAAAGTTGATGACTGTTAATTGTTGGAAAGAATGATTGTGAAAAGCCAATACTTTGATATATATATGTGTGTGTGTTTAGTTTAAACAAGAAATGGGACAATTGAAACAGTCAGGTACATCAAACAACATTTTTGCCGCTTGAAAAGTAGGCTGTAGTCAATTATCTTCAGACTCATAAAATTCAGAAAAGTAATACTTCAGTTTGTGGACAGTAACTGTAGTGACTTAGTCATGTACTTTTATTTATTACAACCTTGAAATAGGCATCTGTATTGTGTTGATTAGTTGTTGCTTCATAATTTCACTAAAAAAATGCTTGGCCTCCTTTGGTGAAGGTTATTTTGGCTTTGCACAGTGTTTAAGTTTTGCTGAGTGTTGTTTTATTTTTGTAGACTTGCCACCCCCCGTTCCACCACCCCCGGTACCAAGAAATAGAAATATACAAAAACCGACACTTCCTAGTCGCAGACTCGACACAGAAAATATGGGTAAATTAGGGATGCTAACTGTGTGTGTTTACACTGAACCCAAAGAACCCTCCCACACAATTTTATGAAAGACTAACAAAGCTAATTTATTTTTGGCATTTACTAATTCCCACTTTTAAAAAAAAGTTATAAGTGAAAGCACCAATATTTCAATCACATGTATATTTTTGTGTGTGTGTCTGCACCAGATTTTTTTGTTTTGTTTCATTGTCATCTTTTTTGAAGGAGTGTAAAACATCAGAGGTGGCCATTCAAGCAGAAAGTTGAATTTTTCAATTGTTGTTGAATTTACGGAATGAATTGTTAGTAATTATTTATACATACATGTAATATATGGCTTCCAACATTCCAGCGATTTAGGGGTTTTCTTGTACAGTTTCTCTTATATACTCAAAAGAATTTTTTTGTAGAATTTACAGTGACTGAAAATGTTCTTTATGTATATGCATATCTTTTGTAGTCAAATGCTGCCACTGCTTTTATGGTGTAGTGCTGATCTTCCTTTCTGGCAATTTAAAATTTATGTTGTAAATCCTGCAACACACTGGTCTTTTTCTCATTGAGTTATTTTCTACATTTATTTGATAAGCAATATGTTAAAGGCTCAAGCAACAGAAGAAAATTTAGTAGTGACAGGTAATGAAAGTTTGAAATTTTTTATTTTGACTTGCAGCTGATCTGAGGAGAAGACTAACCATTAATTTTACACCCCAAACTCCTTCCTTGGCAACCATGGGATACAGAACACAAATGTAAGATTTCTGTGTGGATATTAATGGCTTGTTTTTGGTATTAGTTTGAAATTAGAACAATTCTGTTTTGAAATCTGCAATCTTGAGTCATCACACAATGAGGTTTATACATACAGTTAAAAGAGAGTAAATATTTCTGTTACAGAGAAAGGATAAAGGGTTTGAAGTCGACAGGAAAACTACAAATAGAGTCGAAGGTCAGAAAGTATTCATAATTTAAACGGTTATGTGATATTCTACCACTATTATTTGCAAAGATCAAAGGAATGTAGCAGTTGTTATTCTGTGATATACCTACATATGGCATACCTGATTATTAGAAAATTGATAGGTATTTCAATTGCACTGATAATTAAATTTTATAATAAAAATTAATCACTATATGTTACAAAACAAATTTATAAATTACAGAAGAATATTTGTCATTCAATATAAAACAATCATCTGCATTCAAAAATTGATACACATGTAAACAAACATGATGATGCACAGACAAGTTAACCCTCTTCTACGTATGTGTAGTTTCTTGGACTGTATATTCAAAGCTGTTGATATAATCCATCAACATCAAACTAAATATTTGAAATATTTTTCGAAATAGGTCTAATGTATCCCATCATCTCACTTTTTCATCAGCAAAAAAACATGTAGGTCTAGTGAGTCTGTTTCAGAAACTGTCATGGTGAAACTAATTCGTAGCTGTGTAAGCAAACCATTGGCTGCATCTTTCTGAGGCATAGTAGAATAGAAATAAAGTTCTTACTGTCATGGATGATGCAGGATAACGTGGGTCTCATAGAGTTTTTAAAATAAAAAAAATTGATGGTCAAGTAAACCAGTGAAATAATGAAATTTACTGGTCTGAACAGATATTTACCAGTCAATATTTCAGTTACTTGAATGTAAAAACAAACAAAATAAAACTTTAAGACACATTGATATTGACTGTAAAGTACACAATATTCATAGCCTCATGACTAGCTAAGAGTAAATTTGGTCTGTTGAATACCATCCATGTGGCTTCAAATGCCTTATTGAATGAGTAGACTTTCTCATACAAGGGCTGTGAAGGTGTGAGTGCTTAAGTGAACATCAATGGTGCCCCCAACCCAGAATAGTCTGCATGCAGATTTCCATTAGCTTTCATTGATACCTCTGTTCACATGATGAAGTCGAATTCATGTAACATAAGTTATATTATTAGCAGTTTCCATCTATATCTGCTTATAATTCAAACATGATCTGAAAAATATGAGAAAGTAATTGTCTCATATTGCTGTTGAAATGTCTATTCATTTTCTGTGAAAATTAATCCCAAATCATAAAAGCTCTTGAATTTATTCATTTAAATACACAAGTTCAAACGTTTAGTCTATTTCACAACTACACTTAAAAATCAAATTAAATTTCCAAATTGATTGTTTACATATTGCCTGTACATAAAATCACTGGACTTTAGAAGTATTTGCTGATGGGATGGGCGGATTTAAAAAAAAACTTTAGTCTTGAAATGTTATTTAAAATATTAAAATAGTACTCAACCTCAGAGGTTTTCCTGCAACATACTCAAAAGTGTGATCTTTTTTTTTTTCTGAAATTTACAATGCTTTTTGTAGTCTTAGCAACACATTAAGCCAATCAGTTTCCTGACTTACAAATTTAGATTTGCATGTAGTGGAAGTAGAACTAAATTTTGAATGATAAATCCATTGCAGACTTATGACTTCATGTCGGATGACCTCCAGGAACTGGAGGAAATAGGAAGAGGGAATTATGGAATGGTCACAAAAATGGTGCACAAAGAAAGTGGCACTATAATGGCTGTTAAGGTAATTTCCCTGTAATGGATACTTTGGTAATTATTAAATTCTGATTTAAAAATGGGAGCAAAATTCATTTGATCTTGTAATGTTTAGTAAAGATGGCCATGTGTTAAGACCATTCCAACTTATTATTGTGTTTTCCTCTCAATTGAACATGTAAATCACACATGTGAAACAAGACTGAATTTCTTAAAGAAAATGAATTCTGTTACAGAGAATACGCTCCACAGTGGATGAGAAAGAACAGAAAGAGTTGTTGATGGATCTGGATGTTGTGATGAGGAGCAATGATTGTAGATTTATAGTACAATTCTATGGAGCTCTGTTTAAAGAGGTACATGTTGTGTGAGGAATAGACTGAGTGTTGACAGGATACATTGAAATCTGGTCATTACGGTTTTCATCCTGTTACAATAAAATAATGCAGTACCTGGAACAATGTATTAGAGGTTAACAGTGAAATCCAAAATATCATTTAGAAATTTTTTCTTGAGCTTATTATACTTCTCCAGGAAGATGGGTTCCTTTTGGATGAATTTTTTAGTGTTATTTTGTATTTTACAGGGAGACTGCTGGATCTGTGTAGAAATGATGGACATTTCTCTTGATAAATTTTATAAATATATATTTAATGTGTTACAAACAACGATACCAGAGGAAATTCTAGGAAAAATAACTGTAGCAGTAAGTTGATTTTAACAGTGTTTGTGAGAAACTCGATAGGGACTCACTCATTACTTTAGAATATTATTAATGATAGGGAGTGTTACTATTACTCAGACAGGACTTTATAAAACCAGCATAAATTTTTTTTTTCATTCAAATTTTATTCTGTCATCTTGAAATTTAACATAATTGAATGTTGTGAGTCCTACTGTGATGGTTTAAATGATAAATGAATGTTTAATACCCATTAGTCAAGTGTCGTTGTCAGTGAACTGGTAGTTTTTAAGTTACAGTAAGTTTTGTTCTCATTTCAGACTGTGAAAGCTTTAAATTATCTGAAAGAAAATTTAAAAATAATTCATAGAGGTATGTATTAAATATATATGAATTGACAAAATATTTACATGTTATTTTCTAGATAAATTATTGAATATATTTAAGAATTCCAAATTAAGTGGAGACTCAATTTGTTCCAGGGATCAGAAACCCAGGGCTTATTGCCATTAGTCTATCTGTCTGCCTTCAACATTTATGTTCTATGATAACCTTTAAACAAAATACAGACATGAACGTCTGGTGAAGTGTGAGGCTAGCATCAAAGCTAGGTGACTTATAAAGATATATGTAATTCATCAAGGTTAATGTCAAAGAACTAGAGTCACGATGTATCAAAATTGGCCCTATCTAAACTTAGCTTGAATACTATATGACATCATGACGTTTACCTCGTGATGTTATGAGAATTAAAGTAGCCTTAGGACACTTGCTACAAATAATTGGATTCATAGGTTAATATATTTTTGGCTTATTCTGGTTGTAAATAGTACAACTATTAAATTCTTAAATATAAGTAATATGTATATTTTCTATGATGTTTAAAAGACCCTCCCTATATAACGCTATGTAAATTTTCCCATTGTATTGAGAAACCATTGTGAAAAATTACAAGGACCTTAAAGAATAGTATTGTTTTTACCACCCACCTCAAAGACGACTTTTTTTTCTTCAGTCTGCATATTGAATTTTTCACTTGTATGAAAGGTCATAATTTCCGATGAAATGCTGCCAAATTTATGCTTATGCTCGGTGCTCATAGCCTTTAAGCAAGGAGGGATTTTTGTCACGCCACACCTGCTGTGACACGGGACCTCAGTTTTTTGCAGCCTTATCTAAAGGGCATTTAGTCGCCTCTTATGACAAGCAAGGGGTACTGAGAACATTTTCTAACCCAGATCAAATTGAAGGAAAATAATAACATTTTAAAGTAAGCATCTCTTGAGGACAGATTCTACATAAGTTGAACATCACAGTGAATCAAAAGAATTTTTACTTTTGCATCATTTTAGAGCATAATTTTAGTTGTCAAAATTTCTAACCTCCTTTACAAAAGGTGTTGTAATTAAGAGTATTTAAATAACTATTACTTACATCAGACTTATCGTTTATTTCATTCCTATTTGCATTAAACAAATAAATTGAAAAATTGCAAGATAGTGTAATGTGCAGCATTCTGAACACACCCACTGTTGTTTAATTTGCGTTGTCGAGATGGAGACTCAACCACATCATTAAAAAAGCTAGCTCACCCGTGAGGCAGTAGAAGTTCCCTGTACACTGTCCTCTACTTTAGTTTTTATATGTGTGAATGGAAAATGTAGATCTGCATTGAAGGTTCTTTATTAATGGGTTTTTTTTTTCCTAGTTCTGAAATACAGGATAAAAATCTTTATTTTATTAAGTTTATGAAGTGTCAAACTTTAGATGTCAATACATACGATATATTGGTGCTCTGTAATAATTTTCACTTGATATTGAATTGATTTCTTCCAAATGTAATTTAAATAAATATTATCATAAAATTACAAGTATTTATTTCCAAATGTTTACATGTAGGTTTAAATAAAGTGCATGAAATAAGTATATTAATTTTTTGAAAAAAAAAAAAAGAATTGTTGTAAGTAATAATAAAGCATTATTTGTTATTTCATAATGATGATATTTCTTTAAAAAATATATGTTGTAGGTGCATGCATGGCTTGAACAAATATGTGTACATATTTCTTATTTTCACTAATTAGAAACTAATATGTCAGTTTGAATAAACCTGATACTGCATACTTAATTCAACTTGTACAGGATATCCCTCCCTAAAGGAATTTTTAATGTATGATATATTCTCTTAAAATTTTCAATGTCATTTAATGGTAGGCAGGATTAACAAATACAAATATTTATTGGTACAAACACATGTTCAATTAAATCAATTAGCAAAGACCCACATATAAGCATTCAGTCTGCCATAATGCAGTACATGTCATTTTACAAGTTACCCTTGCTTTATGATAGACTTTGTATTTTTTGACATTTAAGCTGAATGTATGAGTACAGTTTGTTGGATTTAAAAACTGTACATGAAACGAAACAAAAATTGTTTAATTCAATTAAAAAATTAACTGAATGCACCCACATGATTTGTTGGATTTAGAAATGAACTCAGTGCATGAGTACAACTTGTCTGTGTTTCTAAATTATCTGAATGTATGTCTTGAGTACAATTTGATTTTAGTTATTAATTGAAAGATGAGCATGATTTGTTATGTTTAAAAATTAACTGACAGCATGAGTACAATTTGCTGGATTTAAAAATTTAATGAAAATTTTAGTATTTTTTGTTCTTCTTCTTTAAAAATCAACTCGTGTATGAGTACAATTTGCTGGTCAAAGAAATATTATATATCCGAAAGTGAAATCAGACATCATGGCTTAGTTGGATCTTTAGTCTCTAATGCTTTTGGTCCATGTTATTTTTGTTTAATGATTATTTTATGATAATAATGTAAAATAACAAGATTGTACATACTTTTTTAACAACAACCCAATGCAACTGCAGCGTGAACAACCTTTTAAAAGACCGACATAACTAAGCACTGAAAATGAACATATGCAGTAAGAGGCGAAACAAGCTGCAACCGGAAACTATTATTAGATTATGGAACTTCCCTTGCTTTAAAAATAAGACCGACCTAAAGTGATCCATACAAAATATTTAGTTTTTCAGTATCAACACATCATAAACATAATATTTAGCAGCAATCCAGAATATTGCTTTTCAAAAATAAAAATTGTGCCATAGCTCGCCTAAAATATTTTTGCAATTTTGGGCAATTGAAAAGATGTAGAGTGCCAAAGCACGCAATATATTTAGGGCGAGTTGAGACCAATAAAGGAAAAACTTTGAAAATGATCAGTGTTTGGAAACAAAATATCAAAAATACGAAACCATATCCAGTTCTAGTATGTATACAGCTTTTGTTGTGCTGCTATTTTTAAATTCAAACGTGTTTTTTGTAACTCCCAGATTCTGATACGTATTTGTGACCACAATATTCCTATTAAACATTGGCTTTTATTTTTACATATTTTAAGGGCCAAATTTTGGGGTTTGTGAATTGAGTTCTTTGTAGCAATTGAATATGGCCGTGCTTAGGGCCAATAGTATTTCACATTAGTGTTTTTCATGCATAAGAATTAGTACCTTATACAGGTAGTTTCACCTCACCAAAATTGTCAAAAATTTCAAAAATGGTGCCAAACTTTCTCAAGGAGATGAAATGATTAAAGCTTTATTTCAACTTCTATGAAAATAGCATCTTGGTAAGGAAAATATTGGACAGTAACAGGATGTTGTCATCATTTAATTAAGCATTTTTAGAATTTCATATAATGTTAATTTTATGATGTACATGCCATATTGCATGAATTTGAAGCGTTATGTGAAAAAGTTGCAAAATAAAGAAGTAGTTTCAAAAATCAATAGTTAGTACTTATATTCAAACTCGAGCCTTTAGTGTTGCTGGCCCTAAACTGTGGAACACTCTTCCGTATGATATCAGAACTGCCACCAGTCTCTGTACCTTCAAATCTAAATTAAAGACTCATCTGTTCACATGCTACAACTAATCTGGGACATACTATGATCTGTTTTTATATACCTCATTTCACTCATTTTATTGTTGTTTAAATAGCGTTTAGAGCAGTATGGACTTTACGCTTTACAAAATAAATTTATTATTATTATATTATTATTATATACAGGTTTGTAATTTTTCAAACATGGAAGAGTTCAACATTGAAAAATGTTCAATATCCAAGAATGATGATGATTTTCCCCAAATTAGTAGGATTTAAAGTAGCTTCTAAAATTGGTTTGAAAAAGATTGCATTAAGTTTACAAATATATGATTCATTTTGTTCATGAATTTCCTGTATCTTTTCAGATGTAAAACCATCAAATATCCTGCTAGATCGCAAAGGGAACATAAAACTCTGTGATTTTGGAATTAGTGGCCAGTTAGTAGATTCTATTGCCAAAAGTCGAGATGCAGGTTGTCGACCATACATGGCAGTATGTATTTTAACAATTTCATATAGGTTAATTTAGTCATATTCATTATTCTAATAATTTTTAGTCCCATACTGGCAAATCACTCTGTCCTTCATTCAGTCTGTCACAACTTTGTTTTCAAGACTTTTTTCCATCATGCTTTGATTTAGGAAGCAGAAATTTGGTATATTTGATATACTTGTGTGTGGTTAAGATCAAGATAAGTTTGTTACAGCTGACTGATTTGTACAAGATTTATAGGACTTTGCTGCATACAAAAAAATCTTAAGTCTTAGTTTCATGGTTGAGTGAACTTCTTCAAATTTTATTTTTCTAGACTTTTTCACCTTGCTTTGATTTAGGAAGCTGAAATTTGGCATGTGCTTTACAAGTATACATATATAGATCAAGTTTTGTCATAGTGGACAGATTTTGATAAAATTTGTTGGACATTGTGTCCATTGTAGTGTTTTTGTTTTGTTTTTTTGTTTTTTTTGTTTTGTTTTCTCTAAAATGCTTTATTTTAGGAAACTAAAATTTGATATGTGGATTCAAATGAGTAGATACACATTAAGTTTCTCTTTCATCACAAATGAGTTATTCAAACAAAAATTGTAAAACTTTGTATCATTGTTGACTGATTAACTCTTGTACTCTTTCTAGTTTTCTATATTTATTATTTTGCGACATTGGTATAATTTACTTTTAAAAAACATTGTAGTAAAGGCATACAAATTTGTAATCGAGTTTGTTGGATTCAGTGAGTCTATTTACAAGAGATAGAAACTACAATATTAACAGTATTAAAAAATTTTATCCACTCCCTTGTCCAAAATTATTGATTTTAGAATTTTGACTTTTTATTCAAACCAACAAGATTTAAACACAATGTGGCTATGCCTCAGTTGATGGAAAGTTGTGATTGCAATAGAATGTAAGGCTGAGGATGCGAATGAAGCTTTGTTTGATGTCATGATAAAAACATCTTTGTTGATGTCAGTAGATGACCATTCACATTTTTAAAATTAAAATTAAAGAAAATGCATTTTAAAGATGACACAATCAAAGTTTCAATACTGGAAATGGTCCTGGCATTGTGTATGTGTGTTGACATATCTGTTTTCCCTTTTGATATATTTTCTAACTGTTGATGTGTGATAATCCATACCGAATATTACACAAACAACTTGGCTTGGGTCTTTAGGGGACATATATTGGAATGCAATACTTGCAGAATGCTTGTTATGTTTCCCAAATAAAGTTTACGAACATTGTTTTTACTCTGTTTCTTCTTATTTTTCTCTGGCACTTTCTGGTCTGGGAGTGTTGTCAAAAAATACTCAGGGTATTAAATTGAAACCTTTTTTAGATGATGCATATAATATACTATTTTTAGATGTGTGGAACAAATGTTATTTTGTATTGCATGCATGAGCATGTAGATGCATTGGATTTTTGGTACACTAAGGTTAAAATCAGTCCCAACTTTTTTTTTTTTATTGAAATTGTATGATATTTATGTCGTAGGTAGACATTGAGACTCTTATCTGATTGACATGGTCAGAATCACCAATCTGCACACACATGTGTGTATGCCACATTTTGATTGGGTAATGCTGAAACATCTATAACTCTGTTATGAATGGAGAGAATGGGATGATGTTCACAGCATAGGTAGATACCAAAAATATCTACAGATTATTGTAACAAAAAAAGTACATGAATTGTCTTTTGAAAGTGTAATTCTTCAAAGGACCATAACTTTCTTGTTTTTTCTTTAAATCTTTGAAATTTTTATATGATGGATTTATCGTGATATTCTTTATTCTTTCTTTTGGTCAGATTTACTGGCAAATTCTGATTGGGTGATTTTAGAATCACCATAACTCTCTTATAAATGATGAAAACATAATTATGATTATGAAATTCATACTGTAGGTGTATGATCCGAATACCTATTTCATGTATGCATGTAAGCACATGCCATGTAGTATTGAAATTTATGTTGCACACTCTCTTATAAGTGTTGTTAAAATTACTTACTCAAAGACTCCAAGCATAAGTAAGCTCAAAATATATGATAACTTATCAGCTATGATCAGCTGATTCCCACACAAACATATAACATGTGCATAAACTGTCATACCACTCCTACATCACTTATATCTATCAGAATCATCTTTAAACCACTTAAAATAAATATCAATAATGAAGAATATCATTGAAATATCAAGTGTCATTAACATCTAATTACATACACATTGTTAATAATCAATATATACTATGAAGTTCAACAACTCTGCTCAAAATGACACCTGTCAGGTCCTTGATATGTTTCAGTATCGTACATGTATACAGATGGTGTTAAGCTTCAAAATGTACAACTTGAACAAAAACTGAATGATCAAAAGTATCTGAAGTTGAAATTCACCACAAGGACTCTTTCACAATTTCCTTCCAGGTTATATTTCAGCTATTTGTGGAAAATAATACATCAATGAGTTATTTGCTGTAGAGTAGACCACTTTCATTATAAGTGTTTGTGTTCTTTTCTGCAGGCATGATCTTGTGCAGCATTGACCAATATATTAGATGCTAAAGCCTGTAAAGCTGAGGCCTGTGATTATGATAACTCATTTATTCTTAGCCTGTATATAAAGATACTCTACACTGCATGATTTTTCAGTATTATTATGGTATTGGCAGGTTTCATTTGTTAAGATCTAAAATATTAATGAAAGGAAGGGGTACAGCATAAAATTCAGATGGACCTCCATAGATTTAGTATATATTCATGAAAAATGGAATTAGTAATTTTTTTTGTTTTGTCCTTAGTCTTTTGTGTATGGGGCCTCCGTGGCTGAGTGGTCAGAGCATCACGCTCAAAATCACTAGGCTTCTCACCTCTAGTCGGCGAGGGTTCAAATCTCGCTTGCGCCAATATATGTGAGAAAGTTTGCCAGTTTACTTTTGGCAGGTCGGTGGTCTTTTCCCAGGTACATTGTATCTGGGTTCTCCTCCACCAATAAAAAACTGGATGCCACCAGATAACTGAAAATTTGTTGAGTTTGGCGGAAAACAATCAATCAATCAGTCTTTTGTATGAAAATGCTGAGTTCATGTAATTCAAGATTATCATTATAAGGTTTTAATTAAGCAGGAGATTTGTTAGTGATCCCCCCCCCCTTTTTTTTTCTCAGACAATTTCATATATTACCTGTTATGCACATATTAGATACAATTTCATATATTGCATGTTATGCACACATTAGATACAATTTCTTAATAATAATGAGAAACATATTCACTCTTTACTATGAATTTTCATTTGAGGAAATATTCTTAATATAATGAAGAGATGATTTCTTTTCACAGCCTGAGAGAATAGACCCACGAGCATCCAGCCGTGGTTATGACATCAGGTCAGATGTGTGGAGCCTTGGTATTACACTAGTGAGTATTATTTTACTCAGAACTATAATTACAATGTACATGTATGGTGTGTCATAAATTAGTGAAATCCCCCCCCCCCCCCCCCCCCCCCCTTTTTTTTTTTCTTTTTTTTTTTTTTTTTTTTGTTGCAGAAAATTTAACATTTTCATTAGGACATAATTTTCTTGAGGTTGTAGACTCTTGGGTACCCATGAAATTCACTTTAGTCAACTTTTGCTCAAATTATGATGAAATATAAAGTATTGAATGCTAAACATTCACTTCAAGAAGGACAACTGAAACTAAACAATAATTTTTATCTCTTCAAATAAATATATAGTAATCCTTTGTAAGTGTCAAAACAAGTCTGAATGCAGTGTTTAGCTTATTGGTCAGTTAGATAGTAGTTATGGGTGTCTGTGTAGGACAGTGGTTTGCATATTAATTTCTCACAGCTGCAATGGAAATTTGTACTTGCGATTCATAGCATGATGCAACAAGCTTACTCCAGTAATTACACATTGGAGTCTCATGATTTACTCTTCATCGGCTGAAAAAATAATGAGGATTACCCATAATGCTCAGGAAAATGTCACCACCACTGTGGTAAACTTCATTGACAACCCCGTAGATAAAATAAATTGTTTTAAAAGCACCACAAATGTTTTTAAATTCCAGACAAGCTTTCTCATACCTTCATTTGTGTTGTTATGGATAATTGCTTGTTTTGACAGAAAAACCATCACAGCTAATATGGCATTACAATGAACTGTTTACATCAACTATGTTCTATTTTCCATGTTAAATGAGTAGGCAGATTAAATGTCTGTTGCAAGATGCTTAGGGTCTTCGCTTGTCTCAATGGTCACACCATAAAGCATATTAGTTGTTATACGTGATAGGGTATGGTGGTAGCTAATTCATTTGTGTGGGTTTTGTTAGGAGTCTCCAATATCCTGTCACATCATTGTCAAACCTCCACATGCCAACACCCTAGCAGATAGGAGACAATAGTAGAATTTTTTGTAGTTGCTGCAAAATATAGTCATGCACTGCATATTTGTTAGGTTTTACATTGTTCTCTATGTAAGCAGACATTTGTTTTTACACAGTGCATCTCTAACACAACATGTTATTTATAGTACATGTAACTAATACAATATATCATTCATAGTACATGTATTGATGTCTGTATTTACATCATTTCAAGTAATTGTCCTGTGACAATGCTGAAAATGTGGAAAAACCATGTGTATTTTCATTTTGTAGATGGAGTTGGCAACAGGAAAGTTTCCCTACCCAAAGTGGAACAGTGTGTTTGACCAGCTTACTCAGGTAGTGCAAGGACCTGCTCCACAGCTTAAATCTACAGAGGGACAATTCTCTGAGGATTTCCTCAACTTCTTAAATACTTGGTGAGTCCTGTAATTTCATAATTCATTGTGCTCTTATATATTTATTCATTGTAAGATATAAAGTATTGAAAGATTGATCAATCTATGTAAGTGAATATGCATATACAGGTATGAATTAAAATGGCCAACAAGTCCATTTTAAGCAACGATAATTAGCACTACAACTAAATTTTAAATCTACTTTGATCAACACTTATCTCATTAGTATATGTGTATGTTTGCTGATGTTTTGTTAGTGATAATTTAGTGCTGTTTCAATGTATTATATTTCTCAATACAAGCACTAATGAATATCTAGATTTCCTGTATTATGGGGATATAAAAACAATGGGAACGTGGGGATAATTTCTATATAAATAATTGGCTTTGTCATTGATGTAAATTACCTTCTGCATTCATTGTTTTTTTATACCCATAATACATAAAAATTTAGACGAAGATATACAATATAGTTTTGGTCACCTGAGTCCCACCTTATCTGTCCTTTTGCATGTGTTGTTCATCATAAACATTTGGACTTTTTACTTACTCTCAGATACTATATGGCCAATTTTCATCAAATGTACTGTTTAGCATCTTTGGGATAGGGGAACAAAATTGTTGTAATCCATGCTCACATAGTGTCCAATGGATGGAACCAAACATAAAATATAAATCTTTACTCTTAAACAGTTAGCAAGTGAGTGCAAAGTTGTAAGTAGCACAGTCTCCATGAGAATAATAAAATTTATGGCCCCTGGGTGAGGGCTCCAGGACTAAGGGCAGTACTATATGGATCAAATAGTGAACATGCATAAAATATTTAAAATCTTTTTGTCTTATCCTGCACTTTTAGCATGTTTAAATGCTTAAAAATATTCATCTTTGCTCTTGAACATCTAGCATAATTATATAGAGTATAGAGGCCTCTACCAAAATGGCGAAATACATGGCATCAGGATGGGAGTGTATGGATTGTAAAATAAAATAACGTGATATGTTTATATTATCTTCTTACTTCTTATATCAAGCATAAAAACTGGGTGCATAATGATGAAAGTGGAGGCTTGAGGCCCAGAGGTTTAGGCCTTAGGGAGTAAGATCACAGTGAAATATGATTAATTCTTTAAAAAGATGTTTTCAAATGTAACACATGGACTGGGAGCATAGTTATAAATGAGCATTGGGGCTTCTTCTAAACCAGTGAATCTCAATCTCTGTTTCAGGGAGTCTCTCCCAGGGTGATAGGAAATGGCCCTTAAACTGAATAGGCATGATATGTGTATGAATACTACACCTTCTGGCCCATACAAAGGTTGCATACAGCCCAGAATCAAGGTCATTTGAATACAGTCTTCTTTTGAAACAAAACAATTGTGTGGTTACAGCATAGAATTTGAGCAATACTTGACTCTAAGGTTGCTTTTAATCAGAAAGTGTAATAACACTGAACCAAGGACACTGGTAAAAGTATTAGATATTTTTGTTGCAAACCTTAACTTGCATGTATTATTTGTGGAATGACAATAGAAGCTCATAGTTGACACACAGTTGCTTATAACAAGAAGTGGTATGTGGACCTGGACTATAGAGAAGAATTAAATTAGCTTCATAAACTTTCAAATATTTGTCCAGGCCATATAGCAGAAAAATACTAAAGACATCCAGTTTATAGTGTAGTATTCAGGTGACCGTTAAGGCCCATCATTCAATTATGTCTTTATGGTGCATTCTGTGATTGTACCAAGTCCACAAATTGGCTGAAGCAAAAATGAGATAAATTCAAGTTTTCCTGTGTAACTTTGACTTTATACATTTATTTTGCACTTGTAGTTTGACAAAAGATGAAAAACAAAGGCCAAAATATGCCAAACTCTTGGTAAGTGTTGGGAGAATTTACTTATAAATGTAAGGTTATTTTGCTCACCAAAGCCTTATGGTTAGATGAGCTTCTCTGGTCAAAATTTATCTGTTGTTAGTGTCATTTGAAGCTTTTCATATTATTGACATCTTTCAAGAGCCACTTGGCCAAATTCAAGAGAAGAATTGAGCAATAATACAAAATGTTTTTGGATAAAAGGACTTCAAGATGGTTGATAGGAAGGGACTGTCCTCTCTCTCTCCTCCTTCCCCCCCCCCCCCCCCCCCAAAGGATATAGTTAAGAAATAGAAAAAAATAGGGTGGGTTATTGTTTAAGGATGAATAGCGAACCTGAGAAATCTGATATGGATGGAAAGTGGAGGATATGTACAACATTTTGAAATTGAAAATTTTTACACAGGAATGTAATGGAAACGCAGCAAAGGTACAATTTATCATATTAGTATACAGGCATCCTCATGTTTTGTAAGTTCAGAATTGTTAAAAATATAATCCAAGGGCCACAGTGGGGATTCAATAGAAATTTTCAATGTACCAAACTTTTGTGTCTGCATCTGTAAATCAAAATGTGCAAGGTTGCTTAAGTGAGCATTGTGGCAGAGGCCTCTTTTAGGTTATTTTTAATTTTCATGTACTTGCAGTATTTGAAACAGATGTTAAAAATATATTCTTAAGTCAGACTTTCTTTCATTATAGGAGCATCCCTTTATCAAAACATATAGTGAATTAGAAGTAGACATTGCCAGTTATGTGTCAAGAATTCTGGATCATGTGCGGGAGACAAACACTAACTTACAGGAGCTCACTGCCTCCAACTCTTGACGAAGCAGGGTTGTTGTTAAGGGCTTTCAATTCAGGGAAATCTTAACATAAGTACAAACGCTCAAATGATCAAGACTCCCAAGCTTGTCTTGATAAAAGGGAGGTTACTGTTGGAATATAGGGAAAAGACATGATAAAAGATTGACCGTCATCTATGCAGCCAGCTGGTTGGCATCGAGTTCATTATTATCTTCAGCAGATTAAATGCTTGTCATGAATCTGGCCTACTCAATATTTCCTGTGTGGATGAAACTTGTAATATGGAATTTTCTACATTATTTTAAGAACTCATACATAGTTTATTTTTGTATTTTCCTTTCTTTTGGAGATGACAGCTGATTGTTGAAGTGGTTGTTACCAATGAACTTATTTTGGCAAATTTAAGAATAATGCTGCCAGTCTCTCTTTCTCTTTTTTTTTTTTTTTTTTTTTTTCTCTAGCTAGTTTACATAACTTGGTGATAGAGGGCTTTCATTTTTTTCTGCAAAGCAGATTTTGTATTTGTTTTATTTTCTTTGTGTCACTTTCCCCACAGAACAGACACAAAAGAATTGCTTTGTCTGTTTGCCTGTTGTCTTAGTCCTTTGGCAGATTTTTCTTTGAACCATTTCCACAACTTACATTGGGTAGCAGTAATAGGTAGGGGCTAATGGAGAAGACAACCAATGTATTTGCAAACATACATGCAAGTCAGATTTTTTTTTGTTTTTTGATAGCACCATTAAATATTGTAATGTGTCAATTGTTTTCGAATATTTTTTTTGAAAGAAAATTAAAAATCATATAAACGACTAGCATGTAAAAAATGTTAGAAATGCAATACTTACTATTATGAGATTCATTTTCTGACATGTTTGTTATGCATTTGGGTCACATATATGTGTAAGAGATATAGAATTTGAGTGCTATATGGATTTTTATATAATGATTGATGATTATAATGTACATTTTTTCACAAATAGTGCTACATTTTATACATAATAGATAAACTTTATTGTAAGATCTGTATTCAGTGAATTGGATGTATTGCATTATGTGTATTGAAGGAAACAATATTATTTAGATGCTTGTTATTTATGACACATATAAAAAGTACTTTTAAGTTGTTGAAATCATTTAACATTCCAGTAGAGGAACTTAGACAACACTTTATTCTTCATTATAGTTTGACAATTTAGTGTACAGTTTTTGCTCAATGAACTTGAGAACAATTCTTCTATTCTGTATACACTAGCACCTTGATATGGATGATAAGCAAAAAGAAAAAAATAATAATAATTTTTGTCAAAAGTGGTAACTACAGCATCAGAACACTGAAAGGTTTCATTAATGATAAAAACTATGAAATGCTTCTTCCATATTTATTGAAAACAATTTTTATGATATTTCATTTGATTTTTGGAATACCACTTTTGTTTGTAGACAGCTTATTAGCTTTTGAGCTTTTGATTACCTATCACTAAACATTGTCTCATCTTGGTGTGCCATACTTTATGATTTCGTCAAGTGTAGTATTTCTGGACTGTTGAAGAAAAATTTAAAAATTTGCAGTAAATGTTCCTTTAAGAGCCATTCCATAAAACAAAATCATTTTCAGTTGATAAGAATGAGATGCACTTTTGAAAAGCTTAATGATATTTTTTGTTTCTCACTCCAGTTAAACTGAAAAGATCTATTTTTGAATGGGTGCTTTTGTTTTGAGATGTATATTATGTGTTATTCAGAGTAATACAGTATAATGAGAGCAATCTTACCAATCACGTGGGTGAAATTTAATACTGTAGACTTTTCACAAATCAATATAAAATTTTATCCAAACTGTTCACTAAAGCTCAAAACCTGTATTGTCTTCTAAAAGTTACAGTAGAGCCTAGTACAAAGCAAAAATGTGTATTACATGCATGATTCCACAAGGTTGACGGATTTGACTAGATTTGTGTAATAATAAAACTTGTACCACCAAATTTCATACCTTGAATTCAGTAGTTGCTTTGTCAGAGACATGTAAGTAATAACTTTTGTGTTTGAACTAAATTTCTTTGTTATAGGAAGTTCAATTTTGCTAAAAAGATTACATGATAATTTCAGTCTAGAATTTCATCAAGCTCTAGTTCTTTGTTTTCAGTTGTGGATTTCAAAATAATTTTATGCTAAAGAAAAGAGCTTTTTTTTAAAATTTATTTATTAGTCATTGAAACTCCTAAATACCAGTCACTTTTGGACATTCAGTGTTTTCTTTTTAATTTAGTGTTAATAGACATGGGAAATATAGTTTCAGATTTTTATGAAGCCATGCATATAAATTCCCATGGTGGGAGATATTAATTACCAAGACACTGTCTGTGAGCACTTCACCACTGTGTATTTATCACTGACATGAAATAAAGAAATGACAGGACTATTTGAAATGTGTTGGAGTCATTTTCTTGCACAAATAACAGTAATACTTCATAATTTGCAAATCCATTATGATCCAGAAAGCTTTAAAATGCACATATATGATATAAAATTGAATATAGATATTTTTTACTGCTTTATGCAATCGGGTTATTACACAGTCAATAACAGTAGCATTTAGAGTCTTGCCTAGCAGTTAGCATATTGTTAAGACCAAAAAAATTAATCTTTAGTTTCTCGGACCAAACATTTCGACGTTATGGTGGGCAGATTTTTTTTTCTAGCAGCAACAGAAGTTTGCTTTTTCTTTCGCATGAAAGTTTTATGTATTCATACAATTACCGAGTGAATTTTTTAAATTACTTGCTATAAAGAGTATATGATATTTATGCCACCCTTAAAAAGGGGGTATAGTGGTTTGCACCTGTTAGTTGGTATATTGGTCGCTCAGTAGACCCCAAGTATTGTCTGTTCAGTATCTAAGAACCCTTTGCTTGACTGATACTAATTAGTAGATGACCCCTATTGATTTTGAAAACCAAAGATTAAGTAGGCGTCAGCCTGCTCTGAATATGGAAAGTCCTATCAATGACTTGGTATACTGGTTCCTTCCCCCCACCTTTAAAGAATTAGATGCGCCCTTTTGATATTGATGTCACAAGGTCAAGGAATTTGACTTTGTACATTGTTGTATGCTCAATAACTTGAGAAACCGTTTCTCAACAGACATCAAACTTGATGCACTGATTCCACATAAGAGTAGATTACTCCTATTAATTTTGAGGTCACAAGGTCATTACATGTATCAACACTTCGGTGCAAGTTACGTTCCTTTGAGTGGTGAGTCAAAGGTCAGTTGGTAAAAAATCAAGTTTTCCTTCTTTACCCTACCTATTGCAAGAGGTTACTACAGTGAATTATGGATAATCATTAAGTTTTCATACAAGTTTATGGGTTGCCCCACCCTGGGGCATCATTACAGTAGACTGATTGTTTATTGTTTTCCACCACACTCAACAATTTTTCAGTTATTTGGTGGCGTCCAGTTTTTTGTAGGTGGAGGAGAGAACCCAGATACAATGTATCCAGGAAGAGACCACCGACCTGAGAGTAAACTGGCAAACTTTCTCGCATATATCAGTGCGAGCGGGATTCAAACCCGCTCTGACTAGAGGTGAGAGGCCTTGTGATTTTGAACGCAATGCTTTAACCACTCGACCACGGAGGCCCCCCATTATAGTAGACTGCAATTGATGAAAAAATGTATGTCAAAACTACAGATCAGAAAGTTACAAAGGCTAACGTAGGGAAATACAACTTTGTATCCCAAAAATGGTGGACAAGGGATGTAACCTTTGCAAAGTGTTTACACGTGTATCGTCAAACTGGACATAGTAAGATATTGTTTGCTCATTATCTTGCGAAGACTTTGTTGGATAAACATCAAACTGTATACACTGGTTCCCTAAGGATATCCTACTGATTTGGAAGTCACAAAGTCAGTGGACTAACTCCTCTGGCCATTGTAAGATATTGTTCACTCGATACCTTGAGAAACCTTTGCTTGACAAATATCAAATTGAATATATATATTGGTACATCCCAAGGAGGAGATGATTCCAATGGATTTTGAGATCACAAGGTCAAACTATTATGGACATAGGAAGATAATGTGTGCTTGATATCTTGAGAACTCATTGCTTGACAGACATATGGAACTGGGTACCTTGGTACCCCCTAAAAAATCGATGGCTCCCATTGGTTTACAAATCACAAGGTCACAGATCATGACTTAGATGACTGGTTATTTGGAAATGTCTGCTTAGTATGTCGAGATATCAAACTTTGTATTCTGGTTGCCCCATATTTTTCACTTCAGACATTCTAAAATTAAAGTTTATCCTTTTAAGTATTGCCACATTGATGCAGATATGTTTCTAAAACATTTTTTGTTTTTATAAAAGATCATGCATAAAATAATTATTTTGCCAAATATGAACTTCTGATCATAGAACACTTGTATGAAAGAACTGAAGTATTCTTATAAATATGTTAATAAAATTGATCTATAATATGGTAGCTTTCATCTAATTAGGAAGTGGCTGAGAAACTGAAGATTTTTGGTTGGCCTTGCATATAATTACCACACCAGCTGACATAAGAGTGTTGGTTTGTTTTGTTTTACGTCCCGTCGAGAATTTACACTCGTATTGAGATGTCACCAGCTGTAGGTGAAGTACCACAAATTTAGACCTATGCTTAGTGTTCAGGGTCGTAGCAGTGAGGGTTCTTTAACGTGCCAACGCCTACCATGACACGGGAACTCCGTTTTTAAGGTCATATCCGAAAGACCCGTGATTCTCACGTCTAAATGCTGAGCATTTGGCGAAGGAGCAATCACTACCTATTTTTCGTCTTGGGTTTGACGCGGCCATGGCACGAGCGGGGCTCGAACTCTCAACCTCCCGGTTACGAAGCGAACGCTCTAACCACTGAGCTACCGTGACATAAGAGTGAATGATGCCCATTGTACATCATTTAAAATCATTTTACAGCTTGTGAATGCACAGATGCCTTGGTTACTTTGTGTTGTTTGTGTGTGTGCCAAATTAAAAAGAATTTGATGTAGTTAAATCATTTATCATAAGTACTCAATTTATTAAAACAAGCATTCTGAGTGTATTGCAGGCAATACAAAGTCCTCCACTGATGGATAATTCAGTCAAAAGTAGGTCGAACATAATGAAATGCAATCTTGATCTGTAACTACCCAAGATAAAGCCATGCATAAAATTTCACTTGAATATCTTCATCCAGTGTGGAGAAAAGTCCAGAAAACCTCAAGCAGTATGACTGACTGAGAGTAAACTACTAGTCCCCTTCATCAAATCTGGTAGGGGACTACTAATATTTACAGCTAGTGCTGAAGAAAGTTTTAAGCTGTATGTTTTCATGTTTGCTCTCTCTCTCTCTCTGGATGTATTAGAAGTCACAGCAAGTTTTCTTAAACATCAGTAATTAAATAATAAAAAAATCAATAGCAATGATGATGAGCAGTACATGCATAGCCTTGCAAAGAGAAACGTTAGTCGACTGGCCATGCTTTTAAAGTTCTTGAAGAGGCTATTTACTTTGGTCCGACTGTTGGCTGGTATTGAAGAGGCTATTTACTTTGGTCCGACTGTTGGCTGGTACTGAAGAGTTTCACCATGCTGTACTTAGTACTTTGAATATTTGGTTAATTGTCTCGCACTAATTAACAAGTTCAAAATAAATTTGCATATTGAAATTTTAAAAAAGATTTCTTGTTAACTGTCTTTTATCAAGATTTTCTTGCTATGACTTAAAATTACATAGATAATGAATTATGTTGAAATACAAAGGCATTTTACATTGTTGTATTCATTTATCGTACTTTTTCTCTCTGGATGTATTTGTGGCACTATGAAACTCATGAAAGAGTTACAGGTTTACGACAACAATACTGCAAGTACAAAATGTTAAAAATAAAAGATCGCAAATAATTTGCTCGTTTGTCATTAGCATTCTTGATTTATAAATAAAATTACCACTTTTAAAATAAAACATACCGTCACAGTGGTTTCTTGGTGATGAGAGCATGTGCTTTAGCAGATTCTTTTGATGGCTGTAAGCAACAAATTTGAGAAATGTACAGAGGCATTCATTAAGCTTACCAAGATTTCGACTCCAGTCTGATTATCAGTAGGACTTCAGGGTAATCTCTAGGCCTGTCCAAGTCCTACTTACCCATGGTGTTGTATTATAAACCAATTACTATAAAGCAATTACTCGGAAAGGTTTTGGTCAAGTCATTCTTATGCTGTTATTTATACAAAATATAGCATGTTTTATGAATAGAGACTAAATATTTTTACGCAACATTAATCAAATAGATAATGTACAAATAAATACTTTCTTTTTATAGAGAGAGAAGTAAAACCATTGCTAGTCTACTATTTTTTATATAGTGAAATCCAATGTAGACACAATACACACACACATATATGAAATCAATGGATCAAAGTCTGCAGATCACTGTGTCTAGTCTTTTCACTGCGAAATGTGCACTCGTTAACTCGATCACAAACTTTACATATAAGTTCTTTGTTAAGTCTGTATCTAGACACCAAGTAATCATTCACCGAGAATTTCTCTCTATCAGAATGCCATGTATGTTTCCTAGATGTATGTGCACAACATCCCATTTTTATTAAAGCGAATCCATGTGTTCTGAAGTAAAAGCTAGTGTAAATGGATCTCAAACAGACCGAAGGTAAACTGATAGTCCCCCTTGGCAAAATATAGGACTAATAACAAAGAATGATGTCTTTGTTTCTTCTGACGCCTGATACCTTTGATGCTTGTGTCAAGGTGCTTTCTTGTTTTACACTCAATACCTTAAAATTTTGAAAAAAAAGAAAGAAAAGACTTCACATGATTTTAATATTACTTGTCATCACCATACAAATTGTGAAATACAAAGTACTTGCAATTTATGACAAGGGACAATAATATTAAGTCATACATGTAATTGCAAGAAAATAATTACACAAGGATATAATACTTTATTATTATATTAATAGAAAAAGTAGAAAAATTGCACCAAATGTTAAGCAAATTTTCTACTTTTGATGTTTTTCATATAAACGTTATGAAAAAGTACAAAATCTGGTTTTAGCACCAACACAACAAACTGGTACATGTATTTACATAATGAATATATCAAGATTTATCAGTCAAATTAAATGCAATATTATAAATATAGAAAACACAACCAGAACACGATAAAAAGTCCCTCCTTACCTCAGAATATATTCCCATACTTCATGCAAATTATTTCTCAAAATTCTATGCATTATCATAACATACACGTACTGCAATGTACTAACATTTAGTGATTTGCACAACAGAGAACACAATACTATGTTTTAATACTAGCATTTTCCTCATCACTGCAGCACCAGAGACTCTTGTTGCCCTATATTCTAGAAACTAACACATACCCACTACACTGTCATAGTACAAAGGAGGTCTAGTCCACAACAAGAGGTGATTTTCAAACTGTATAACAGTTGTATAACAGAATGTGTTTGTGAAACACAAATGCCCCTATATGGCAACAAAGTGGACAATGGCTAAGGTTAAAGTTTTTCAAAGGTAGGTCAAAGATCAAGGTCACATATGAAATGTGTGCAGCATTAAGAAAGGTCTTGTCACAAGGAATACACATATGAAATCTGTGTCGCTATCCATTAAAAAATCATGACCAAGGTTAAAAGTTTTTGCAAACAAACAGATATGGACAGACCAAAAACAATATACCATACATGCAGAATTTTTAGCGAGGACTTAATTTTGGCAAGAGTGATAAGATTGCTAAAATTGAATATCACTAAAAATTTATCCCATATCATGGAGGTAATAGTTATCTTTCCTGGAATTATTATGTCACTAAAATTAGCTCTTGCTAAATATATATAAACACATTTTTATTGAAAAATCACTAAATTTGTGTCTCACTAAATATTCCATTTACTGTGGAATCGCTGTTGTTCATGGGAGCTCAATGTTTGTGAATTTTGTGGATACATTTTACCAACAAATTTACGTCCCCACGAACCAGTTATTCTTTGCAATAGCTTCTATAGTATAATGTTGTATATTTTCAAAATGACGTTAATCCTCGAAATTCCATCAACATGAACTAGAAAATATTTGGCTACCCACGAACAGTGGCCCCCATAAACTTTAATGATTCCACAGTATACGGTAACCCTGAATCTCCAGTTTAGGGGGGCGTGAAAAGGAGACTACAAAGTCACTATGAGACTATGAGACAGTAATTCAAATAAAAATTCAGTGATAGAATATTTGGAGAATATATCAAACTAAATTCAAGTTTTTTTCTTTCTCTTGAGGAATGATTTGTACAAACAGGTTATCTACATGTAATGTACAGACTCATAATCTACCTGTATTTTGTTTATTTGGTATATTTGATTGGTGATGCAATTTTCAAAAATATCTACAGTCATAAACACGGCAAAAAATTCAACAAGAGTACTGGAAACAGTACATAAATATGCCTGTCACAAGTGAAAGTCGGGCATTTTTCTTATGCCAGGAGTTGTAGAACTTTACAGGATGTAGCATCAGCCAACATCAGTTGCGACATACTTTGTTTTGAATCCTATGAATAAATGGTCCTTACTTTAAAAATGTGACAGGAAATAAATAGACAAATCAAGAAAGAACTCTGTGTGTAAAATATATTTTCAAAATTGACGACCTTCAGCAACCTGCAATTTATTAAATCATCAAAGAAATATCCTGGCAATACGTGGATCTTCAGGTTGTTTATAAAGGCTTAAGCCTGAAAACTGTGAGAGGAGTTGAATGGACAAACAATGTACTTACTAATATTTCCTCAAAACTGACTAAGTTCAACAATCTGTAATTTTCTCAGAATTGAAGAAAATTAAAATCCTTGCCACCTGCACATCTTTATTAACCATACAACACTTTGTAAAATAAAGTTAGACTAACAAATCATGCACTCTCTGTAATATTTCCTAAAAACTAAAATGCACATCTTTAGTACCTATACAAACACTGTAAAATAAGAATGTGCTCACTTTAAAACTGGGAGGAATCAGAAGGACAAATCATGTACACTCCATATATTATATTTATTGACAAAGAGGCAAAAAAAAAAAAAAAAAAAAAACTCCTGCAAGAGGTCAAAATGGATCAAAATTACAACATGATCTCGAGAAGTCACAAAAAAGCTACATAGCAAGTTTGAACTTGATATGTGACAGATAATTGAAAATAGAAACAGACAACTCCAAACAGACGGACATACAGACATCACCGTACCATAATTCTTCTAAAGAAAATCAAAGATGGGCATATAAAAAGGAAATTTCGAGATCACCACAGCAGTACTCCACGATGGGGCGTAATTCACAGAGAGCACACTTAAATGGGCACTGACTAGCACTTTGCACAAAGCATAAACATATTTCTAACATATAGTTCCCAATTTCTACACATTTAAAAAAATCGATTTCTTTTTAAAGAAATACTAGTGTTTAAAGCAACAGAAATGTAAATAGTAACAATACAACACATAGCATACAGTTTTTGTTTTATGAACCTAAATCTTATCACAAAATCAGGAATGTTAAGAAACACCCTTAAATTACCTTTAAATTATTACAATATAAGTACAACATAAGTACACACAATAACAGTCATCTCTACTGTATCAGTAAAATCGGCCACACATAATGTTGAAAAAAAAATATATATACAGAGAAAACATAAAGTACCTGTTCCACTGCGATTTTCTATCAAGACAAGATAAAGTAAAATTTATCCTGAAATGCCTTGTAAATTCAAATCCACTAACTCTGGTCTTTGTACAGACATAATTTACCTCAAATGTCCAAGCAGATCAATGAGGAAAACGAGCAGTTCTCAGCTGCAGATGTGCTAATGCTAGCTGATGCAGCAGCTTTGTCGGCAATGAGCAGGTGGGGTATCCGTGGGGTTGAGATATTTGATCTTTCTATGAACAAAACTCTGCATCCGAACTCTGGTTTTATTAGTCAATGCATAAGATTTCAAGTGAGAAGTCAATGAATGAGGCAACGGCAGTCTGTCTATTCCATAAATTGTAGTACTAGCAACAATACACCTACAGG
Source organism: Ostrea denselamellosa (assembly GCA_024699665.1). NCBI lineage: Eukaryota > Metazoa > Mollusca > Bivalvia > Ostreida > Ostreidae > Ostrea > Ostrea denselamellosa. Next base: position 15,562,575 of record JAMZEH010000020.1, read on the forward strand.
CAATCTCCTTCAAAGTAAGCACTGAAAATTCAAATTTCAGAATATAGGCATTTTGTAATACATGTGCATATAAAATGTTTCTGAAACAGGATAAAATATCTTACAAGCTATTGGTAAAGAAAAAAATTAAATTTACTACTATTCATCAGCTGAAATGTCCTCTTTAATAACTAATTATTTCTTTAAATAAAATCTAAATAACCATGCCTTTATCAGTTCCCCATGTCCTTCTCATTCCGTTTCTCTTCAGTGCCACTCTTGAGAGTTCCGCAAATGACTCTGTCACATTAAAGTCACACAATGGGCTAACCTCAAAGAAAGCCATATCATTTTTCAACGCATAGGACTCTGCAGTCTGCTCGCTCACCTGTCTTTTGTATGCCATGTGGAGTCGATTTCCCACCAAAATTTTAGGAACTCCTGGTGCATGCTATAATAAGATGAAATATTGATAAGGTGTAAGTGGCTTCCTCTTGCAGTTTAATTTAAGATTTTAAAAAACTGAGAACATGTGAACTATGAGAGTATGTGACAGAGAAAGCATTCTGTAAGTATTGTACAGCAATACATGTTCCCTACCGGCCCCAAGTCAAGTCGTCTGCGAAATAATCATACATCAACAGTTTGTGCACAAAAATAACCCAGCCGCATAAAATAAAAGCCATATGTGACAGATACAAATTCCATATTTTCTATGTCCAAGAGCCACAATTCGGCAAAATATTGGATGGTTTTGAACAAAATTCGAACTTAATCTTTTACTTGTTATGGTAAAGCAATGTAACAAATATCAAATGAATATCTGCAAACATAATGGAAAAAAAAGTGTGGAAAACTTGGTCTGTAAGAAATCTCTGTTGGGTATGTGAGGTGATTAACTACAAAAGAAAATGACCTTGAAAGAAGGTCAAGGTAAATACATGTCTCACTAAGTAAAGTATTAAATGTAATTAATCAAGAATGTATGTAAAATACATGGTACTTTGCTGCACGCTTTCTATACTGAGTGTTCTTGATTGATGTAAATGAAACAATAGGACCAAAATACTGCATAATGGGAAAGAAATGTAATAATGGGCACTACAAAATTACTGTGTGTTGCAGTAAATGAGAGATTGCACATATGGTCACCTACGAGTCCCTGGTCACACAGTACTGTGGTTTAATTATTTTTCATTGGCTGTGCCAGACAGACTATGAAATCAAGTGTTCAAAGGAAGAAACAAAGAATAGTTTTCCATAAAATTACAAACCAGTGAAACTGTATAGTTTGAAAAATTCTCACACTTTGATGCCAATGTAAGTGGATGAAATCAACACATGCATCTTTTGTGGAAGAATGATATCATATTTGCTTAAATTCATCTTGACTGATAATTGGTAGCACAGCCATTCCACTGTAATTTAACTAACAGAGGAACTAAAATGTCTGATAAGCCCCTGGTAGCTAAATTCATAGCAGGTTCAGTACAATGTATTCCAGTGGTTTAAAATGTCTCATCCTTACAGTTTAAATATACGGTCAAAAATTAACAATCCCCCTCTGTTTGCTCAAAAATGAGACACCTTTAAGACTGACATCAAACATGGCCTAAAATGAATTCACAAAACTTACACATGACAGAATAGCAGAAATGACAGACAAAGAAAACACACAATACCTTCTGGCCCTCCCTGTCTGTAGTGTGGGGCTTTACAATATTTATTTCTGGAGTCTGTTACAGAAATAATAATGAGATAGATTGATGATGCCAAATGGCAATTATTTTCTGGTGATTAGTCTTACCTCATCAATTTCCTTAATCCACCTCGCTATTCCGTCAAATGACCATTTGTTTGTAATGTCATAGACCAGAAGAATGCCCTGGGAATACATAAATTCAGAAACCTTTTAAATCCACATAATTTTAGAGAAATGAAAATCATTATTTAGTGATTTTCATGTACAGTGTACTCTCATTTCAAAAGTTAAATCCAACACATTTACATTTTTGATTTCTCATCATACATGTATTTTTAATATTTTCCATCATTTTAATCAGAATCACCAATATTGAGAAGGAAATGAAGTCAACTTGTATTTGTTGTTTTTGCAAAAACACATCTCTTCCTCTCTCTACCATCCCTAATATATATATCTTAATACAATTTGAGCATGTAGAGCCATAAAATTTCATCAGGAGGCCATAGTGACCTATTTCTGGTCCACAACACATCTTTCCCCCATAATGCATCAGCTGACAAGTCCTTTGCCTCACAGAGAGTAATATGGATGCTTTCTGAACTGCATTTAACTAATGAACTGCTTCATATGACGAAGGACTCGTATAATTATCAATAACTGTTGAAATATTGTTGAAATGAAGGAGTTTATTTAATATATAAGATACGAACGGTATATGTTGAGTCTGTAACCTTGACCTTTACAAAATGACCATGAGTGACCTTTGTATGAAAGTCATTTGCCTGTTACTTATTTGTGTAATACATGATCAATACCTGTTTGAAAACTGTTAACTTTTCCATGTATATGGAGTATGTTCTGAGTGACCTTTCGCTTTCCAAAATAACATGGATCCAAATGTCTCCTGTCCCAAGGAGTATTTGTGATCAATTATAATCAATTATGATTAATTTCTGATGAAAGGTTTAAGAGATGGGAATTTTTATATCAAAAAATTGTTGAAATGAAGAAGTTTAATATGTTCTGAGAGTCCTTGACCTTTCCAAAATGACCTTGAGATACTTTGGTCCACAAGCCCTTGTCTTAAGGAGCATTTACAATCAATTATATTAATTTCTGATGAAAGGTTTAGGAGACAAGAGCTCGGACTGACAGACATGACGGCAAGTATATACTCCCCTGAAAATTTTCAGAGAGCATAATAAACAGTAGAAAAGGTATATAGGGTAATATTAGAACTTTTGAATTGATTTAGATCAACTTTCATCATATTTAGTTCTGAGGTGGGAGGAGAGGGAGAACCTTGGTGAAAACTATATGAATTTAGATTTTTGTCTGACAATGAACTTTTGACCTAATCTAATTAAATTCAGATCTTTTCTAACTGCAACAAGCTTCTCCAGTGTAGCGATTTGAGAAGATTAATTAGATTGACTTTTGGCCTTGCTCCTAAAAAAAACTATGCACACAATGACATTTGGTTCTGAACATCTCTCTCAAGTTTTTTAAGGAACTGAATTCAGAAATATCTCTATATATCAAAATGATGAAGTCCATTATTTATTACAGCAAATCCCCCCAACCACAATAAAAAAAGAAGATACACATGACTACATTTGGTCTTGTATGAGAAATGGTGTTCCATAGACCCTGTTGTACAATATGAAAGCATTACACAAACTACACACTGTCAGTGGATTTTGCGTACTAGCCAGTGTGTACCAAGTTAATACTAAAATATATTTGTAGTGTACCTGAGCTCCCCTTGAATAAGACCTAAATATAGTGCAAAACCGTCCTTGACCTGAGGTGTCCCTGAAAAACAGAAATTTAAATATTTATGTCTGGTAGTTTAACATGAAAAATAAAGAGTTTTTGAAATTTGATTATGTGAAATATTTTACCAGTCAATAAAATGTACTGTCACTTTTAATTACAACATGAAAAATAAATAAGAGTTTTGAAATCTGATTATGTTAAAAATTTTAGTAGTCAATAAAATGTACTGTCACTTTTAATTAAAATTAAAGCCAGGAGTTTTCATGTACATGTATTCATGATCTAACTCTGTATCGCATCTTTTGGGGGACATTTATGCATCATATATTTATGTTTTTGCCTCAAGTTCAATGTCTTTGCAAATCGCAACAATAGACACTTGCTCATGAATGTGCTGCAGTGATATACAATGCAAGTATGAACAGAGAACTACTTAATACATATAGTACATCTACTTTAATGGTTGGGAATTCCAACAGAAATGAAAGTAAAATGTAAATTTCATTTTCAAAAATACATAAAGGTATGAAAAGCAATGCTTCATGTTGACATACTTTTTATGAAGCTCTGACACACAGAAAAAAATATTCCAGTGTGAAACTCAGCAGTTCATCATGTATTTTCAAAAATGAAATTCATATCTTAAATGCTTATCTTTATTTCATGTACAGAGATCACACAGTAAGGGTTTTGGAAAATTGCTTGTTAGAATTTGTTTGCCCTATATACATAAATGACTTTCAACTTTTAAACTTGTTCATGTTATGATTGTGAAAAACTCGTATGTTAGGAAATGCCCGAGGTGGAAGCTGTGTACAGATATCAAACTGACAAACATACAGGCCAAAAAAACAAAAAAAACCACCCTTGGTCTCTGCCTGGACATGAAATAATAACAGTCATGACTTTCATATGTATTGAAATCAAACTCTCCATGCTCTTCATCACATCCTTTTAGAATAGCTACAGTAAAACAATATGAGCTATAATCAGCAGCAATTTGTTAATGCAGATTTTATGCAATCTTCTATTCTAGGTTCATTGGGGAGAGGTTATCTGATGGCTACAATATTTTACTCTGCATACAATTGGTGCAAACTTGCCAAAGGCAACTCTGTGGTGTCCGTTGATTTGAATTTGCCATTGCTCATTATCTTTCAGTTACAAAGACTACCAATCATCAAGAAAGTACATGCGAGATGCTGCAAACAAATTGGTATCGAAGATAGAATCGGAGGGTAATGTCTGTTTTGTATCTTGTGTCTGCATAAAATGTCTATAATTATATAAAGTACTGATCCTCAGTGTAAATAAGTCCTAGATGCTTGCGTTTCCAATCTGACTAAAGTAAAGACCTATATTATAAATATAGGTCTGTACTTTAGTAAGATTGCTCGCACTTCATATTTCAGGCTGTGATGTCATATCTACTTTTCCCCCTACATTTGTTTCAACATCAAAAGCTATTCATGCACACAGCTTCTTCTCTGAACATTTGACCTAAGGTCACTTGCATACCACATTTCCATCATACAAATACTGCAAGACAAAAATAATATATATTCTTTCCATGTTGCAAGGAACGAAACTTCCATTATTTCATCTGCAACGTCACTTTCTTGATTGAGTAAAAGGGTGTAAACTTAAATTTACACTTACAAAAACCGATTGCTGATTACAATGTTCATTCATATTGCTTTAAATTTGATTACCTATAATTCTATGGACTTAAAAGTAAGTGGAAATTAATTTTTTAACTCATAATCAACATAAAAAAAAGTTAAAGTAGATTTCAGTTGATGTTTCATCACATATAAGTGGCCATACCACAACTGTAGCTTCACCCGCTTTCCATCCAGCAGAATGGTGGTTGTTTTGTAGTCAATGCCTGCAAAGAAAAAGAAATTCCCAACAGTTATTAAACATCTTGGGCATTGTGAAAGACTTTTTTTTCTTTTTCTTGATTTGGAGTAGAATGAAAATGAGCCACTTGATTCCATATATTCAAAACAGCATTTAAAATTGAGAGGCTAATTCCCCAACTTGAATAAAAATCATTACATCACACACACTTTCCTTTGAACTTTTTGTTGGTAATAAGTAAATAATGGGCAGCTCTACTGAATGCCAAACACTTATTCCTGTCATTAACGTTACATGTACAAATTCGTGCAATTGTTCAACTGGCATACAAAAGCACAATCTTAGTTCCATTTGAGTCAGCATACATAGGATTTCTGTTGAAGTCAATTTTTAAGCGTGTTCTTTCTTCCTCGTATTTCCGTACATTTAGTCACACACTGTGGTGTATTTAAATATATTTGAGCAAGACAATATCCTACATATATACATGTATGCTATCTCTAATATCCTATCAATAATTCATTTGGGAGATGTCATTCAAACACACAATATGTAATATCATATAATATTTACATATACACAAGATTTATTAAAACCTATTTGGGGCCCATGAGGGCAAACAGGTAAAGAGTAACATACATATTAAGAAGAAAGCCTAAATTGATGGCACAGCAACCTGTCAACATTAAAAAAAAAAACAACAACAGAAAAGATTATAGCAGATAGGGGATAATCTGTCAGATATACTGCAAGATCAAAATCCTGATTTCTGAAATGGTCAGCAATGAAAATTTTATTGGTATAATGTCATATATGACAGAGAGGAAAGGACTTTGACAGTATTTTCAATTAATAAACTTAAATTACTGGAGAATGATGACAACTGTCAAATCAATCAACTAATGAATATTGATCTGTGCACTTCAGTACCAAAGTATTGGTGTCTCTACTTTGAATATCAATGTGGAAAATATCAATTGAATTCATTTTCATTGACATAAAAACAACCTACTAGTGCTGATTAGCCATAAACACGAATAAAAAAATTATTACAGAAATACAATAATCCCAGTCTTCACAAAAACTCCCTTAACACAAGCTAGATACCCAAGACTATCATCAAATTTTTGAATTAGGATTGTAAAATTTGATCCTGAAATACAATTTTTAGCTGGTATAACCTTTGTTTCACTGAAGAAAAATAAAGAAAGCAAGTTCCAACAGCCATATTGACAAGTGACACACAAATGTATTGTGAAGACTACTGATTCTTGCATCTCATACCCCAGCATACATTTCAAATAATTCCTTTGCTGATATATTATTGGCTGGATTGAGTACAGACATTTTAAGAAAACACATTTGAATATTTTGTTCTATCAATAAATAAAATTTCTCAACAATATTTTTTACAATAACAACAAAGTCCTTTTTCTTTTTTCACCACACTGCACATTCTGCATCATACCTACTTATATATCGATTCTTGTCTTGGTTTTAACATTTGACCTCTACCACACAGATCTGGCCAATTTTACAATCACGTAAAAGAGAGAGAGTTGAGAAATTAATACCTATATATGGCAATGAAATGTGCGAAGTGAAACCTACATGTTCGTTGTGCGAAATTCATATATGATAATATTGTAGTTTTACAGCTATATACAGTAGGGCTATCATAGTTCAAAATAGTTTTTGGGCTGGGTCAGTTCAGGATTTTAAAGTCAGGTTCTGGTATTTCAATTCAGTTCTATTTAATAAAATAAAACTTATTTTTCTTTTGTTACAATAATTACTCATGGATGTGAACTCTGGTTTAGAATTGACATCCATATAATAAACAGCATTGGTACTTCTAGTTTCCATTCCATGCTTTTGATGTAAATGTTTTGTCACTGATAATATTGATCCTGTGGCACATTTTGAATTCTATATATTGTCACTGTTCTGTCTATGATGCCATCACTTAATAATAAACTGACTCAGAGCTTTATTTTAAATTTTGATGCTATGTTGTTTATGAACGGATTGCTACTATTGATTCTACCATATATAATGTACCCCAACTTTGAAAAAATGAAACCAAACCCGACCCTTGATTTTTGGTTATTTCAGGTACCCGTTGCAGCCCTAATATACATTAGGGGGAGAGAAACTTGTCCTTAGTTGGTCATTACGTATACATGACTAGTACTCTTAAACTTATCCGAATTGAGCCTTTCACTAAAATAAGATACATATACACAAATGGTATAAGCTCCAATTTCTGTTTACTTGTTATGCTTTATAGCTTTTTTCCATTTCTATTATTTTGAGATGATACTTGGACTTATCACCAGGATGACAAAATTTTAATCAAGGGCCTGGTATTGCATCCTTGATAACCGATACAAACCAGCTTGTTCAAATATAATTAACAGGACTTCAAAACTGAGGTAAAATTCCCACACTGACAGACTAGTACATTAAAGTTCACTATAAAGTGTCTGCACTGGTACACTTGTTATAGCATGGTTCGTGAGGAAAATATGTTCAGCACAGCAATACATTCAGAGAAGTGGAAAGGCATATATTCTTTTTTAAAGAAGTGGACAGACATTGCCTACATAGAGACCAAGTCTCATGGTTGTCCACTTCTGTGAAGACACAACAAAGCGGTATACTGAATCAGTCTGATGATTCTCACAAACTAACAAACATTACCATCAGTACTTGGATACGGGGATTCTGTAGCCCCATCCTCCATCCCACTCAACAGCTCCTCCTTTCCCACATCACTGTCCCCTACCAGCAGAAACTTCAGTAAGTAATCGTATGGCTTCGGCGATCCCGGACCGTTAAGCATAGAGCTAGAGCTCATTATCTTAAACCATGTCTTTTAGAACATTTTCAACTAAGAGAAATGTCCTCAAGTCTACATTTCACAACCAGAAATATAAGTCCAAATCTACATAGTGCAAATATATCACAGATGTGGCAAAAATTTCGTTAATAACATGTAAACATATCACATCAACATTTTGCGCAGACCGGAAGCGTTAATGCGCCTGTGCTAAAAGTGAAAGGTACTTAGCGGGCTTTTTGACTACTTTCGCTTTGTTGAAATCATCGGACGTAGCGGATTTGCTGCAGAAGACATGGAGGAAGATCAAGAAAGCGTAAATTGACCTTGATATTTTGACTAAAATAAGATGATGTCTTATTTTCCGGGTTTATTTTGCTCCAGATAGTTTGATATATGTCTTCAGAAAGCGTCGCATGTTTTTTTGTATATTCCTGTTTTATTGTTTTCTCTGCTTACTTTTAAGCCATTGCACATTCGCATAATACTGAATAGACTGGTCAGAGGCACGTCTCTGATATTGTAGATATGCTAGATTTCTGTGTTGTAGAATTTTAGAAAAAATATATCATTTCGTTAGCTTTACATTTACAAAAACGAAAATTATCACCATTGGGTGTCCGGGTAGAGCTGCTACCCAAGTTCGATTCCCGTGATCGACAGTGGTTGTAAGTTAGAGAGTTTCCTCCGGGTCCTCTGGCTTCCCCCTCACAAAATGACCCCCAAGCGCTAACGTCCGTGTACGTCGTTAAAATAGCTAGTTTATAGCTGATGTTTATTGTTGTTTACATCGAAGTTTAAAAATAAAAATTATTTTTATTTTTACCATTGACACTTTAAATTTCTTTTGCATTATATAATGGCTGAAATAGTATTTGTAATTAAGCATTTTTCGCTATGGAAAAACATCTCAAGATTTCCCCAAATTGTCACTCATTTTGTTGAATAGAAGATTTATTTATTTTATTTGAACCAACTGGTTCAGAACTTAAAACATTTTTAATTCCAAAAGTTGACAGCTAACACCCCTATAAGTTTGTAGATTCTTTAACTGCAGAACTGTAGGTTCAAATTGTATTATAATGTGCTGTTTTAAAAAGTTAAAATGTTATTGAACATGTCTTAATTAGGACTCACTGATGGTCTGTTCAGAGACACTTTAAGATTATTTCATTTGTAATATACTAGACTGACAGTGTTTCACAGGGCTAGAATTGGGGCATGCTAAGCAGATAGTACAAAAGAGGAATACTTTATCCACTGCAAGACCCAACAATTTATATCATATATTCCTGATGATTGATAAGCTGATGCATAATATCCAATTATCAACTGACAAGGAACCATTGATTAATGTGGAATCACAACATTAGGGGGGGGGGGGGGGCAAGTTGGTCCTATATTGTAAATGCATTATCTCTTAGAAAACTTCATCTTTTCAGTGCCTTGGGAAGGACAAACAAAAGTTGGGGCCATTGGCCCCACTTATCATAAAATGGTGGGCCATTCTGAAATTTCTGGGTTGAAATAGTGTACGATGGGGCCATTTTTAAATATGCAATTTTCATTGATCATTATTTGTTGTTGTGTAAAAATACTTTTATCTTTGATAAGTTCTCATGTAGCATTCATCAAAGCTATATTATGATCAGACAAAACTTCGTTTCTTAAGCTGACATGATTTTAAATTGCAGTTTGACATGCCTTTTTTATCTACGACAGTGAAAAATTACAGATATATGTGATAAACTGAAAAGTGATGCATGCACGCATTTGACTAAATATTAATGCAGGGATGCGATTTCCTCTGATTGGCTTAATTTTTTGAAGAAGAAAAAAAATGAAACGATCTGGGTTTGATCCAAAGTGACATAAACTGATATTTTTCCATGCAGGATGAGGTGATATCCTCCCCCTTTGACCAATTTTCCTCTTATTTCTGAGGAATCCAGTCTCATCTATGTTAATGTGCAGTGCATGATAATTGATTGTGCCATTTTTCGGCAGTATATGTATACGGTGCATGTTGTTGTGGCCCCTTCGTACGCCCTGATTTTTACTTCTGGACATCAAGGGAGCGAAATGTTTTTATGATTATTGAATCGTCTTCTAAAATTGTGAAATTTATGACTCAGGATTCGGGTACATAATAAAGCAAGTGTACAGTTTTCTTCTGAATATTCCTACAGTATGAGTTTACCTAGTGATATGTCAGAAATCTGTTAAAAAAATGCACATGAGTCATGAACTTTGGAAAATGTATGCAGGTGATGGTTAGGCCCTTAAGGAGGAGTAACAATTGTCATAAAACATAAATGAAAATATAAATATCAGCAATACCTCTGTGGTATATTTAAGTCTAATTGCCTAGCTGAGTAGTTAACATATTGACTGCTGATCTGTCGATTACAGGTCAAATCTAGAATGGTTTTAATTTTCTTTTTGGATTCTTTAACTAGATAAGATAAATTTGAAAGTTTTCAATTTCAAAATATTATTGTACATGTCCTCCACTTTCTGTCTATATCAGATTTCTCTTGCGTGTTATTCCTCGGACATTTGGAATTTCCTATGTTTACGTGTTGTATTGTCTCCCTTCAGTCACAATCACTATACATTCTTAATATACTATTTCTATTTTGTGGGAAACTGTAGATGCTAAAAAAGCTCACACAGATGAAAAAAGAATATGCCAGGAAACAAAAGAAACTTGAGGTAAGTATTTTTTTTACGAAAGAAACTTGTTATATTCTGGGGAAAAAAAATTGCAATTCTGTAACAGAAGAAGTGAGTTTGTGACTTGTAGACAACGTTTGGGTTGACTGGATTATTTTACCCTGTTATCAAAGTTGGAAAATGGGGGATATACTGATTTTGGGTTGCCTGTCTTTCAGTAGATGGATTAGGCCTTCAGTAATTCACTCTAAGGATGATCTTTATTAAGGCCCCACATGAAATGCAGGAGCCCTATAGGAGTTACAGTCAAACCTCGTTATCTTGAACTTGATGGGACTGAGAAAAAAATTTGAGATATAAGAGGATTTGAGATATTGAGGGTAAAATACTTAGAGAATTTCTCTAAAGTGGTTGGGACTTCTGAATCTCTTTGAGATATCCATGGTATTTGAGATGTCAGTGTTCAAGATACCGAAGTTCAACTGCACTTTCCTTGTACATCTGTTCATCAAGACCTTTGTTTTGATGCAATAGCTCAAAGAATTTTTTCTGTAACATTTTCAAACTTTGTAAAGGCATAATTTTTCAATAAAAGAAAGACGCCTATAAATTTGGGGTTTATCATGCTTTGTATGTGGATATATCGTGACATGTTAAACAGTTTTTGTTGTAACAATTTAGAATATTACCCTACAGGAATCACATTGTCTGTCTGTCTCTCAATACTTTCATTGTGACATGATGAATCAAGTAAACTGGACTCTTGAGATGCAAGAACTTGTCTCATGATCACAACTGGTTTTTCACTTTTACCTGGGTTCAAAATACATATATATCAAAGAAGCATAACACATCTTCCCCGATTCTATGTCCCATTTACATTGTGCTTGTAGAGGTATGTCAGTGTTCTAGTTGATTTATATTACGTTACTATGTTAATTTCAGAAATCCATTCGAAAATCCAAAGCAAAGGCCCATGTTAAACAAATTCTACAAGAACAGGAAATGCTTCGCAACACAGAGAAAAAGTGTGAACATTTCAAAGATAAAAAAAGAACGTCTGGAGAGATCCATACCAATAGTGATGAGTATGGCCATTCCTCAAAGACGCAAAGTGACTCCAAAACAGACTTAAATTTACCAAAAGCCAATGCTAATTTTAAAAGCCATTTGCTCAGAACACCAGTTTTATCAGAAAATTTGGACAAAGGTGATTTTGTCATTGAGAAGACCTCACAAAGTAATGAGGATGGTGATTTGGCAGTTGGACCATGTGGAGACTCAGAACAAAGTGCTTCATCTCGAAATCTTCCTTCATCTTCTGAGTCTAATGGCAAGAAAACTTTGTCTCTTAAAGCTAGGCGAAGAAAGACTCCGAGTCCAAATACTTTTTCAAACAGAAGAGAGTTATCCACAGCTGGGAGAAATCCAACGAAGGGAGCTGTTAATTCCATTCTTATTCCAGATGATGAAGATCAGGAGACCAGAGGGAATAATGGATATGATACCAGGGACGAAAGTGTAGATCCCGTAGTACATGGGATCAGTTCAGGAAATGTCCCAGTAGTACATGAAAACAGTTCAGAAATATATCTGAAGTCAAGGAATGAGTCCAAAGTAATAGAAAAGCCCAAACCTTTCGAAAGTGAATCTTCAACAGAATTGTTAACCTCATCTCTTGAAGGTTATGAAAAAATCAAAACCCAGAGAAAAAGAGGAAGAAAACCACACAGATATCAAAGACAATCACTTCCTGGTCCAGCCATACTTCCAGTTGTGAATTCCTCTGAATCACAGGGCAGCCAAGAATTGGAGACGCTAAAGTTAGTCCAGGAGAGTTTAGGATTGTGTAGTAATAGAGGGAGAAGAAAGACCAGGCATTCTCACTCCCATCAGCCTATTCTTCTCTCTTCCGTGTTCCAATTCATCATTGATGATGCAAAAAGAGCACAAAGGGAGAAAGATTTTGTGTTGCCAACGCACACATTTGGTGATCTTATGGAGACTAGATGTTTGCATAAAATCAGTAGTGAAAGCGTGTCTGCAGAAGATAACGATGAGAATGAAGATGATCTGAAGGATTTTTCTGTAGGAAAGCAAAGAAAGAATGTTGTAGAGGAAATGCCATCTTCTGTTTTCATGCATTCCACACAAACCTCTCATGATGGCAAGGAAAAAGAAAAAGGGAAAGAAAAAATAAATCCAGCTGCACAATATGGGCTCACTGTTGAACAAGATGTTGAAATACATAAATCTGTGTTGCCAGCTAAACATGTCATTAAGGCAAATTCTTCACCATCAGGTGAACAGTGTTTGAAAAAGGGATATAACTCAGACCTTGATACTAGTTCAAGGTCAGTTTCTAAGGATTCTTACAAAGAAATATTTGCTTCAAAAGAGACCCATGTAGATGTAGATTTCAATGGAGAGCTAATTGTAAAAAGCAGCATGGATGGAATTGAGGATGTTACTTGTGACTCTGAGATTTTTGATGAATCAGTTTGTCCAGACGATGGACAACTGCTAAACAGCAGTCTTGGATCTGACCAGCAAACGGAAAGTGATGATGAAAACGTTGGAGACATCCTTAAAGAAAGAATGGCAACACAGGTGAGTTCAATCAGATTGTTCTAATTGTTTTTAATGATTTTGATTTTATTTCTCAAAATTTAATATAGAATACAGTTATTTCTTGTTAAACCACCACCTTCAGGAATTTAGACAGTGTGGCAGAATAACGAATTTGATGATGGATTGAATGTAGAACACATCAATGGATCATTTGATCTTACGTGTTCAGTATTTATTCGCTGTTTATTTATTGAATAAATGAAAATACATTTATGATACGTAATGACATGTTGGCAGGCCGGTATCTTCTATAAACCCCCTAATATTTTAGAAATGCTGTGCAATCTCTATATGTTGGCATGAAATGACCCTTTTCCCTAAATTTGCCATGTAAATTACAATTAATTGAACATTTAAAATGTAGTGGTTTGTTTTAGTCCCCTACATGCTTTGCTAAAGGGAACTATTGGTTTACCCTCAGTCTGTCCATCCGTCTGTCTGTCATTCCACTTGAGGTTTTCCAGACTTTTCTCCGCATTGGATGAAAATATTCAACTGAAATTTTACATATGACATTGTGTTGGATAGTTACAGATCAAGTTTGAGATTCATTACACTTGACCTACTTTGGACGAAATTGCGCCCCTTGATGAATTGCAAGAATCAGTTTTCTGGACTTTCTCCACATTGGGCGAAGATAGTCAACTGAAATTTTATATTTTTTATCTTGGATAGTTACAGATCAAGTTTTTATGCTTGACCTTCTTTTGACTGAATTATATTATGACTTTGTATCGCCTGTAATGCACTCAGAATGCTTGAGGGTTTTTGTTGTTGTTTTTTTGTAGTTTGGTACTTGTTTTTCTTTCTTTCTTTCTTTCTTTTTTTTTTTTTTTATAGTTTTTTTGTGCCTGTTCCTCTCCATTGAAAACAAACATTGTAAAATTACATTCTGCCTATAGATAACCCATAATTGAATATTTTTAAAAGACTTGTGTTCTTTCTATCATTACATGTATACAACAATCAAGTCTTGATGATTGACTGTAGCAACAGGATGCCAAGGCAGTTTTGATGAGACTATAGCAGACCAAGGTAATTTTGGAATACCAGACAGTTGTTACAAACTTTCCCAATGAAGAGAGGAATCTCTGAAGTAGAAGCACATCACCTAATGTAGATCAAGATAGTCCACTGATAATTGTATTACAGATACTTGTGAATTCATTTCTGGGATTAATTGTCAAAAATAATTCAGTGAAGTGGAAAAATAAATTTAGAGAAATAAATGAAACTAAAATAAAAGTAATAGCAATATGAGATTCTTGATATTAATTGGATATCTTGAATAGCAAATGGCAGAGGGTATTTTTGCTTAACTATATGGCTGAACTAAAATCTTGATTAAAGTTGAAATTGCAACTGGCAATTGCTGATCAAGCTATTTGAACAGGAAGTTAGCAGAGGAAGAAGTTCAGAGACAAAAAAAGAAACAAACGGAAATGGTTAAAAAAAAAACCAAAACCCCCCCCAAAAAACCCACTTAAACAGAAGGAAAGATAGCAGAAAACAATGAAAAGGATGAGATAAAAAAAAAATTCGAAAACTTTGGTCAAGGAAATTAGTGAAAGATTAAATCAGTCAGTTTGATAAAAAGAAAGATTTTAAAGAAACCCAGGGTGCTTTAGCACTCATTGATGGAGCTAGAAAAAAAAATTGAATGCAGAGAAAAAACTGGACAATACTATCAAGGAAAGGAGAGAAAATGAGAATAATTCCAAAATGCATGATATCGGATATGCAACATACTAGAGCACTAATAAGAATTATTACTATATATAATAGAAAGACATTATTATGCTATAAATTGTATTTCTTTTGCTTTTTCACCTTCAGGTAGAGGTGTGTTTTGATTAAGTTGAATACATGTATGTGAAAGAATCATCATCATTCTCATGGTACATGCATAGTGTGTTATCATTTACCAATTAAACATTCAAAAAAATTTTTTTTAGGTTCCTAATCTTGGTTGGAAAAGAAATATCAAAGCTGTCTTGGTTTCCTTACTTACAATGGTGCACTGTAGAGCAGTCATCATCAAGACTTGGTTAAAGTCTGTAAATATTTTATGATGTTACTCAATATTGTAAGTAACTTCATAATCATTACAGATGGGTATGTATTCTTATATTATTTCAAGTGTAGAAAGGTGGAGTTAGTAAAGAAAAATATCCCAATAATTTCCTATGAATTTTTGAATTTTCCCCATTATAAACTTATTTTTCCATAAATGTTGCCATTTAAAAATCCTTATTTATCTCTTGGTATCATTAACTTCTTATTTAGATATACTGACAACATTTTATATGTTAAGGTGGCTCATTGCACCAAAATTTTATTTAATGATTCATTAAAGCATCTCAAATGAAGTATGATTTTACACCGAAAGAGTGATAATAGCTCTCACTTATTTTACATGAATTGTGTGTGTGTGTGTGTGCATTTTTATTTTTTTATTTTTTTTTTAGGTTTTCTGGTTTTTTGTTCTTTTGGTTTTTTGTTTTTTTTTTGATGAAAGATGTTTTGCTGACATATTATGTGACTAAACCAAAGTGAAATAAAGATGAAGGGAAGTCATAAAATTATGTCTTTATTCCAAGGACAGTGGTTCTCTTCAAGTCTGATAATTTTATTGGAAGACATGTCTTAAAATAGACACTACACAATATAACTGTGTAGCTACACAGTGTTTTATTGCTGTATCACAGGTATTTTGCAGATCTGTCAGATATTTTTGATTACAGGTAGAAGTTTTATATTAAAAAATAGAAACTTTCTTTTTAAAAAAACAACTTATTCCTATTCATAGATTTAGAGATGTACAATGTGAGTATTTTTTTTTTCAGTTTCCTGAAGATGACCCTGTGATACAGAGTCATATTGCAATTGTTCTACTGAATAAGAAGAGAAGAGAGATGTTAGTTTGTCTGTGTGAGAAGTCTGTATCTGTATGGTCAGTACAATGTGACCAGTTTAGCTGTCTTCAGAAGTGGTCATTTCCTGAGGTATTGAACCGACAGACAGTAATATACAGTCAAACCTCGTTATCTCAAACCCAAGAAATAAACTTTGAGATATCCAGTGGTGTGAGATATTGATTATATTAGAATACATAAAGAAAATGTAGTTTGGATTTCCAATTCATTTTGACATATTCATGGTATTCAGTATATTGATATTCAAGATAATGAAGTTGAACTGTACTTAGCACAGGATCTACCTTAATTATTGACCAAATAGTTGATTGAATAGCAATATCCAAATGTCGCAAATACTTGTATACTGTATTTATACTTCTTTAGCTCACCTGAGCTTTTCTGATCACCTGTTGTTCATCTGTCTGTAAACGTTTCACATTTTTGACTTCTCCAGAACCACTGTGCAAGCAGAAAGCATCTTGGGATGATGGGGATGCCCCCTTCAAAGGGGAGATTATCATGAAAACACAAAAATAGGGTGGAGTAATTTAAAATATCTTTTTCTCAAGAACCACAGCTCCAGTAAAGTTCCAATTTACATGGAAATTTCTAGTGCAGATTCAAGTTTGTTAAAATCATGGCCCCTGGGGTTAGGTTGGGACAACAACAGGGAATAAAAGTAGGGGAAAATCATTAAAATCTTCTCTAGAACCACTGGGCCAATTTTAATCAATCTTGATACAAATCATCCTTGAGTGAAGGGGATTCAAGTTTGATCAAATAAGGGCCATGCTCCCTTCAAAGGGGAGATAATCACAAAAATAGGGTGGGGTCATTTAAAACCTTTTTCTCAAGAAAAGTTAAAATTTGCATGGAAGTTTCCTGATAGAGTGCAGATTCAAGTTTGTTAAAATCATATCCTCGGGGGTAGGGTGGGGTCACAATAGGGGAATCAAATTTTTACTTTCAAAAAATAGGAAAAAATCTTTGAAAATCTTCTCAAGACCACTGAGCTAGAAAAGTTCAAATTTACATGGAAGCTTTCTGATGTAGTGCAGATTCAATTTTCATAAATCATGGCCCAGGGAGGTAGGGTGGGGCCAGAGTAGGGGATCAAAGTTTTACATGCAAATATATATAGGGAAAATCTTTAAATATGGGCCAAGGTGACTCAGTTGAGCAATGTGGCCCTCTTATTTTTATCTAGCCAGGAAAGCAAGGCAAAAGAAAGTAAAGTTACCCTATAGAATTTGTACATCATCTATCTAACAGTCATACGATAGAACTGTATGATTGTGACTTTAAACTGACCCAAACCATGTTATATCACATAATATGCTACCAAGTTAAATTCATTCCTTGTAATTTAATGAAAAAAGACAAAAGTACAAGTCTTCATTTATTATACACTGCACCATTCAAGTATTCACATTATAAGCGTTGATGTCTACAACTGAACTTCAGTATCTCGATATCACGAATAGTATAGATATGTCGAAATGATTCGGAAATCACAATCACTTATTATTTAAATATTTTAACCTCAATATTTCGAATCCTCAGATGTCTCAAAGTTTTTTCTCGGTCCCATCGAGGTTGAGATACTGAGGTTTGACTGTAATGAAGTTGTTGAAAGTCGATTTTGCTACTTGCTACAAATCTTCATAATAGAAAACATGTGTAATGCATATTTTGCTGCCCTTTTAAGATTGACGTTGAAGTTGCTTCAGCAGAAAGTATAGGAAATTGTTTACTCCTTGCCATCACACAAATCAAGTCGTCAAATATCAGAAAATGCAACTTTTGCAGTTTTTGTAGAAATATTAAAAGCAAAAACATTGAGAATGTAAAAATAATGAAATAAAAGAGTCAAAGTTGGGAATCTGTTATTTAAGTTTTTGAATATTTGCCACACGTCCTCTTCATTGACGTCATAACAGTAAGAGTAGATAAAAATTAGAATATTATTACAGTTTTATTGGAATCATAAAGAAATATGTTTCTGTAAAATTTCATCGTTACTTGATGTCTGTAAGATGCATATAAGAATCCACTTAACTTTGTAATGATCCTTGTATACAGATATTGTTGATTTGCATTTTAAGTAATAACCAGTTCTGGCATTTTTTTTTTAGGAACTAACAGCATTATGTGGAGATTTAATGCTTCCTAAGTCTTCTGAAGTCCGATTTACAGCCATTTTAAGAAACTCTACCGTCATCCAATTATATTCTGCAGTATTCCAGGAAAACCAGGCATTCCCATTGTTTAAAATCGCAGAAATTTCAGCTCCAAGCCAGCAGTATGTATTGCATTAATAGTATTATCTTCTTCCAGTGTGTTTATGGACAGCAATATGATATCCAGAGGAGCACAGTTTGTATGCAGTCACCCTGTTCTGTTGTTCATTACAGGATGCTTGTATGTGCTGTAGAATTTAATGAACTTGTAATATCTCAGTGTGAGTCCACCAACACGATCAAACTGACCAAGTACATTATGGATTCGGACTTAAAAACATTGTCAAGAACCATAACTCTGGAGGAGACAACTGGTATCTTAGATAATGTGTGTCATATCCATGGACAACATCAAGCAGTGGTGGGACACACAAAGGAGGGCCTTCTTCACATCTGGTTTGAAGCAAAAGTGTTATACTCAAATATATTATTTTTATGTCTGTGATATTGGGGAGATTTAGTTTTTTGCTTATCTGTCTCTTTCCTTATCTACCCATATTTTTAACCTTTGTCATAACATTTTTATATGAGACAGAGATTTCATATTTGGTGAAGAAAAAGGTCAGAGTTGAAGCTTGATTCTAGGTCAGGGTCATATCAGGTCAAAAGTCATACCTTAGGACTTTGCTTCCTGTTTTGTCCTCTGATCATGTATTTCTTCCATTTGTAACAGCAAGACATACTTTTTTTTTTTTTAACATGTATTATTGAAATTAAAGCAACTAGTAAGTAGAAAGGTAAAAACCTAGCATGTTTTAAAGTAATTTCCATTTTCTATGGGTTTCTATAGTGAAATACGTAATTGTAACCTAAATCATAGAGTTATCTCTCTTTGTTTTGTCAAGTAAATCGATTTTTAAGAAAATTTATATAAGTGTCTATATTGACAAAAATCATTTAAATGTGATAACTTTTTAAAAATTGATCAGAAAGGTAGGTGAAAAAACAATACTGTTGTTCGCAGTCCTTCCTACAAAAAAAATATGTCTATCACACACAAAGTTTAGTAAGTCAAGAAATTTTCAAAATACTTCTGTTGTCTCTTGCAGTTATCTACTTTAGCAAGGTGATATTCTATTAAATGGTCAATCCTTAAATGTGTGCAACAATTGATTGACAGAATGAAATAATCTATATTAATAGTTCATCTGAAGATGGAAAATATTATTAACTTCACCTAGTCTTTTTTTTTTTTAATAGGAATCATGAAATGGGAGCTCTTGTTTTGACAGTAAATTTAGCTGTGTACTGGCCACACCCCTCACATTTGGTTACTGTCTTCCAAGAAAAGGTAAGATATGACTTATATCAAATATTCTCACCTTTTCCATTACTTCCATCTAATATTAATATTCTCACCTTTTCCATTACTTCCATCTAATATTAGACTTTTGATATAAAACAGATGTACATGTATGTTTAGTCCACCTGAACTGGAGGCTCAAGTATGCTTTTGTGATGAAATCTTATTGTAGTTGGTTTTTGAATCATCACAATTTAAATGTATAACTGTTAATGAAGAATAATACACAATTTCAAATTTGTTCATTTAATGCATTTGACTTACTAGTCACTGTTATACAGGGATACCTGTTTTGTCCTCTGATGGCAGTATCAGACATTTGACTTACTAACTACTGTTATACAGGGGTACCTGTTTTGTCCTCTGATGGCAGTTTCAGACTGTTTCCTGGCAGGATGTATGATGCTGGTGAACCCCACAAATTGTCAAACCCAAGTCTTGTTCCCATTCAACAGCAAGAAGTGGAAAGGGTATGTTTACTAATCTACTTCAAAATCTATACAGGCATATTTTTACACCCTCCACAAATGTTGTATGGTAATACTTATAACAATTTGTCTTTTTATAGAAATATTTTGTAGAGGTATGTCCAAAAAACAATAAAAAATTTTAAAATCAGATTAGTATTAAGTTATGTTTTTATTTTATGTATTTGTTGGTTTGTTTTATTGTCTTACATGTAAAGTGCTTTAGGGTAATTGTACTAATCAGATTAAGCACTATATAAATGTAGAACAATTTTACCTGATACTTGATTCTTCAAATTTGTGAAAGTTGTAGTGATTTAGTAAGGGATTTTGTCAGCATAAAAATATTATCTAGGCCATAGACTTAGATATACAGTCAAACCTTGTTATGTGGAAATCATTGGTGCCAAGAAAGAACTTGGAGATATCCAAATCTTCGAGATTGTGAGGTTAAAATACAAAAAGCAAATGTAGATAGGACTTCCGACTCACTTCAACATATCCATGGTATTTGAGTTACTAATGTTCAAGATACCAAAAGTTCAGCTGTATATGACCAGAGGGTGTGTCAAGGGAAAGACGGAATAAACTTGTTGTTAGGACCATATCTTTTCATGTTAGGATTGTAGAATCTCACTCACATGTAGGTTGTTTTTATATGCTTGTCCTTAGACAGTACATATTATGGTACAGCAATGTCGGCACATTCGTCCATTCAGGGTTTTCTGTTTCCATTTTCATTTCTCTGTTATACATCAAGCTTAAACTTACTTTGTAGCTTCTTTGTGGGTCATTCTAGATCATGTTTTAATTTTGATCCATTCTGATGGCTCTTGCAAGAGTTTGGCCCCTTTCTTTGAAAATTAATGTTATATGAAGAGTACATAATTTGTCCTGTAAACTCCTTCCACAATTTTCAAATGAGGACATTTTGTATTATAAAGTGTTTATATGGGAATTGAAGATGTGCATGTGGGAAAGATTTTGATTTTCTTCAATATTTAGATGTCATCAAAGATGGGACTTGTTATGGTAGGGCGTCATCTGTCTGCCTGTCTTTGTCCGGACCTTGTAGGCAAAATGAACCATAAGCTCCAGGATCTTTCAGTTTGGTACATTTGATCACCATGATGTGAAGAAGATACCAATTGTTTTTCAGGGTCAAAGGTCAAGGTCATTAATAGGAAAACCTTGTAGGCAGGATACAAACTGACCTATTGGGGCTAAGACTGTCAAACTTGGTACACATCCTCCTCATGCTAAGTGAAGCATGCCTTGTTCTTTAATGCCAGAGGTCAAGGTTGTAGTGTCACTTGGTAGGAAAAGCTTGCAGGCAGGATACAGACCAAACCACTGGGGCTAGGACTGTCAAACTTGTTATTCATACTATGCAAAAGAAAGAATGTTACAGCTTGATGATGGCTGATACTACCTTGAGTGAAGTTTTACAACTCATGGCTGATGAAAAACGCCCTATATAAGCTTGTGGCAGGCATATTATGCAACGTTTTTGGTACTCTTGTTGAGAAAATGTTGAACTTGGTCTGTTTGGAGGAAATATTAAATAAAGAACATAGCTTGCCCTTTTAACTCTTCTCATAGTTTTGAAGCTAGGGCTTTTGTAAATAACTTGAAGAAGTGCATAGTGCAAGGATTTTGATTCTCAACAATTATTAATTTTCTGTGATATTTAGAATATTTACAGGTTGTTGAACTGAAGGGGGGGGGGGGGGGGGGTATTCTACACACAGAACTCTTTGTCTACCTCCTGTCAGTTTTTGTTTGTCCATCTACCTCCTGTCAGTTTTTGTTTGTCTCTCTACCTCCTGTCAGTTTTTGTTTGTCCATCTACCTCCTGTCAGTTTTTGTTTGTCCATCTACCTCCTGTCAGTTTTTGTTTGTCTATCTACCTCCTGTCAGTAATTGTTTGTCTCTCTACCTCCTGTCAGTTTTTGTTTGTCTCTCTACCTCCTGTCACTTTTTGTTTGTCTCTCTACCTCCTGTCAGTTTTTGTCTATCTACCTCCTGTCAGTAATTGTTTGTCTCTCTACCTCCTGTCAGTAATTGTTTGTCTCTCTACCTTCTCTACCTCTTGTCAGTAATTGTTTGTCTATCTACCTCCTGTCAGTAATTGTTTGTCTCTCTACCTCCTGTCAGTTTTTATCTATCTACCTCCTGTCAGTAATTGTTTGTCCATCTACCTCCTGTCAGTAATTGTTTGTCTCTCTACCTCCTGTCAGTTTTTGTTTGTCTGTCTGCCTTCGGTCAATTACAAATGATAAGTCTAGTGATGGGAGGTTTCAATTTTTGTCAGAATCATCGTTTGAAAAAAGTCAATATTATCATATTACTTTTATACAGATAAAAATCATTAAAGGTAAAACAAATACTAGGCTAATATACAATGATCACTGATGCCCTCGCATATGCTGTATGTTCCTTGTAACACTATAGGTTATCATTGATTTTACGTCAGTGTAGATTCTGTGCCTGTAATAGTTCATTTTCAGTTACTATGGTATTTGTCTTCAGGTGCAGTACAGCGTTTCACATGACAGATTACATAGCAGCAGTGAATAAATCTGGCTCTCTACATATCTGGAACAAATTCAGTGGTGAAATGGTATCCTACATGGAGAACACAGATGTTATAGGACTGTGTAATCATAAAAATAATATGATATTAAGCAGGAAGTATTGTATACATTGTTTTACATTAAAATGAAAAAGTTTAGAATTTCTTCTTCATCAGTTTAATACTGGAAGGCAAGATTTTTTTCATGGATGAAAAAATTTGAATATTTTATTGCATTTGTACAAAACTGTGCTCCCAGTGATGGTATTGCAAGGTCAAGGTCACTGGATCATCTATTAAGTTATATACTGACTGATGACATGAAAAAGCTCTGCGATATCAGGATGACCTTCATTGTTAGGGTCAACAAGTCACAAAGGATAAAAAATAGTTTTTATCAGGGATGAAATAGTCATATTCAGAACTCGTAATTTTAAAATTCACCTCATAAACATGTTATAAGTCCTAAATGTCACGTAGTAAATTTGGGTTTGATTATAAAAACAACCGAAAAAATTTGTAACTCCATCATCGTGCGACATTCTATTTGTCTAGTTTTGATGCAGTTCCAGAGCATAAAACCTGGGTCACGATTTTTGCAAAAATACATGGGGAAATATTCACTCACATACAACACAAAACAACACACCGATATAACATTTATGTCTGTATTCTAATTAACTTGTAAGGACTCTTGAACTCTGTTCATATTACTACTTACTATCATTTGTCTGAAGGCCGAATTTGAATATCCACAATTTCAGTTGAATTGCAAGAATGCGGTAAATTGAGAACTGCCGCCTTCGCTCATTGACTACAGAGAAAATACTTATGAGATTAACAGATTTGATGTATATTTTCATTGATGTCATCCTTTTGCAGTTAATGAACTTGAAATGTTAATGAATGAAGTGATTATTTACACAATCAGTGGCTAAGTTTTGTTGACTGCATCTATTCACCAAGTCCTAACATGCTCCCAATGAATATAAAATATTGAAATGAATTTCTTCTGCAACTGTTGATCAAACTTTACAAATTTCGAACTTGATCTTTAGTTTGCCACTCTGAAACTACACTACAAGTTTTAAATGAATCCTTGCAAGCATTACAGAAAAAAGTCTGGAAAACCCAATGGGACAGACTGACTTAATAATTTTATCTCCTATTGTGACGCCACCCTATTATGACACCACCCTGTTGTGACGCCACCCTACCTCTGGGACCCCTAAAATTTGCACTAACTGAAGATGCTTGCTAATCATGCTTATCAGTATAACTAATCATGACCTGCTGTTGTTAAGAAGAATTTTTAAGATGTTTCCTTATAAATTCCCATATAAAACTCTGATCCCCTATTGTGGTCCCATCCTGTCCCTGAGGGAGTCCTGGTTTGAACTACAAACTATCTCGGAATGCTAGCATATTAAAATGACTAATCATGGCCCTGCTGTTATTGAGAAGATTTTTAAGGATGTTTCCTACATATTCCCATGTAAAAGAAATTGATTTCCTATTGTGGCCTCACCCTACCACTGGGAACCATGATTAATCTGCACTACCTTGAGATTCTTGCATATTAATTTTGGTACTGCTGTTATTGAGAAGAATATTTTAAAGATTTTTTTTTCTTGTGTACTTCAATGTAAAACTTTAATTTAACCCCACTCTCTACCCCCCAGAGGCCATTCTTTGAACAAAATTGAATCTACTCTTGTGTCGGGAAGCTTTCACCCATTAAAATTTCAACTTGACTGGCCCATCGATTCTTGAGAAGATGGTTATTCCTATATATCCCCAATGTAAAACTTTGATCCCCTATTATGGCTTGTCCTACCCCCAGAAACCATGATTCGAATTAGTTGATTTAGACCATGTCAGGAAGCTTTCATGCAAATTTCAGCTTTCTGGCCCAATGGTTCTTGAAAAGATTTTCAAATGACCCCACCATATTTTGGCCTTTCCTTGATTATCTTCCTTAGGAATGGGAAATGGCTCTTCTTTGAAACAAACTTTTATCTCCTTCACCCAAAGATGCTTTATGGCATGTTCAATTGAAATTGACCCAGTAGTTCTGGAGAAGAAAATGTTAAAAGTTTACAGACAAACACACAGACAGAGGCTCAACAAAATGTTTATGAAAAGCTAATTTGACGTTTCAATCAGCTCATGTGAGCTAAAAACAGTATATCCACCCCCCAACTTCAGTATTAAATAATTGACTCAACACAACCAATGAACGTTTGGATTTTGAAATGATTTAGTACGGAAGCTGGTGGGTGCCAAGGTACAGAATATATAATAATTTAACTGGCATCTGCCACTTAATTTATGTGGTATATACACTAAATCCACTGAAGAAGTGGATGAACCCTGCTGATTTAAATGTCACACAGTCAAGGGTCAATCCACTCAATTTTTTGAGAACACTTTGTTTGACAGACATCTATGACTCCCACTGATATTGAGGTCACAAGGTCACTTCTGCTCTGGATACAGGAAGATGTGTTCCTCTCGATACCTTATGAACCCTTTTCTCGACAGCCATCCAAACTTGGTACATAATAAAGTAGATGACCCCTATTGATTTTTAGGTCAAAGATGAAACGACTCTTGACATAAAATAATCTGCAATTGTAAAAATGTCTATTGGTATTAAGATTCCTTTCCATTTTGAATCTCATCAATGGATAAATAAAAGTACTGAAAATAATACACCCGGCACAAGCTTATATTGGGCCTGTTTTTTAAAATCATGAGTTGCAAAACTTTACTCAAGGTAGTATCAGCCATCATCAAGCTGTGACAATCTTTCTTTGCATTGTATGAATAACAAGTTTGACAGTCCTAGCCCCAATGGTTCAGTCCTGCCTACAAGCTTTTCCTACTAATTGATACTATACCTTTTGCCCTTGAAGAACAAAAGGCATCCTCCACTTGGCATGAGGAGTATGTGTACCAAATTTGACAGTCCTAGCCCAAATAGTTTGGTCTGTATCCTGCCTACAAGGATTTCTTATTAACTGATACTTCAACTTTGATCTTGCAAAACAGTAGGCGTCTTCTCTCATCAGGGTGATTAAGTGTACCAAGTTAGACAGTCCTATAGTTCAGTCTGTATCCTGCGTACAAGGTTTTCCCCATTAACTGATACTGTGACCTTGCCCTCTGACCCTGAAAACAATAGGCATCCTCTTCTCACCATAGTGATCAAATGTACCAAGTTGTAAGATCCTTGAGCTTACGGTTCATTTTGCATTTTTCCTACAAGGTATGGACAACACTATACCATAATATGTCAGGTCTTTGACACATGTATAAAAAGTACTGCTTATCATTTTTAGAATCCTTTGCCTGATAGACATCAAACATACTAGTATTGTGGTTGCCCCTGACTACTAAATAACACATATTTTTCACTTTATAATATCATTACAGACATTCTTAATTTAAAATTGATCCCTTTCAATATTGCTTCACAAGGGGGTGGGGGCATATATGTTTCTAAAACACTTCTTGTACTTTTAATAGTTTGGAGATAGATTACTGTGGGATTCTATTAAAATTTGCTATCAAAATTTTCTTTCACGAGTGAAATTGACCAACACACAATTTTCAAACTTTTATTTTGCTGGAAATCATTTTCAACAAATACTAGACTTTTCCCAGTTTGATTGTTGAAAGACCATCCTTCACACAAACAAACGTACATCACAATCTTTATAATGTGCATGAACATTGTGCAACAATATCAAATTATACAAAAAAAAATTTATCAACAGCCACAGTATAACACCAACCAGGAACATTCATTTAAGTGCAGTCTATTTGGGTAAGGTATAATTCTATAGTTCATTTAATTCAAAAATTCAATTTCAAACGTTGGTGTGACCCGCACTTCATTGTACGAGGGTTCAATCTTTGTAGCCATGGTTTACCGCTTATGTTTCCAGTTTTATCATAAAACATTTTTAACATTTTAATAGATTTACAACCATATTTAATAAGAAAAAATGAAGCGATCTATGGCACAATATAAAAAACTGGATAAAACAAAATGTAGAAATTAACATATGACTTGACTCCAAAACATTAAGTTTGAGAATATCAATGTCGTGCAATTTTTCTTCTCGTTTTCATAATTTTTTTAAGTATATTAATTTACAACTGTCTGGATGATGATGGTCTAATATACAGATATGGACAAGAGATTCTTTGTATTCATAATTACACATTCACTTCAGTAACCTTGCTTAAGGATTTTTCAATCATAATTATTTTTCTAGCACATTTCATTACCAGTACTGTTATACTGGAAAACACGCATGCTTTAGACTGCCTGGTGGTTAAAAATATTTTGATGTTATGCTTGTTGCACAGAGAAAAGTGTGCTCACATGATTTCTTTTTGTTTGATTATCATGCGAATATCGTGCAATAACCATATGAAAAAATCGCATGTAAATTTGATTTTCATGCACTTTTTTCATATATATTATTGTTTAAAATATACTCTTGTATAATGTGAAAATGCCTTCTGGAGCCCTTGATTGGTCAATACAGAAATCTTGTATATATATATATATATATATATCTTTTGGTCATTGTCATGTGTTAGTGAAGCACACCTAAAAATGCTGCAAATATTTAGGCTACATGTAATTTGATCTGTGAAGAAGTGATTGAACAATTAAGCTTACGAAACATTATTTTGTACATCTCCATTTCTAAACACACAAAACTGGTAATTAAAGCCATTCATAATATCAGTTTCTGTTTACACCTGTCATAATTTATATCTTAGAATGTCATCTTCTGCCTTAAAATCAAATATTATTAATGATAAGATGATTTCCCTACACGTCAATATTTCATGTGAATATTGCATCTTACTTTTCATCTTGTTCTCATGCAAAATATGTGAATGAAATTCATATAAATTTCCTATGAGAACCATGTGGGCAACTTTTACCTTCTGTGAAACATAATGTCACATGGAGAAATCAAGATGGGACTTTTCAAAAGAGGGACTGACCTGCTCGGAAAATAAATATCTTCTTGTTGTGATCAAATTCACGTTAGCAATTCCAGGAAAGATTTAAATCTACGTAATAATCCGATTCAGATAATACATTACATAAACTGAAGTCCAGCACTAACACAATTCATGTACTTGTAACCAATGAATAAAATATTTCTGCTACTACAATGAGGAAACCAAATTTATCAACAAATACCTGATATTAAATGCATGCATCATGCAAATATCAGTCTTCACCAAAACCTTTCTTTACATCCCTGTCTCATAGGGCCTGCTTGTTGATGATAACTACATACACCTCCTGGAAAATTAGGAGGCCCCTTGTTTTCTGTACATTTATATAAAATATTAGAACAAGTTTACCTTAATGTAATTAAACTCATATCATACTGAACTTGCTGCTATTATTAATATTAATCAATTGTTTTTTATATTAAATTTTTATATTCTCGTAATGAAAGAAGAATTTTCTTGATGTTTATATGAATTTTTTCGAGGCTCATGTTATGCTTTAGTTAAACAGAAGCAAGTCACTTACTGCACACTATTTAAAAAATATTTTGAGATGAAAAATCAATAGGCTCATTGGACTTCTCAAATTTGTTTATATACTGGACCCCAATCAATTTTACTGGCCTCAGATATGGGGGTTTTGGTAAAGACTGAAATACATCTTATAAAACCAGCTCCACTGTCATTTGGTTGACAATATCAAAATACTGATTACAGAGATTTAATTCGTCCATTCCTTCATAACATTCAATCAGCTCAAGTAGTCTGCGAATTTTACGCTCGAGATCAGTCATCCATCCCAATGTTTCTGAATAAGTAGGACATTGACTCGTTATTCTGGATACGCCTGATTGCCTCCGTGAGCATGATGCTGATGTCCACAGTTTTAATTTTGTGACACTGCATTTTCTGAATTTCATGTGGCACTGTGTTAGTAACAACAACCTATGACAAAATAAAAACACCATTAACAAAATGACCAACACGTATATGTGTTCTCAATTACTGCTGGGGCGGATTTTGGTTGATTTTGTGTACAATACTTCTGTATTCCCCCCCCCCCCCCCCCCCCCCCCCATTGTTTTCACTGTTGGCCAAATTTACAAATTTAAAATTGCAGTAATATATTCTAGCCAATACATGTATAACGTAGGCATGTAGTCAGACCCTTTATTTCGTGTTTTCGAAACTAAGATGTCACTTTGGTCAGCACCCTAATGGAGGTTCAGGGGACAATGCCCTATGAAGCTGGTGAATTCTGTCAATTTTTCCACACCATTTCTGAGCCTTTCAACAGAGATCAAATCAATATTTCTCGCCTCAAAATAAAAAAAAAGTGCAAATTGTACCATCACAGCATACAACGATCTGCACGTCCAATAAATTGTATCTATCTGCTCAGTGATATACGAGTTGAAAAGTGTCGTACTTACAGAGGTCTTAAAAATACAAATTATACTTTTAACAGTTTGTCAGAAAGCTTCTGAAGATAACGAAAATTATATATTTGCACATGTACTGTAATGGGGTTTAACTTCACGTGGCTAAAATTTCACAGTTTTAATTCTTCAAACACCTTCGAATACTTCATGCTAAAAATATTTAGTATACTGTACAGTAATAGACTGAGCTAGAATCATTATGTAAGATGAAGTCATACCCTGAAATATTTCAGTACTTTGCGATGGTTTTATTTTCATGATCTTAATATAATCATAAAGATAGTGGAAATAAAACCCACATGAATATTTCCCCCTTTAAAGTATATAGAACAGCTAAGGCCAGTAAATGTGAAATATACAATGGACCCAGAACAGCTGTATTTATCAGGGATGACTGACTTCATAAATATCTCTCTCATAACTTTTTTTAATGTTCACTCTCTCTCTTTTTTTTAAAGACAAAATTATGTGTTTGTAAGTGATAATGGCAGCACCACCTCTGGAACGGCCACAAGAGGCCACAGACATTATTGGTCACCTGAGTATTTACCTTAAAGTACCACTAACCCAGGGTTACGAAATCAATAATTTTTGTGTTCTGCATATCTAAGCTAAATTCTAATACTCAGCAGCAGTATTAATTTTTAAATAACATTTATGCCCCCAAAAGTATTTATACTTACGAAAGACTTTGAATTATATATGCTATCTTGGACCTACTCTATAAACTGAAACTAGTTTATTTGATTAAAACACCTAATTTTACATACATGTATTCACTGGCGTTGTACAATAAAATAGTAAAAGAGATGATATGCATAAAAGGTAATAGTAGAAGCATAAGATAGGTAAGTAAATAAAACATACAAGTACATACATTCTACAAAACTGAATCAATGTCTAGTATGATACTAAAATGTTTTTGTTTTTGTGTTTTTATTTTTTTAATTTTTTTTTTATATTTTTTAATTGTATAGTCTTTACCCTGGGGTTGCAAAATTTACAATTTTGGTACATCCCTTTCTGTTTTTCCTAAATATGCATCTCATTTTTATATTGTACATGTACTGGTAAAATTAAAGAAATTTTTCAAAGGATAAAGACATTTCATCATTTTGTTTTGGCCCAATTCTGTTACCAAAACCTCTACCCCTGGGATCATGAAATTTACAATTTTGGTATAGGGCCACCTGTTCCTTCAAAATATTTACTCAGTTTCAATTTAGTATCAATAGTATTAAAGATGATATTCTTTATCAGTATGGGCAAATGTTTTACAAATTAACACTATATGCAAATTTGGCCCTGCCCTGCAGTCAGAACCTCTAACCCGTGGATCATGAAATCTACAATTTTGGTAGAGACCTTCCTGCAATTTATTACTAAGTAATTAGTTTTTCTTTAAAATGTGCAATTATAGAAGAAAAGAGTTTTAAAAACTTGTCATTTTTTGCCCCATCCCTACAGCCACAGGAATGCAGGGACCCTAAAATTTACGATTTATGTCCCTCATGTCCTTGAGTTTCATACTGTATTTAAAAAGAATTGGACTGGTAGTTATCAAGAAGGTAAAAATGTTAAATTGTTAATGGATGACAAACAAGACCAATAGCAAAATTCACCTGAGTAACTCAGGTCTAATAAAACCAGTATTAAAACTGTGAAAATGGACCTAAATAGAAAACTGTATAAAGATGTGCAAATTTAAAGCTGTGTACCTACAGTATACCACCAAATTCAAATTCTCAGAATTCAAATTCAGATTTCAACCTGGAGTCAGATCATCAAACTTCCATATTCATTTTCAGATCATAAAATATAAACCTCACAAGAAATGCAACTTTCCATCATTTCTTCTCATGCAAGTATAATTTGTAGAATTAAATATTTAATATCTACCTCATCAATACACGAGTCCTCGATGAGTCGTGGTGCGTCTGATGACAGAAGACCATGGGTTGCCATGGCATACACTTTGTAAGCTCCTCGATCCTTCAAAACTTCCGCTACTTTGACAAAAGCGTTGACATCATCTATCATGTCATCCTACAAATGAAATATACATCTAACAACTGAAAGAATGAACACAACATCATGTCATATGCCTATTCCACTAAATGACTTGGACAAAATGGATACTGGAAGTGAGGAATTAATATCTGCATAAAACCTTACGAAGCTACCCTTATGGATTTAAAAAAAAAAATATACAGAACAAAGTAAATATACATGTAAATAATAAAATGTTTTCATTGGTTTGCTAAATGAGAGATGAAGGTTGCAAATATTGCAGAAAATATATATATGCTGTTATAAATAAACACTGTATAATAATAATAATTGAAATTATGATAAAAACTGTTATCGTATCATGATAGATATACATGTAAAGACAAAGACAAAGGAATCTGAGTAAAATCAGCTCCTGGATCCACTCCTTTACGTTTATGCTGTCGCTACAAGCTATACCTCGTGTAGCAACAATAAAAATAAAGGAGTGGATCAAGGAACTGATTTTAATCAGATTGAAGACAAAGGAATATGATGCAAATTCATAGGTGTCTTTCTATCATTATAAATATGTACATAATGTATATAGAAAATGGTTTGAGTTTTGTGTGTTACAATGAACATGTTGACAGACGGACAGACAGACAATGAGATGCTTAATGGGCTACTGTTTTTATGTGAGACTGTAATAAATTACTTTTAGATGGAGTTTTTGAAATGATAGAGACAAATGAAATATCTTATACTAGTAATTACTTACCACCATAATGAATTATCTGCATTTAGTAATGTTGGATGGATAATTAATTACCATATAATGAATTATCTGCATTCAGTAATGCTATAAACAGTGATTACTTACTACCATACTGAATTATCTGCATTCAGTAATGCTATAAACAGTGATTACTTACCACCATAATGAATTATCTGCATTCAGTAATGCTATAAACAGTGATTACTTACTACCATACTGAATTATCTGCATTCAGTAATGCTATAAACAGTGATTACTTACTACCATACTGAATTATCTGCATTCAGTAATGCTATAAACAGTGATTACTTACCACCATAATGAATTATCTGCATTCAGTAATGCTATAAACAGTGATTACTTACCACCATAATGAATTATCTGCATTCAGTAATGCTATAAACAGTGATTACTTACCACCATAATGAATTATCTGCATTCAGTAATGCTATAAACAGTGATTACTTAACACCATAATGAATTATCTGCATTCAGTAATGCTATAAACAGTGATTACTTACCACAATAATGGCAATCCTTCCCCCAACATCACCCACTACATTAAGTGGAGGCTTCTCCTTTGGTAGTAAAGCTGAAAAGGGGCAAAAAAAAATAAAAAAAATGGAATGTATGAGAATTTGCACAATAAGTCACATCCTATGTTATAAGTCTAATTTCAAGCTTTCAAAATCAATAACTTATATGCACTGTATATTATACCACCTAACAATGTATTTATGAACATGACACGGTATACTGACATTGCAATTCACACTGCCGAATTTACATGTATTTAATTAGTGAGCTGCTTTATCATCCACACAATTCACAAATCTTTCAAAATTTTGTGAGGAAACCTCAGTATGCATGCAGACAAATATTTGAAGCATATTTGTTTTTCAAACATTTCTAGTTTGAAATATGCCTTCGTACTCATTTCACTAGCTTTTTGCTCTGGGTTTCCTTTTTGCAAAATGGATAGCTATAAAAGAATTTGATAAATGACAAGATTCCTAAAAGTTAACACAAATGACTGTCTATGTCACAAATATGCAGTATACCTGGCAGAATTTCTATCTTTTTATATTCTACTCTGGATGGCGGGGGTGGTGAATTTCTTCCATCATCCTCCTTGTCCTCATCATCATATTTTTCCTCTCCATGAATGACAGCAATACCTAACCGCAGTCGCTCAGCATAAGACGTTGCACGCTTGACAGAATTTGGATTGCGGGCCACTATTATTGCATTTCTGTAATCTGGAATCTACAACATACATTTCATTGTGGTGTGAAATCTCAATCCCATTTTCACATGACAATACAGGAATACATTGTTGATGAAAATTCTAGGGAAAATCATTTTATGACTGTCATAATTTGAGGCAGAAAAACTCACCAATCTCTCTATATAGTCAATAAGAAATGGAGAAGCTCGTAAATTTTCCACTGGAATGTCAAAAAATCCCTGAATTTCCTTCTGATGCAAATCCATGGTGATGATGTGAGTTAGACCTATCACAAAATAATATCATAAAATGTCTTATATCTGAAACATAATGAACTAGAGGCAGGACGATAGCTCTCAAGAAAAAAAAAGCAAGGACGGCCCATCCCAATATTCCTCAGTCTAAGTCGTAGCATTGTACCATTGTTACGCACTGTATTATAGTTTGGAGTTTGCACATGTGGCATGTCTTTTCATTCTAAGAAATAAAGCTAATATTTTACCAATAATAAATATCATCATCCATTGCAAGTTCAAAATTTATATATTCTCATATAGAAACTCATACTTTATATGGAAAGTAAATTAGAAAATCAGAATATATATATATATATATATAAGCACAAACTCTCTGAGGAAAATTCTGCTTTATAAACACTGAATCTTATCTTTCTACATAATTCATTGTTAAATTAGCATAATAAAAAATCAGCATAATAAAAACTGAATATTACATGAAATAATATTGTGTTGGGACATCATGAAGGAAGGGGGGGGGGGGGCAGATTCTTAACAAAACAACTTATACAATTAACTAATTACCTGACTGTCCTAACATGGTCGCCATGACTTTAGAAACAACGGAGCCCCTTTTCCGCATTTTGCTCTGTTTGGAGTAAGGGAGGTAGGGAATGACGCCGATGATATTGTGAGCAGCACTTGTTTTACATGCGTAGGAAATAATAAGCAGTTCCATTATGTCGTTGTTGACATCCCTGTAAACAGACAGGAAAATTTATTGGCAGGTAGTCAACCACCTGTATCTATAATCTATGACATCAATACAGTAAAAGTTGGTGAAGTCCTGATAATTTGCCGCACACAAGGAAATTCTAGGGATCTGAAAATCAGTTAGCATGATAATCAGAAAAATATTGCAACTGCCATAAGTGGTACTGAATGCACATGTAATATAGGTATAGAATTATTTGCTATCTATAAATAATGTACGTGTACACTGCCTTTGTCACATGGTTTTATAAAAAACTGGACACAACGAGTAAAAATTTTCATTCCATATTTAAATGTGTTAATTTATGTGTGAACAACTGTATATATCATATACAATTTTTCAAATAAATTAACAACACATTTAAATATGACATGAAAAATTTTACTCGTAAACACTAAGCAACAATTTCAACACCACTTACTTTGTACCCGTCTGAAATTGTACTATTGAATTAAACACCCAGTGACAATATGAACACCACTTACTTTGTACCCGTCTTAAATTGTACTATTGAGCTAAACACCAAGTGACAATATGAACACCACTTACTTTGTACCTGTCTGAAATTGTACTATTGAGCTAAACACCAAGTGACAATATGAACACCACTTACTTTGTACCTGTCTGAAATTGTACTATTGAGCTAAACACCAAGTGACAATATGAACACCACTTACTTTGTACCTGTCTGAAATTGTACTATTGAGCTAAACACCAAGTGACAATATGAACACCACTTACTTTGTAACTGTCTGAAATTGATTGATTGATTGTTTATTGCTTTCTGCCACACTCAACAATTTTTCAGTTATCTGGTGGCGTCCAGTTTTTGTTGGTGGAGGAGGAACCCAGATACAATGTACCTGGGAAGAGACCACCGACCTTCCGCAAGTAAACTGGCAAACTTGCTCACATAACGCCGCTGCCGAGATTTGAACGCGTGCCGACAGAGGTGAGAGGCTTTGTGATTTTGAGCCCGATGCTCTAACCACTCGGCCACGGAGGCCCCGTCTGAAATTGTACTATTGAGCTAAACACCAAGTGACAATATGAACACCACTTACTTTGTACCCGTCTGAAATTGTACTATTGAGCTAAACACCAAGTGACAATATGAACACCACTTATTTTGTACCCGTCTTAAATTGTACTATTGAGCTAAACACCAAGTGACAATATGAACACCACTTACTTTGTACCCGTCTGAATGATATACACGTCTTTCCCTCTTACTGACTCTTTAATTTCCACATTTGTCTCTGCAATTAATTAATGATTGTCAATCCTGTATAAAGATATTTAATTTAAAACTTAAAATTTCAAAAATTCACCACAAGGTTCAATGATCATATGGGAATATAAAGTATGTAATATATTAAACAGAAACTTGATATTTGATCTATGTGAAATTTAAAATTCCACTAGATTAAAACTAATTTGAAACAAATCTGATTTTCTTTCTCTAACTGATAAATTTAAATACAAAAGAACTGTATCCACACTTACCTCTGTTAGTTTTATGATACACATTCATGTCCCCTAACCTTATCCCAAGCCTCCTGAAACAGCAAGATGTGAAGCACATGTGACTTTTACAACGTAACATTTAATAGCTGCATCAAACATGAAAATATGTATTTCCTGATGGAAAGTTATGCATCAAAAGGCATTCTGAGCATATAGCAGTCAATAGAAAGTCCCCTACCAGTAGGATAATTCAGTCAAAAGTGGGCCAAATGTAACAAAACTCAAAACTTGATCTGTAATTATCCAAAACAAAGCCACATATCAATTTCAACTGAATATCTACATCCAATGCAGAGAAAAGTCTGGAAAACCTCAAGCAGAATGACTGACTGATGGATGGACAGACTGATAGGTGGACAGACAGACCAAAGATATGTCCCAGTAGAGGACAAATAAAAACAAACAGTCATTTTTATACTGAAAATATTTCTGATTTAATAAAACTGATTCTGAATCTGTTTAAAACATATGGAAGATAATATACAGATATATATATATATATATCACTGCAGACACTAAAAATTCCATCCCTTTTTAAAGGTTTTATTTATCCTCCCATCTTCTTTATCAATGTATTATAGTTTTAGAAAAGCTTATAAATTAAACTGTTTCCTAATGCATTTGCCAGTGGGTAAAATTTGAAAGGAACAAATATATGTTTTTCACCATATACTGATTTTCTATGTAAATAGTCACCATTTCCTGCCTCATCCATCATTAATTAACTTTTAATTAAAAAGTAAATGGAAAAACAGATATAAATTTGTATAAAGTGTCCAAGAGC
Source organism: Ostrea denselamellosa (assembly GCA_024699665.1). Taxonomy (NCBI): domain Eukaryota; kingdom Metazoa; phylum Mollusca; class Bivalvia; order Ostreida; family Ostreidae; genus Ostrea; species Ostrea denselamellosa. Next base: position 15,599,364 of record JAMZEH010000020.1, read on the forward strand.
ACTAATTCCAGGAACTCTGAAAGAGTTCTGATGCTTGATAACGTCAAGTCCATTCCAGTAAGTGTCCCTATCATTAACCTCGAGTCCACTCCAGTAAGTGTCCCTATCATTAACAGTCCATTCTAGTAAGTGTCCCTATCATTAACAGTCCATTCCAGTACGTGTCCCTATCATTAACCTCAAGTCCACTCCAGTAAGTGTTGCTATCATTAACAGTCCATTCCAGTACGTGTCCCTATCATTGACCTCAAGTCCACTCCAGTAAGTGTCCCAATCATTAACCTCAAGTCCATTCCAGTAAGTGTCCCTATCATTAATCTCAAGTCCACTCCAGTAAGTGTCCCTATCATTAACCTCAAGTCCATTCCAGTAAGTGTCCCTATCATTAACAGTCCATTCCAGTACGTGTCCCTATCATTGACCTCAAGTCCACTCCAGTAAGTGTCCCGATCATTAACCTCAAGTCCATTCCAGTACGTGTCCCTATCATTAATCTCAAGTCCACTCCAGTAAGTGTCCCTATCATTAACCTCAAGTCCATTCCAGTAAGTATCCCTATCATTAATCTCAAGTCCACTCTAGTAAGTGTCCCTATCATTAACCTCAAGTCCATTCCAGTAAGTGTCCCTATCATTAACCTCAAGTCCACTCTAGTAAGTGTCCCTATCATTAATCTCAAGTCCATTCCAGTAAGTGTCCCTATCATTAACCTCAAGTCCATTCCAGTAAGTGTCCCTATCATTAACCTCAAGTCCATTCCAGTGAGTGTACCTATCATTGACCTCAAGTCCACTCCAGTAAGTGTCCCTATCATTAACCTCAAGTCCACTCCAGTAAGTGTCCCTATCATTAACCTCAAGTCCACTCCAGTAAGTGTCCCTATCATTAACCTCAAGTCCACTCCAGTAAGTGTCCCTATCATTAACAGTCCATTCCAGTAAGTGTCCCTATCATTAACCTCAAGTCCATTTCAGTAAGTGTCCACTATCATTAACCTCAAATCCACTCCAGTAAGTGTCCCTATCATTAACCTCGAGTCCATTCCAGTAAGTATCCCTATCATTAATACAACTTACATCTACTACATATGTTAATTAAGTAGAGAAAGTTAATTACATCAATGACTGAGCTGCATCGAACAGTTTAATAATTTAATTGGCAGTTGTATATTAAACATTGTGTACAGTCGCACTATGAAAGTACACAAAATGTAACAGCACTACAGATGCACAGTTATATGGTGATGTGCTTTAGTGGATTACAAAATGAATCCAGAAACGTCTGTAGTCATTGGTGAAATTTCACTTGTCAGTACTAATATTATTGCAGTTTTTTGCTCGGAGAATCACTATAGCATTTGCAAGGAAGGTATATCCATATATCTTTACTGTGACTTACATCTGAAAAAGTCAGCTTGGATATTATATATTGATTTACTGTAATTACCAAACTTAATTTTGAGGATTAGGGTCTAACAGAATATCTGCTTTTACCTACGAATCTTTCACCAAGGTCACTCACATGTTAGTGTACCGTTATTGTTTAATTACGAAAGATTTCACCAACGCCTAATTAAGAATTTGAGCTAATTGACAAGTAAACAAACTTTTTCTTACTGTGCAATAAGTTGTGACAGCTCTGGGTGAGAATTTCCTGCTAGCAGAACCATAGGACATTTCTGTCCTGGATCCAACGCCATCCTGCTGCTATCTGAGGAATGTATCTAGTTATTCTGTACTCAGGTAAAGGTAACAGCTCGAGACCTAGTTTTGGTTCAGTTTCGGCATGGTAAACTGACCTTGACCTTGAATACAAAGAAAAGAAAGCAAGAAAGGGTTTTAAAAACAACAACAAGATGTCGATTAGTAATAAATAAATACAAGGAGAACAAAATTACGTATACCTGCAGTTGTAAGCATGCAGAAAACTTTTTAATTTGTATCGAGGCCCAAAGTGAAAGTGAAACCGGATGTTACCCTTTACAGTGACTTTTGGCGGCAATTTGCATGCTGCCAATACTTATCCAGTGGAGTCCAAGCAAGACTTTTTGGAGGTCTTATCGGTTCTTTAATCATAATTTTAAGTCCTTTCTTACTTTTAACAATATGGAGTCACCGTACTTTAATCACACAGTTACTAGATCTCGCCTCACTGTGAAAGTAAAAGTAGAAAATGAATCGAGACAGCTTCATACATCGTCTAACCCCTCTGCTAGGAAAAGGAAAGTAAAGGAAAAAGTTGAAATCAAATATGATGAGACTGAATCTGATCAAGTTAATAGTGCGAAGAAGGAAGGTTCTTGTTGGGAACCACCGCTGTGGAGAGATCAACTTAAAAATATATATGAAATGAGGAAGAACAGGGACGCCCCTGTAGATACCATGGGTTGTGATGTTATAAGTGACACTCTTGCTTCTCCTGAGGTAAAGTTGTTTCCTTTCCAATTACTCTGGAAGATTGTCTGGTTCAAGGTGGCAATGCCTATTTGCACTTTTGTTCACCACTTATTTGCATGACAGTCATGCACCATTGTAAGTCTGTCGTGCTCATTGTATTTAGTCTAAATTGACCTTCATGCACCTTTTCACATTGATATATACACTGCCAATCTCCTATTTCACATCAGCTATATGCACATATCTCCTATTGAAAGTCATCATGCACTTATTTCATATCAGACTCGCGCACACACATATATATATACTCACACATACAAATGTCTTGAACTTTTATACAAGACCATCGTACACATATTTCATATTAGCTATAAAATCCTGTGCAGATCCAGGTTAGAATAGGTCCTCAGCACCCCTTCCTATCGTAAAAGGTGACTAAATCATGTGGTCTTTCAGATGAGACTGGAAAAAACCAGGTCCCCATGTCATGATAAAGATCCCTCCCTGCTCAAAGGCCATAAGTAAGGAGCATAGGCCTAAATTTTGCAAACCCTTCACTGGCAATGGTGAAATCTCCATATATCCCATATGAGTGAAAAATTCTTGAGCAGAATGTTAAACAATACACAACCAACCAACCAGCTATATAAATGATTGTCATGTACCTATTTTGCCTCTTCTATGTACACAACTGTCATGTACCCATTTTATATTGTCTAAACACAAAACCCTGTGGGGATCCGGGTTGTTAGAATAGATCCTCAGTACCCCTTGCTTGTTGTAAGAGGCGAATAAATGGGTCGGTCCTTTGGATGAGACCGCAAAAACCAAGGTCCTGTGTCACAGCAGGTGTGGCATGTAAAAGATCCCTGCCTGCTCAAAGGCCATAAGCACAGAGCATAGGCCTAAATTTGCAGCGCTTCACCGGCAATGGTGACGTCTCCATATGAGTGAAAAATTCTCGAGCGGGATGTTAAACAATATTTAATCAATCAATCTATCTAAACACAAAACCACCTTAGCTTATTCACATTAGTTAAATATTATTAGTTACTGAGGTTTGTTACTGACTGCCCTCATTAATATATCGCGTTGCAAGGTGAAGCAGAGCCTTCTATGGATTTTTACGACCTGACAAATTTCTGTAGTGTGTAACAAACCTAATAAGTGTTTTGTTTTGTCAAAGACCAGAAAGCAATTAATTCATTTATTAAAAGTCAACAATTAATTCTCTCTCCTTATGTCTGTTATGTGAGTGAATCTGTTCAGACCAATTGTTGTTATGAATGCTTTTTTTATGTCACAGGGGGAACAACTCTTAATCATCAAAAATATGGTGAAACCATTGTGTATTCATTATATAGATAGATACATTACTGTCTAAATTTTGTTCAACTCGCCAATCATGTGATGTGTTTTATCCAATGACAGAATGCCATGATAGTTCATTTAAACTGGTTATATACTTGATTGGTCAGTTTAACAGAGATTCAGTTTGTAACTAATTTCTCCCATTCTGACACCCTGAAATCCAGAAACTTTTCCTGAATTATTGCTATTATCTCTCTCAAGTTCACACTCTATTCTCTAATGCTTGAGGGCCATGGCCATCGCTGACTACTGTAGAATCAATTATTTCATGGGGTCGAATTTTCAAGGTTTGAGAACATGAACATGGATAACTCAACTGATTTCATGGTTGAGGAGTAATTCATTGTTGTAGGTCTGTTTTTGTCTTAATGGAGGATTTAATTGAATTAAATCCATACCAGGAAAACTTATATTAAATTATTATTATGTACCAAATTTCTAGAGCACTTTTTTCATGTATAAACACGTTCAAAAGTACTTTACATCATAATAAAATGCCATATTATATAAAAAATACCAAACATATAAAACAGAATTTTTTTTGTTTTGTTTTTAAAAAAACATAAATGAATTATCATTTTTACCCTGTTCCCCCAAAAGTAACGAAGTAACGATTATACAATATTTTGACATTTAGCTGCATTTGTCTCACATTTCAGGTGTACAGATACCAAGTGTTAGTTTCACTCATGCTTTCAAGTCAAACAAAAGACCAGATAACGTCAGCTGCAATGAAGAAATTGAGAGAACATGGATGTAGTATTGATAATATTCTGCAAACCTCAGATCAAGTTCTAGGAGAGTTGATTTATCCTGTCGGTTTTTGGAAGGTACTAAGATGCTTGATGAATGTAATTTGTAATCGAGAGATGCATTTTGTTTATGATGTCATGATTGAAAAGCAGAAATTTACTATAGAAATCAGATCTTCTCTCATCATTACACTGGAGAATTGTAACGATTAGAGAGGATCTGATTTTAATTAGATTGGGTTAATATACTTTTAAATTAAAGCAATACACATGCACTGACTAAGCTCAGATTTACTGCAGGTTATTATCAAGGTTTCTTGTCTAAATCTGTTTTTAACTGGTTTTAAATTCAGGGTTTTTAAGTTCTTTTTCTGTTTATGAAATGTTACCACTAGGTTAACGTCGATGCTGCTCTTTGTCTATTGTATATGTATACTATGGTAAGGTTATATCCTTGCAGTTTTAAATTCAGAGTTTTAATCAGTGAAAATAGAAAAATTAAACTGCAACAAAAAATAAAACTGTACAGTAGTACAACACACTTACAATGAGCATGCTTATAACAAATTCATACCTTTTGCAATGTGATATTTATTCCCGTGTAAGAGGAAATCAACAAAAATCTTATTGGATATAACAAAGTTTGGTTTATAATGAACTGTTTTTTACTGGCCCTGCAGGGTCGTTATAATCATGTTTTACTGTATACAGTATTAACATACAAGGACAGTTCAATCTGCTTGATATTTCAAAAGCTGAGTGTGATTCATCAGAAACACTAATAAATTACTCTAAAACTTTGACCATGCATCTGTTGGTGTTGTAGAGAAAAGTGGAATTCATAAAGAAAACTACGAAAATTCTTCACGATGACTATAAAGGAGACATCCCAGATTCTGTGGAGAAATTGTGCAAGCTGCCAGGTGTTGGACCAAAGATGGCTTACCTGGTAATGAAGTGTGCATGGAATGAGATCACTGGCATTGGAGTGGACACACATGTTCACCGGATTTCCAATCGACTGAAATGGGTGAAAAAGCCGACCAAACAGCCAGAAGACACCAGGAAAGCACTACAGGACTGGTTACCAAGGTAACAAAAGATAGGACAATTGGAAAATCGTATTATTATTTTAATTGAAGGACTTGTAGCTGTATGGAGATAAATGGAATCTAGATTTCTTTGATGAGGCCTGGAAAGGTTGAACAAATTTATGTAACCTCTATCTCTTTCTCTCTCGCTCGCGCATGCATGCTCTCAGAATTTTTGTTGTATTGAAAAATAAAACCACAATAAATTATTGTTTTAAAAACCTCTAGACTTCTCAACACAATGCCCTTTCTTCTATATTGAAGTCACTGAGAAACTCGTATGACCCATTGCTATTATGTCATATGTCATAAAACACTATTAAGTTCTCCTTAGAAATAGTTGGTGGTATATACCATCTTATGGGATTGAGGATTCTGAATAAGATTTGTCACTGTCCACCTTGGGGTCTCATGGGTCGCTGGGGCAAATTTTTGATAAAAATGCTACAATCTACTAGAAAACTCATCTTCTGAGCATGTAACAAACCAACTGAAATTAAAGAAAACATATTAAATCTTTCAAAATTAATCTGTTGTATTCCTGAACACGTAGATATAACAAATATCAAGTAATGAAGTAAGATGAACTAAATCTTTCACAGTCATCCTCATTACCCCAGAAGATGTAGCAGACAAACTTGGATATAATCAGTGGCAGATCCAGGACTTCTAAAAAAAAAAAAAGGGCACATGTGAAAGTCAAGTATTAGCTAAAATACTCAGTCATTTTGGGTTCCAAATCTGGAGTTTTACTCACATTATTTTGTAAGTTTTTGGTGGAAAAGGGGGAGACCCCCCATCCCCCCTCCCCATAAAACTGCCACTGATTATGAGAAAGAAACTCCTTACTTCACCTTAGTGGCTGTTCAAGTCCCAGGGTGGCCCTAAATAGACACATAGATGCATAAATTTTCAAAAGAAAACATTTTTCTTTACTCTTGAACATGAAGGAGACAGACTGGTTGAATATTTCTTTTATAATGAGCTTGCAGGCCTCTACCAAAATGTTAGGACTACCCATTAATGTGTTAATACTGTAGCAAAGTCTTAAACAGTGTTAGTAGACCTAAGTGAAGTCATTAGTATCATCCGAGAGCAAGGCATCTGTGAAATAGAACATTATGTGCATGTTTTAGAAAAATACCATTACAAGGCAAACTTCTGTAGAGGGGACCACCAATCAATAGAAATAATGATCTTCGATCTGCTTTTGATCACTCAAATGAAAAAGAACAATTGGTTTTCAGACTGAGTTTGTACCAAGATACTGTTGTACGATGCTCAGTTCATCAACTTTAGTTTTATTTCAGTAATTTTTATGTTGTCCTCATAAATGGAAAACGCTCTATCACCACTGAATTTTAATTATTTTGTAGGGAATACTGGAGTGACATTAACCATTTACTGGTTGGTTTTGGACAACAGATATGTGTACCAGTCGGACCAAGATGTTATGAATGTCTCAACAAATCCATCTGTCCTGTTGGCAAAACAAACAATAAGACACCCTCACCAAAGAAAATTAAAAAAGAAGAAAATTGATTGCTATTGTATTCACACATGAATTGTATTTACCGATAATTGTTGAAGATACACATCGTGTTGGACAATTTCTTGGTTGTTTTACCATATGGATCTTGGTTTACTCATTATGATGTCAGAATGTGTTATTCCTTTTCTTGTGTGTGTGTGTGTGAATGGGTGGGGAGTGGGGTGGGGTGGGGTGGGGGTCGTGTATTTGAATATATTACATGATATTCATGTACTATTGTATACAAAGTTACTTTATTAAAGACAAAAAAAAAAAATATGTTTTGACTTTGTCTGTTGTAGAAAAAAGTGAGAGAAAACTGGTGATGTTAACTTTACAAAGTAGAATAAAATTGTATTTACCTTGGTCTCATTTGTGGTTCTCATTAAAAAAAAAAACAATAACAAAATCAAACAATTCTTTCCTAATGATTGGGATTTTTTTGTTTCAAAATCAAGAATGCTCAGACAAAGAACCAAAACCTCTTCGCATGCGTATTTGTTATTGTCAGAAAAACGTAATGGTAGGAAACAAAATCCACCATTTTTCGATACCATCTCAATGTTTCGCTTTAATTCTAAATTTTACTCTACTTTTTTCTCAGTGTACATGTTTGACAGTCGATGTATAAAGGTACACCCAAATGGTATATTTTTAAAAGTAAATGAAAATGTAGATTAAGTGCCTGTGGCTTGCTACAGTATTCTGATCCGGGCACTGGTTTGTTTGCTCTTGCTTAATTTGGGAGACTCTGTGAAACTGAGAGGGTGAGGAGCGGAACTGTGAAGGTTGCAAAGTGAAAGATTGAAGTTATGAAAGTGTGAAAACATGAAGGCAATGGAGAGAAGCTTTCACTGCTCCTTCACACTTCCACCTTTAAATTCCACTTTCTTGTCTTTGTTACTCTGCTCTCTTGGTCCTTCACCCTTCTCAGCCCTTCGCTTACTTGAGGAAGTTTCAATATAAAGGATGCTTGGGATTGATGACTCGATTATC